>JAPSGF010000091.1:292197-374462 GCA_035772895.1 Perdix hodgsoniae
GGAAAGAAAGAAAGAAGGTTATCAAGTACCTATTGTGGTGGCTTTTTTTTACCATGAACTAAAGTAATCTTGTTTAGCTAGAATTATCCTAAGATCCAAAATATATTAATGTGCATCTAGCTAGCAGTAGAAATTTGAAGAGTATGCATTAAAATCTAGTTTCCACTTCAGAAAATGGGAATTTGGGTATATGGGTGGGAATTTGCTTATATTTTGGGGAAATTGAACATTAAAAATGTACAACAGAGCTTCTTGCCTTAGGTGATACTTACCACTTGGTCAGTGCCAGGACAATGTGAAGGTACACAAAGCATGCGGAGAGCAAATAAGAGAGCATTGCAAAGTCAAAGCAGTGCAACAGGACAGACTGGGCTGCCTCACTTAGGAAGAAAAATAAGGATGCAGTAACTGCAATAAAGCTCTTCCACTCTGAAGATGCATGGAAAGATATAGCATAGGGAAAAGGAATGTGTGAGTGCACACAAACATTAGCCTCAGCTATTATTTATACAGCGATATGAATAATGTAAGTAAATAAGGTGCAACATAAGAACATAACTTGTTCTTAATGGATCCAGTCTAGTTCCACCTGAATATAAACCCATCTTCATTAGCAGCCACAGTTTCAAATGCCTGTGTCAAAGTTTGGCAAACAGAAGTCTTGCGTTAGGAGCTAGCTCCTTAAAATCCTGGTTCTCCGAAGTTTCCACCAGGGGGCATTCAAATGTGAAAAACGAAATGATAGTCAATGAAAACAGAGGGCATGCAGGAATGCACAACTTGGCTTCCTCCCTTTCAAAACTAGAGAGTATAGCTTCTCTGTACTCTGTGAGCCTAGCTGCTAGCTTACTTCAGCAGAAAAATAATTATCATTTCCCATAGGTTATTTCAGCCTATTCTTCATCGTGAACTTCCCTACCATAACACAGTACTATTAACTTATTTCTCTGAGGTGGCAATTTCACAAGAGATGTTAGTCAGTCTATACCTCTGCTGCTCATAGAAGGTGCCAATCGCTTCTCCCCTGATCTGTAGCCACATAAGGCTGCTGCTAACCTTGTGCTACCCTAAGCAATTGTACAATTCTGTGACTAAATGAGAAAGTTATTCCCAGCCAAAAGAGTTTTTTAATTTTGTTGTGGTTTTGATATGGTAGTTTTCAGTAAGACAATAAACCCCATTTTGATCCTCACGAGGGTTACAAGATGTGAGAACACATACACAAAAGGTGAGAGCACAAAGAGTGCCTCTGTTGATGACAACCCATACTCAGAATGGCTCATGGAAAACTGTATCTCAAAGACGTGTTTTGATAAATATCATGCTGGTCCTTCCACCAGCAGAGTAGTCTCAATGCCCTCTTGTTTCTTTTGCACTGGCACAGACTTTTGTGTAGCTGTATTACAAAACTCACTGAGGAACCCATAGAATCATAAAATGGTTAAGGTTGGAAGGGATGTTTAAGATCATCTAGTTCCAACCCTCTTGCTATAGGCAGGGGCACCTCCCACTAGATCAGATTGCTCAAAGCCCCATTCAGCCTGGCCTTGAATACTTCCAGGGAGGGGGCATCCATAACCTAGCTGGCAACCTATTCCAGTGTCTTACCACCCTCACAGTAAAGAATTTCTTCCTAATATCTGGTCTAAGCCTACCCCTTCGAGTTTAAAACCATTTTCCCTTTTTCCGTCATTGCAGCTCCCCAGCTTTCCTATAGGCTCCCTTCAGGCACTGGAAGGCCACTAAAAGGACCCCCCCAGTTCTTCTCCTCCAGGCTGAAGAACCCCAGCTCTCTTAGCCTGTCCTTGTAAGGGAGATGCTCAAGCCCACCTCTGGACCCACTCCAACATCTTGTTGTCCTTATACTGCAGGCACCAGAACTGGATGCAGTACTCCAGATGGAGTCTCACAAGAACAGAGTAGAGGGGCAGAATCACCTCCCTCAACTGGCTGGTCACACTTCTGTTGATGCAGTCTAGGATATGGTTGGCATTCTGGGCTGCAAGCATGCATTGCCAGCTCATATTGAATCTTTCATCAACTGACACCCCCAGACCCTTCTTCTCATAGCTGCTTTCAAGCGATTCTCCACCCAACCCATATCTGTGCTTGAGATTGCCCCAACCCAGATGCAGAATCTTGCACTTGACCTTGTTAAACTTCATGAGGTTGGCACAGGCTCATCAGTCCCAGCATCAATCCCTGAGGAATGCCACTCATCACAGGTCTTCACTTGGACATTGAGCTGTCAACTGCAACATTCTGAGTGCGACAATTCAGCTAATTCCTTATCCAGTTAGTGGTCCATCCATTAAATTCATTTTGTATTTTGAAACAATGGCTGGAAGAAGACTGGAACCTTTTACATTGTCAGTAGTCACCAGAAAGATTGTAAGGCAGTGTTATGCTTCCATGGTTTGTCTAAGCTTGAGCAGTATATGTGGGTAAATCCAGACTAGCTTTTACCTTATAAAAGGGTGTTAACTGGAATGAGGCATAGGCATTACAAGCTTGATCATAATTTAAATTGCCTACTGAACTGTTAAGTTCATGCTGAAGACCTTCCTATCCAATTTTCCACACTGTATTTACTCAGCTATCTCATTTGTGCAACAAATATGCATATATCAGAGTGTGGCACTGCTCTCTTTATTCTGGTTTAGGTTTCTACTGAGTTATTGCAATGTACAGGACAGTCAGTTGTATTATTTATTTGCCCTATACAAAAGCTGTTTGAATAAAAATTAATTCCTTCCCCTTTCTAAAGAAGAACAAGACTAGGAGTCCTTCACAGCATTGTTCAGAGATTTCCCTTGGAGACAAAACAAAACAAATTCACCAATACATGGAATTCCAGCAACTCCAGGGAAGGATAGAAGCAGTATCTTTGCAGCAGAACAGAGCTGTAACATCTCAAGACACTTACTGCTGGCCTTCCAGTTACAGCTTACAGACACTAGTTCCTATCTTCTCATGGAAGCTATTGCCTTTGTATGAGAGATGATTTAACACACACATTATCTGCTCCTGAATTACTTTCAACTTGGTTTATGTAAACTGAAAATGCCAATTATGTGTATGAATACAAATCCAAAGAACTGCAGCAACTCAGGAGTGGGATTCCAATGTTAGCTTTCCCTGCTATGGAGATGATGACCTCTTTTAACAGAGAAAAAAGAAGAAGAAACCACTACTATCAGCCATACCCAATTTAAATTCTAAATATCAACTGGACAGTCCAGTAAATCTCTAACGGATGGAGTTACACATCCCACAATTGCATCAGGACAAAACCTTACTCCCCATAATGAAATATTTAATGGCCAAAGGAGCTACTGCTTTTAACTAAACTAATCTAAAAATCTAAAAATTTTGCAGCTTCAATGCCTGGATTCTTATGAACCTCACCAGCGGGGACTGGAAACGGTACTGATTCTTTGGCAAAAGATTATTTTTTTCTCTGTTTCTTTCTTTCAGTGTTTATTTCTCTCAAGAAAATTTGTTGCATATCACACCCTGTCATGTACCACTCACATCTTTCTCTGCCCAGACTGTACCAGGCATGAAGATAAGCAAAGGAAAGTCCACTTTGCTCTATCCAGTATATTCCATGCCTCAAAGATGCAAGGCAATAATATTAACTATGACTTAAAGTGAATTAATCTTCTTGCACTTCATCAATTAGGAAAGGCCAGTTCTCCCAGTATTTTCTGGGAATAAATTAACTTGATGAACTTGTTGTACTAAACGTGATTCGGATTAGGAGGATAAAAATTAGTCTCTGAGCAAATGCACTGCCAAATGCACTAGTATATCCAACAAGTGAAATTCCATACACTATCCTAGGTAGCCAAAGAAGTGACAGTGAGGATTTAGGAAAACACTCACCCAGTGGCCTGAATTGCTTTGTCCCCACTCCAGGCTCCTACCAGCCACTGCTAGCAGTGGCAGAATAACAGCAGCGGCAGAACAGCATTTAGCTGGCTGGGTGGTATCATTATTTAATCAGCTAATCATGGCTCTTCAAGGGCAAAGGCAGAAGAACAAATAGGAAAGCTTCTCTAAGAGAAAGTAATGCCTTCTACTGAATTATGTTGACAGTGTATGTGGCAGTAGAGGTTGAATCCTCCCAACAATATTCTGTTACATTTTGCTGTCATGTGACAGATAGCAGAAGAAGAGTTATCTGACAAAATGGAGTCTAACATGCAAGCACATATGAAGGTGTGCAATTGAATTCCTCCATGCAGAAAAACTTGCATCCATTGACATTCATGAATGCTTGCAGAATACTTATGGAGATTAAACAGCAGACATTAGCACAGTGAGGTGGTGCATTTCAGCAATGGCAACAGAAATATGACAGATAAGCCATGTTCTGAACAACCATACAGATTTTTATGAATGTGGTATGCATGCTCTTGTTCATCACTGTCAAAAATGAACATGATGAAAAACAGTGTTTTGTAGCTGAGACTTCGCTATATCAAATAGTTTTATTGTGCTATTTCATCTGTTGCAGTCTCTATGGAAAGAAATGAGGCATTACTTTTGGAGCAACCTACGTAGAAAAGGCTACATATGATTCACAAGCCACCAACTATACCAAACAACTTTATTGGATAAAGTCAGGGCTGTTGCTTTCTGAACAGATGTCAAAAGGTGTGCACACTCCAGCTAGCTCGTAACAGCAATCAGATGTGTCTGGAATGCATTCAACTTACTACAGAAGTTCAGCACAGATGGCATACTTGTCTTCAACTTGCTGTTGAGTTCCAAACATACTGAAATTACAGTCACTGAGATATCTGTGGAAACAGATTTCAGATATCTACAGATTGTATGTAAGATAGATGATCCATCTGTTTGGGGGGGGTAACACCAGACTCCTTCTAGAGAAGTAAGCAAAATTCTTAAATATGTGCCGAACAAGATTTCCAGAGATTTGCTCAGGGCATAGTAACCCTGAAAAAGTGTAGTATTACTTTCTCTCTTTTTTTCAGATTATCTTGGTTGTCTAAGTTCTTAGCAGCTCTGCTGTAGACTCTGAGAAGCTGAAGTTTCTCACTCAGTATCTCCAACCCCAAGAAAAAAATGCTCACAGAAAACTCGGCAGTGTCCTAACCAAACTAAATTTTCTTTCTGATCTTCAGTGGGAGTGAGTTTCACAACTGTTTACTGAGAAAAGCCTCATTCCTGCTAGGATGCAGCTGTAAATCAAAATGTCTCTGTTACTCTTCACAGAGGGAAATGTGACCCTTGAGACACAGTCTTCGGCTTATCCAAGGCAGTGAAAAACAATGAGCAAGAGTCCAAACTATAGTAAATGCTGTGAGAAACTATAGCTTTGCACACATGTCCCCTGTGGTCAGTGGAAAAGCATATGCTGAATAAATCTTTAAGAATGGTTCAAAACTGGTGGCACTACCTCTAGAAATGGCAAGATGGAGTTCCTGACCTAGAAGATAATAGAAGGCCTTGCCAACAGTAAGAGTAAATGCAACTTAGCTAGCTTTCAAGGACTACGTCATTTAGATACTCAGTATCAATTGCCTCAGCAATTAAATCTGCTTTCTGCAGCCAGCAATGTCTTGTCTGTTGAACGTTCTGGGGAATTACTTTGTGCCACCAACATAGAAATCTTACATATGCTATTGCTAGGTAGGAGGTTGAGCTGTTGACTACAGGTGAAATTAATGGACTGTCAGATCCATTCTCAGAAAAAAATGAGCAAAGATCATAAAAATCATGATTGAAGGCATAGAGTAGACAGGAGAGGATGACAAAGGGAATTTGCGCTGCTGCTACCAGGATGAAGGGGTGGACAAGACATTTTATAAACTGTTGTTTGAAGTCTCAAGGTCTCTCCCCCTTGTTCTTCTGGGGGACTTCAGCTTCCCAGACATCTGCTGGATATAAATCCTGGATATTGCTGGATATTATAAAATACTGCAGATAGGGAACAGTCCCAGAGGTTCCAAGAGTGTGTGGTAGATAACTTCCTGACACATCTGGTGAAGGAGCCAACGAGGGGAAGCAAAATCCTGGACCAGCTGTTTGTCAACAGACAACGTCTTTTTGGGGAATGTTAAGGTTGGAGGCCATCTGGGGCATAGTGATCATGAGATGCTAAATTTCTTGGTCCTTGTCAAAACCACAGAGGGCAGTCAGCAGAACTACCACCTTGGACTTCCAGAGGGCAGACTTTAACCTCTTTAAGATCATGGTTGAGAGGGTCCTTTAGGAGATGGGCATGGGAGCCCAGAAAGGCTGGGAATACTTTAAGGAAGTAACTTTGAAAGTGCAGGAGCTGACCATCCCCAAGTCATGGAAGACAAGCTGATGGGCAAGGAGGCCGGGCTGGCTGAACAGAGACCCTTGTCTGGAACTCAAGAGCAAAAGGAAAGTTTATGGTCTCTGGAAGAGTGGGCAAGCTACTTATGATGATTACAGGTACATAGCTGTGCAGGGAGAAAATTAGAAAAGCCAAAGTCCAGCTAGAACTGAACTTGGCCACTAAGGTACAGGACAACAATGCATATTTCGATAAATGCATCAGCAGCAAAAGGAAGACTAGGGAGAATCTCCATCCCTTGTTGGATGCCAAGGGAAACACAGTGACCAAGAATCAGGATAAAGCTGAAGTACTGAATGCCCTCTTTGCCTCAGTCTTCAATAGTAAGATTTGTTACTCCCGAGGAACGCAGCCCCCTGCACTGGTAGATAGGGATGGCAAACGTAATAAGCCCTGCATAATCCATGATGAGATGGTTTTGGACCTGTTCTGAAAGGCTGGAAGCCCGCAAGTCCATGGGGCCAGATGGATTGCACCTTAGAGTGCTGAGGGAGTTCTTCAGCAGTCCTGGCTAACAAGAAATGCCCCAGTGGAGTGGAGAATGGCAAATGTGACACCCATCTTCAAAAAGAGTGGAAAGGTGATCCTGGTAGCTACAAACCTCAGTCTCATCTTGGTGCTGGGAAAGGTCATAGAATGGATAATCTGGGGAACAACCATGGACCAATTAAAGGCCAACCAGGGGATCAAACCCAGTCAGCATGGGCTCACAAACCACAGAGCCTGTTTGACAAACCTGATTTCACTCCTTGACAAGATGACCCACTTAGTGGATGAAGATAAGTCTGTCGATGTGGTCTACCTGAACTTCAGTAAGGCCTTTGACACTGTCTCCCACAACACCCTCGCAGAGAAGCTGGCTGCCCACAGTTTGGATGGGTGAATGCTCCATTGGATGAAACACTGGCTGGATGGCCGTGCCCAAAGAGTTATGGTCAACAGAGTTAAATCTACTTGGCAGCTGGTCATGAATGCTGCCCACCAGGGCTCGGTACTGGGTCTGCTTCTATTTAACATCTTTATTAATGATCTGAGTGCAGCCTCAGTAAACTTGCAGATTACACCAACTTGGGAGGAAGCGTTGATCTGCCAGATGGGAGAAAGACACTACAGAAGAACGTAGATAGACTGGATCAATAGGCCAAGGTTAACTGTATGAGTTTCAATAGGGCCAAGTGTTGGGTCCTGCATTTTGGACACAACTACCCCAGGCAATCCTACAGGTTCGGGGAGGAGGGGCTGGAAAGCTGCCTGAGGGAAAGGGACCTTGGTGTACAGCCAGTTGAATATGAGCCAGCAGTGTGCCCAGGTAGCCAAGAAGGCCAGTAGCATCATGCCTTGTATCAGGAATTGTATGGTGAGCAGGACTAGGGAAGTAATCCTGCCCGTGTACTTGGCACTGGTGAGGCCTCAGCTTGAGTACTGTGTTCAGTTTTGGGCACCTCAGTACAGAAAGGACATAGAGGTGCTGGAGCAAGTCCAAAGAAGGGCAGGAAGGCTTGTGAAGGCCTCGTAGAATATGCCCTACGAGGAGAGGCTGAAGGAACTGGGGCTGGTCAGTCTGGGGAACAGGAGGCTGAGCGAGGACGTTATTGCTCTCTTCCAATATCTGAATTGTGCTTACAACGAGAGCAGGGTTGGTTTCTTCTCGCAGGTGACAGGACAAAGGGAAATGGCCTCAAGTTGCACAAGGGTAAGTTTAGGTTGGATATTAGAAAGCACTTCTTTCCAGAAAGGGCTGTTATGCACTAGAACAGGTTCCCCGGGGAGGCTGTTGAATCACCATCCCTGAATGTGTTTAAAAACCATTTGGAAGTTGCGCTCAGGACCATGATTTAGTGGAGGATTATTTGGGTAGCTTGGTTAGGTTATGGTTGGACTCATTGTCTTTTCCAACCTGAGCAATTTTATGATTCTATGACCTGACTGGATTTACTTGGGATGAGAGAGAAACCATGTGCAGGACATCTCTTCCACCTCTACACCTCCAGCCCCTTCTATAACAGTATAACTTGTTTAATGGAAAAAATCCACTCATAAATTTAATGTATTCACCTTGCCTATCACTAGGAGAAGATATTATATGTATTCATCACTTGCAGAAAAGACTTCTAGGCTGTTCCACTGATAACACTCATCTGCAAATATTTGCTTTGGTTAAAAGAACTGTCAGTCTTGAACTTGTTTAATTTTTCCTAGATCTTCTAGCCTGAGTTTCACAACTTCTGAAAGCTCTACAGTGCAAGTACACCATTCTAGTAACATGCAGAGCCCTGAAAGCTGTTTTTCCCCAGACTATTAATAACTATGTACTTAGGAGTTCATGGAGAGAAACAAGTAACAGATGGCAAAGATAATATTACATTGGAAAAGAGCAAAGCAGCCACAGCCCATGTGTTGGAAGGTTAATGTCTCATATTCATTGTCATGCACTAGAATGTACTTGGAACATGAAGAAATGTCATGGACATGTCACACACAACTTGTCAATCCAAGTACAAGAGTTAGTTCATTTTCTCAGGCTCCCAAAGCCAAAAATCAAGGCAGAATTACAAACACTATGTATGTTTCAAATTAGTCAACTTTTAGCTGTTAGCTGTTGTATAAGTAATTTCTTGCACCATTGAATAAATGCAAACTCTTTCTCAGCCACACTACCTTTTATGTAATGTTTAAAAAAAAAGAACCAAAACAACAACAATAACAAAAAACACCTGGTGTTTGGAGTTAAACTTCTAAAGCACAACAGATTATCTGGAATATTCACTGCTTAGTGCAGTACCAGCAGTTTCCTAACTCTGGTTCTTCAAGCCTAAAACTATATAAATATAAAAATGTATTCAATGTCTTGATGCTTTTTTTTTTGTCTTTGCGACATGCAAACACCAGTTCAGAACTTCTGAAAAAAAACCATATATTCAGTTCTTACAGAAACCTTCAAGTATTTACCTACCCACACAAGATTATCAGCAGTTTGTTTTTGAATAAAAGTTTCACCTTAAAAAATGACGCTACAAATTTAATAGCATAGAAATTATTTTATCCAATACATCTTTGGACAGTGTACTTGGTACAGTTGTCCAGAGCAATCACGTAATAAAATAGTAAAACACTCTAGGCATATATATTAATGTAAAAATGCAGGGAAATATAAAAATTTCAGCCAAAATTGAGTTTTCTTCTGAAAATCTTTTTAAAACCACATTGCTTAATCTGTTAAAAGTGTTTATTTTGGCCTGGGATAGAGTGTGACAACTCTTACCCAGAATCTGTAAAACATTTGGACAAGTCTACTTAAGTCTGTATTTGGAAATACCAATATAACATTCTAGAATTTCCAGATGTTGCTGCTTTATGTTATCTGGTCTCTCCCCTTGAGTCGAGTTTGACTACAGAGATCCATTGCATCAAACTTAGGATTTCTAAAACAAATGTAGCATGTTCAATTACAGGCATGGCTCACAAACTTTGTGTATAAAGATTGCACTACCATAACATTTGAAGCATGTTGGATTATAAATCTTCCAATAAAAAGTGCTGGAGTTTTCCCTCAAGAAAAGGAAATTGCCACAGATTTTAATAAGTAAACTTTATTTAAACTAGCCCTGTTATGCTGACCTGACCTGGAGATCCTAGCTGAAATCTTACAAAAGAAATAATGTAGAGTACACCTATGTGTACTTCGCACACATATTAATGCCCCATCTTTCTCCTCCAGAACAGCACAGCAGAAGTCATGCTTTCAACTCCTACTGCCTACACTGAGAAACAAATAAGACTGAATGATTTACTCCATACAAGTCTTAGTGGCTTCCACTCAGTGATTTCACTTGTAAACTTACGTCACTTGTAATTAAAAGAAAAGAAAAAAAAAGAGAGAAATCAAAATACTAAACCATGCCCCAGAACATCATTTTGTGAACTGAACCCCAAGGCATCGCGCATAGTATCACTGACTCTGGAGTAAAGATTTTTCAAGTCTTGTGGCACATCTCCTTACGAAAATCAAGTTTCAGTGAGTTGAAACTCAGTCTTTGAAAACTAGATTACTTACGTGGGCCCAGTGAGAGCAACCTCAATGACATTCCACCACGTAAATCCTTACAAGCCTAACTTAGGCTGGTATGACATGGTACATAGGCCACATTTACCTCTCTCATTATACAAACAGAGTCCCCAAAGACAACCCCACAAACACAAAACCATCATGCTATCAGTTTAGATAAATAAAATTACAGTTGCACTAGATCACAAGTTCACTATGATTTTTCTTCCCTTAAGGAATTCAAAGTGTTCCAATCTCTCTGGTTAACACCTTCCTCTAAACTTTGTTTTTGTTCCTGAAACTTCTAAAGCACTTCAGAGTGATTCCACAAAGGAGACAGTACATTTCACTTAGGCAGGAACATTTGTTTATGATCTCTATAGAACAAAGCAACTGTGTTGCAAATCCTACTTTTCCAAGGACTTTTTCTCAAAAGCTACCTCCTCTTTTTTTTTTCCCCCCCTAATTCTTTTGTCACATCAGGCTTGTTTCCTTTCTCAGACAGTTCTTAGAGCAATTACCACACAAAGCAGTTTGCCAAAGGAGACCCCTCCAGCAAGGTGCTGCTCCCTCTCTCTAATATCTTCCATTCGTGGGCAATCAAGACTGGTATTTCAAGTTTTGTTTCCATTTTTTCAAACAGGTTTAGTAGTACTCTGACATAGACTAATTCTTTAAAGGAATAAAGTTTAGTAGTACGCAATAGAGGGGTAGTAAAATTATATCTGCAAGTAGTGCCGATAACTACTGCTTTAAGCATCAGACACTGAACAGCAGACTCCTAGCCAGCATTCTCCAACTGAAGTTCTGGAAAGGTTAGGCTTGAGGCAGATGGGAAGCCACAGCTCAAGGCACATAAATTAATTCTTTCTTCTGAAGGCACTAGTTAAGAGGCTTTCTAATGTCAGCTTGCACAGTACATGATATGGAAGCTCATTTTTCCATCATCTCGCTCCTGACCTGGGGTTGAAGTGTAAGCTGTAACTCAAGGTGAAAAGCTCCAAATCCCATTACACATGCCTTTGGCCATCTATCTTGCATCTGCACCACGCTCTTGTTATTTTAACCATGTAATACCAATGATAATTGTCATCATCGTAACTGTTTTGTTTGTATGCTGAAGTACAGAGGCACAGTTTTTGTGAATTTAATTCATAAAAATCCTATCCAGGCTAAATTAAGAAAGTTTTTGCTGAACTGATTTCTACCAGAAATAAATTCAGTAAAATATCAGCAACATAATACAATTTCATAATATATCTCTTATCTTTTGTCTGTCATTGTCTCTGCAGTGAATGCATACCTGTTCATCATCTGTACTTGCTTAGCGCAAAATGCAGCTAGTAAGATTAAACAAGACAGAAAAATATTGCCATTGCCTTTGATTGAGAATTTACTCAGCACTGAACACAAGTGCACAAAGAAGAATATTCTGTGAATTCTTCTTACGTATACAAATACATTATTCAAAGTGTACTAGTCACCATTACCAAACATACTCCTCAGACAAAGTCAAAAAGAACTGTACAGATGACACCGTGAAAAATATGTCTTACTCCAGGGTAGAATTAGGACCCTGTGCAATTCAGGAAAGAACCCAGAGAGAATTGTGAGTGTATTCAGTCTTCTGCTCAGTGAGAATTTTTTGAGAGATCTTCTAGCCGTCATCTAACAGATGGTGAGGCCGCTGCTTTTAAAGTAACAACTTCATAGCAAATGATACCTTACAAAGAGTCCTTCCCTTACCCAGAATTTAACAAGGAAGAAGGCATTTGCTGGCCCCCTTTCAAACAGCTCCTTCAGGCCCCCTTTTTTCTCAGGGAACTTGTCATAGATCTGTCGGATATCCACTGCCTCAAGGTAGGGATCACTGTAGCTGGGATTTGACTGCCCGATGTGCACAAACAGGTGTTTGTTATACTGTAAGAACATGAAAAACAAGGGATTAGGAAATTTTTCAGTACATTCTGAACATACTGCTTTTCATGGGAGAAAAGCTGACATTTTAGCAACCTGGGTGAGTCCATCCTACCGAAGAAATCCAAAAAGCTCATAAGACCACTTCAAAAGATTTTCATGCCCAGAAAGTATGCAGTTCTTTTATCAGTTTATGCAGAGAGCATTAACAGTGCACAGAGGGTTGGGTTCTGAAGATGGTATGAATGGTTACATGGAAAGTTCTGTACCCCTGCTCTACACATCACTCTGGAACTGTGACAGTAGACGCTCTGTCACCTAAATCCAGAAGGAAACAGCCAAGAAAGTCTGACTACAGGAATTTTCTTAAAATTTGATAGCACTTTCTAATCTAGCAGAAATATTAGCTGAAAGATCTCTGCTAATATCAGTTCATGCTATTTTTAATTTCTTAAGAATACATCTAGCTTCTTGCTTCTTCTAAAGCAATTGTTTTTTTTTCCCCCCTAAATTCACTTCTAAATCATTGCCTTGTATAGCTTCTGCTATACAGTCTGTAATTACCTGAGATGCAGAATGTTACCTGTCACAAGTCACTCAGCCAATAAACACCAAAGCTCCTTACCCTGAGAAGAACTGCCTGAATTACCACAGCAAGGTGCCAGCCAAATGCAACTGTCTTCTCTGAATTGCAGTTTTCCTGTCTCAGAGAAAGGAAGTATAACTGGCTCATCACCAGTGTATTTCTCAAGATGCAGTATCACCAGGCTTTGGTGAGGCAGGCAAGTATTATTATTCTTATGTGATATATGTTTCCTTTCCACAGAAACACACACATGCAAATTTGTCCCAGATGACCCCAAATTTAAGTTCTCAGCACACAAGAGAAATTATGTGACTCCATGTGATCTAACCATCACTTAATTCTGGATCTATTCTCTTAGGCTGAACAGGATAGCTAGAATAGCCCTATAGGGGCTGTACCACTGTCTCATGACCCTGGAAAGGGAGGCCAGAAGGACATGGCACATAACAGACTATGCTGCTGTAAGCAATTCTGTCCCTTAAGAAAAAGATCTGTTTTAACTGGATTCTTTGTTTCCCAAAGGTAGCTGCCTATTCTCAGTAGAGAAAAAAAGTATTTTCATACACGTATAGCACATATTCACAATGGGCAGAAGCTACCTGAATATCAAAGATAAATGAGGAGTGGAATTCAAAAGTGTATCTTACCGTGTCTTGATCTTGCTGCTGTTCCAAGAATGCAGAGAATTCTAACATCCAAAGTTTGGAGCTAGCAACCCTTTGTCCTTGCCAAGCTGATGTTGATGATGAAGGTGGGAGGCCAGTGGGAGAGTCAAACCCTAAGCATACAAGATTTATATACCAAAATTTAGACACAGGTAAGTTTAATAGCTCTCCAATAAAGATGCTATTGTCAATACTGACTTATAACATTTTCTTTTAACTTCACTCATCATGCAAAATACCATTCATATCTTTCTCTCTACCTGTGCTGTAAATGGCTTCTCAGTCACATTCTGCTACACCAGCAATTGTCAGAGTTGTACTAGCTGATGTAGAAGATAATCCACCTGGTTTTGATGTCACAGAAAACATGTGACTTTAAGAGGACCTGGATATGCCCTAAACAAGCAGTTAAATATGTTGGCTTAGTATCAGAATGAAGCATCACCATCAACATGATTAACTAACTTCTCGAAGTGGGGAAATTGAGAAGAAAACACATTTATTATTCCACTTTATGAGGAACTGGAAAGGCAATTGTTACTATGGAATACAATGTTCTAACGCAAACAGCGTGGTGGAAGAACAACAGACAGATATAAGCTTGCTTTTCATTCTGAATCAGGAGGAAAAGAAACCTCAAAACAAACAACAAAAATCAGGACTGAATGTTGCATTTTTTAAAAAATAAACTGTTAGAGCTCTCCTGAAATAAGGATGTAAACTAAAAATAATTATTAAAAATAAGAGGAAACTATATGAAACTAATTTTGTATCCACTGAAATGCTTCAGCAGGCAAAACTCATCTTAAAAATAACTTATAAAATAAGCATCAGCTATTTTTGAAGTTAACACATACTTTCAAAGAAGTATTTCTTCTGTATTTCTTACTTACCTGGTAATGGCTGTGAAGGCTGTAGAACATAGGGTTGTTGAGAAAAAGGTTTCACACTACAGAGTATGCAAAGAGAATTGAGGGAGAGGAGGAAAGAGGAAAAGGAAAATACATATGATCAACTGTTCATACAGATCAGATTATTTAAACAAACACTTCTCATTTCTCCCAGAACAGCTTTCAGTACTTTATGAACTACTTTTCCCCACAAGACAGCTTATTAGTTTCTGTTCCCTAACCTGCCTTACAAACATCAGCAATAGAACAAGAGGAGAGCAAGAACACATAGCTGGAGTGAAAAGCATAATCCCTCCAGCCACTTGTCCATAAGTTGTCTTAAATTTCCTCACAGACCATATCCTGCTAGGTTATGTGATAAAAAGTTTGTCTCCAGGCAGTTACCATAGCACAGTGGAACAAGAGAAGGTAGAGTGACCTGAATAATATTCTGACATGCTAATCCAGGGCCATTATTGGAGAACCATCAGCCAACCTCTTGTCTTTGTACTGGAAAGGGGGAACCCCAACAATAGTCATAGAAATAAAATCTCTAATTTGACCAATCCAGGCTGTCAGGGAGTCACCAGCCACATTGGCTAGGTGGGAATCCAACTCAACAAGTCAGTTGGGGGTTTACAAATCAACTACCTTACAAACTGAAGGGACTAATGTCTAGATGGTATGGGACACACTGAGATAAAATGAAAGAGCATTTGGGGATTGCAAAAGATTTATTTTGGAGACTTTTAGGACAAGTACAGGGATAAAAGATACATGCATGCAAGATTAGTATTTTTGTCTAGCCATGTCCTGCACATTATCATTATGGACTGTACTGTCTTCATATTAAATTCTATTTCTAATTAATTTCCCAGATAAGGGTCTCTCTGTACTCTGTAGTGCCTGTGGAGGTCTAAGTGCCATTCACAGGACCAACTTACAGGTTACAAGGGCTATGTTTCTGTAGTGTCAGAAACTACAGCAATTGAGTGCACTCACTACTGAATATCAAGCTAGACTAGCCAGCAAATAGATGACTTCAGAGCCAACTGTGTGTCTTCAGGTGCAAGGCACCTTGAGGAGGCTAATTTGAGTTGGACAAAGAGATTCAGACCAACTGACATAAAAACTACGAAGTCTGAAGGGTAACTGAAAGCCAGGTTTGTATGTGTTTATCTTTGTGGGTGGCAGACTGGGGAAGAGTGAAGATCCAGGACCATCTACTGGGTGGAATATATCTTAGTTATATATCTCAGCTACCAAAGAGATTCCCTGTGTTCACATGCATGCACATTTATCTGTGTAAGGAATCTACACCAGCAAATAGAGTGGAACTGAAGCCTCAAGAGTTCAGATGCTGAGGTGCCAGCAAACAGGGGAGACAAAGAATCCAGGGATAGCTACTGGACAGTGGGCACATACCCAGATACTGGATGGATACACAGTGCATTTGTATCCCCTTAACACACCTTCACCAACATCATCCAGAGAAGGAAACAGAATGAGGCTGTTGGTGCTCTTTGTATATGAGTGCTAAGTCTATGTTTTTTGTGGGTGCGTATCTGCATGTGTGTGCAATGTATATATTTACCTGTTTGTGTGTCCACCAAGAACACATGCTCAGCCTCCCTTTCTGGTTGAAATTGGGAGCATGGAGATGCAGCTGCCTTGTCTCAGGCTGCTAGATTCAGCAGCTCATTAAGATAACCCACATTAGGCTGTCTGAGTTGTGGGGCATGTTAAGGGGATACAATCCATACTAAAGATGCCATATGAAGACATAGGATTTTATTTGTTTAAGAATGTCTTGTAACTCTAAGTTTATCTTCAGCCTTAGGTCTCAGATCCACAGTCAGGGAATCTGTCTAAGAACAAGGATTACATTAACATTTAAAAAAATCTTGAAATACCTAATGTCATTCCTCAAGGAACACGTAGGAAGCACCTGTTCAGACAAAGGAATACTCACTCTTGCAGAGATCCAGCTTGGCTTGGCAAAGCTCCTTGCCAAAACTGCAAGAGAACACCATACAGGCAAAGGTGATTACTCTTAATATTGAGAAAAAAGCCAGACTTGCCCATCTGAAGAAAGAAATTGCAAGCTCAGAGTTAAAGATATGATTTAGCTGCAGCTCCTCCTTCTGCTTTCCTGGTTTAATCCTTGGAGGGTGTTTTCTACACAGTAATAGTAGTAATGTAAAAGTAAATGACACAATAGTATTTTTTTTTAAAGTAAAATATCATGTCTGCATTCTTGCACCTCTGTCTCCAAAGCTTTAAAAGTGTTCCCCCTCTTCAATGAGCCACTTTCTTCCAGAACTCCACAGAAGTATTCTGGGAGAAATCAATGCGGAGCAAGTCTCATAAGGCTCAACACAAAGAACAGGGGATGCCAACAGGCCCTCTGTGTTAAAAGTACTGTGTAAGAGCCATCAGATCTAAGCACACAGGATGAGTATGGGAATTACGAGTTTGACAAAGGGTCAGGATGGTCCAAACTACTTCATGGATTGAAAAAAGGATACAGACACCTTAAAGTTTCAGGCAATGAAAATCTAAAGGATATGATTGTTCTCTCATTTGTATCATTTTTAGAAAAGCAGATAATGAAACTCTGCTTTTTTATATCAATGAGAGCAAAGAATCAGACAGTGTTGAAGCCATGTTAAACATTTGCTGTACAAAGAAAACACCTTTTGGCAGCTCTTGACATCCTTTCAAAGATTCAAGTGTTATCAGCCCAACTCTTCTAACACACAGGTTCACTCACCCCTGAAACAGCAGGATAGGCTGGTCGTGGGAGACCTGGCAAGGCCATTTTACTATGGAAGGGAGTTGCAGAGATAATCTGGGCAGATGACATTGTAGCCATACTCTGCATAGCTTTATCTTTAGCAGTCTGATCCTACAGGTAAGAGTAGAAAGAAAAGACAGAACAATTTAATAATAAATACGTTGCCTGATCTAATGGATTCTCTCCAGCTCCTTCATAGGGAACAAGCACCTCTGAAAACCTGAGCAGTAGACTCACCAATTAATATTTTAAGAACTCTTCAGAGCTTAGGACTCTCAACTATTACTATACATTCAGACATGGTTAATCTACTTCCTGAAATGCTGGGATCATTGCTTTAGAGACTATTAAGTGTTTCTCCTTTCTGTCTGGGGGTTCTTAAACCCCACAGTTAAAGTGCTTTCTCACAGAAATTAGGACTCTAATTCACTCCTGTGTTTTAATCACTGGTAAGGATAGTTAATGGAAAGACCCTTGATTCTCATTAAAAATTCTAAAAATAAGCTCATTGGCAACAGAAACAGAGCTCGTCATCATCATTGTAAAAAGATGATCTCAGATTAGGAATGTTATTCTCAGGTAGAATTGACCACCCCTAGAACAATTATCCTTGGGGAAACAAGAAATCCTAGGGCAAGAACATATGCAAGAACATTCTGGTTTGTATTTTAGCAAGACTGTGGAGTTGCAACAAAGAAGGGAGCTAATGTATGTTGAAAACAAAGAGCAATCTTCATTTCTTCTACAAAAAAAAAGTCAAAGAAACAAATGGACAATCAAAAGTACTTGTACATATTCTTCCTTTAATGCTACAGCCCCATGCAAGTAATCGATATCCTTTAGACACTGTTTTTATCTGCGACATCATAATTATAACAGCAATGCCAGAGGTGAATTCACAACTTGGAGAAGCTGCTGAAATAAGTTCTTGTTCTCTTCAGGAATTCTCAAAGACAAAAGTTCATTTATTTCAGTAACTGCACTAAGTTCTCACTCTTGGGTCTCCACTCTCTCTACCCCCTCCCTTAATGTTTTCCAAAGGGGAAATCACAGGGATATTGATGGATACAATACAAAAACATTTTGAGATGCAAAACAAAAGCTTAAGAAAGATACTTTGAAATGAAGTGATACATAGGAATGAGTATAACTCAGGTTTTTTGTTTGTTTGTTTTACAATATCTATGACTTCTTTACCGTCGAAGTGCACGGAAGGGAAGTATTTTAGTAACTGACAGAATTTCTAAGTTTCTCTAAAGCTAAGAGAAAATTTTTTCAGACTACAGTGTAAGTGATACTTCAGAGACTACCTGCAACATTAAGGCTACCTTTAAATCTCCTTACCTTTTCACTGGAAAAGTCATTTATCTACCTCTGTTTTGGGGGTAAGAACTGAAATTACTTGCAGATTTTTTAAAGTTTTATTATAATAAGGCAATTAAGAAGAGGGAAGTTTTTAATCTATCAAAGTCTTGCTTTGTTTAAATGCCTGACAGAATGTTGGAAAACAGCATGTTTTTGCTAGAGACATCTCTACTCTTTTTCAGCTAACAGTTCTGTATTCACTTGTATTATCAGTACAAAAGAAGAAAAAAGAAAAGTTATTTTTAACAAATATTTGCAGTTTGTCTTTTGTTTTATTCCTCTCAAAATGCAGTGGAATAAATAATAAGAAAAACACAAGTTTATCTCTTTTTCCTTAGTGTAGTATCTGTTAGTCACCCAGGACATAAAAAACTGATATCTGATAACAGATTTTTCTTTGATCTTTTACCCTACTTCCCCACATCTACCTACAATAGGCACAGTACACATTTGAAGAAGGAACCTCAATTTGTGTGGGAGAAATTAGTATTAGACTAATTGCTTTGAAAAGTCAGTATGTAGCTGCTCAGATCTCTAGTATGTAGATATGAAAAAATATACTCAGAATGAAAAAATGAACAGTGATGGAAGAACACTCAGCTATCAAACAAAATTGGAAGAAGGGTAGTAGCTTTTGTGATTCCTTTTCCTTGCTTTACAAGAATGACTAGGGAAACTAGGGAAAGCAAAGAAGTAAATGAGTTGAAATAATGCTACATACTTGCCTCTGTAGGCAAAAAGAAACACTCTAGTACTAGCTAACAGTTCACTGCATGCAGCTGGGAGAGCTCTCAGCATAACTAGAGGTAGTGTAAAAAGAGAATAAACAATGGCTCCATGCTGCTCCCTGAGACACCTTCATTCCCTGAAGAACTGCCAGCTCTTAAATGCTAAATGCAAACAGGCTCATCTGACTGGCTTTCTGGCTTTTCAATCATGCCAAATCTCAGAGCTGTGGCATGTAAATGATGGAATCAAGGTTACAGATAAAAGCAGCAGTAAGTCTTTTAACAACCTGAGTTGTTGTTTCCTGCTCACTTTAACACCTCTGCACTTAACAGTTCCACAGGTGTAAAATTTAGGCAGTACTACCTAGAAGCACAGAAGTAGTTGTAGTTTGTGGCTCTCTCTTTATCAGAACACCTGGAAACAAAACAGGCAAATTATAGACACAACATCAGTTTATAAAATGGACCTGGAACTGGTGGAGGAAGGAGGGTAGTGCACATTACGTTCATGACGGAAGTAATCACTGCTCATGCCAGAGATGCATACACTCCAGCACTAAGTGCCAATGTCACAAACAGTCCACACCTTGTGTAGCCTAGCAAGAAGCTGTCCAGACAGTGAAAAGGAATCACATACTAACAGCTGTTCAGTTGATAGCCATGACTATCAGGAATGTTATTCTCAGGTAGAATTAATCATCCCAGTCTCATGACTGGACTGAGATATCAAGAACCTCATTGTCACCTGAAGCATGGAAAAATAAAGGAAGCAAATGTGCCACATGAAATCAGGAAGGCCAGCATGCATCTTCCTTCCTTAGCTGTCTCAATGATTTATAACAAGGACTATAGAAAGGAAAACACAGATTTACTTATGCAGCTAGACAGAAGTCAACCACTTTCCTTCCATTAAGAAGGAAGATAAGCCCATGACTCATCAAATCAGGTCTGAATTAATCAAAGTGCAAAGTCTGTTCAACTGGTACCACTTTACTTGAGAAGATGACAGGTGGCTTTGCAACCTTCTTCCAGTGGTTGTACCAACTCAGATCCATTCCCAGGCAGAACGCCATGTCATAACCACTAGTAGAACTAGCACACCAGTACCTGTAAAGTTACCCTTGCCAAGGCAAAGAGAACACTAGAGAAGGATTATGGGTCAACATTTGTAAGCATAACTCCACCTTCTCAGTTGAACACATTTCCCATGCTCTTAAACCCAAGAGATGCTCAAACTTGATAGAGAGCAGTATAAAGCAGAGGCAGAAATCCAACATGTTAAAACAGAGGTTGCTGTTTCTTTATTCCTTAAATAGAATTGCCTTAGACATCACAGAGCTCCAACAAGACAAGCATTTGGACAGCACTTCCTGGGAAGTAGCTTTACCTCCCCCATTTACCACAGTTCAGTGGTATATAATCAATGAATATGCAGGTGTTATAATTAAGAAACATACAAGAGAGTTAGGCTAGGCAGGTTATTACACCAAAAAGAACAGATAGAGGACTTACCCTTAGCCTGGACTCACTGGAAAACCCCACAAGAGGGATCTCCAGAAAGAGATCCTTCCCCACTGGTAGTCAGCTCTTAAATGGGGTCTAGGAGAGGTGGAGCCAAGCTCCACCCCTTCCAGCAGCAGAGGTGAATTGCCTTCACCTGTGCTCCCTCCCAGAGCTGATTCATTGCTCACCTCAGGTGATCAATCAGAGGTTCAGGCCATGATTCAGCAGTTCCCATACAGATGGCTAATCTCACCTTTTTTTTTTTTTTTTTTTTTTTTCTGGTTCTTCTAAGATAGAGAGGATGAAAGAACGGAAGACTCAAGGAATGCATTATATTATAAAGGATACTCATTGTACCTTGAGCTTGGCTTGGATCTCTCTGGCTTTCCGCCTTGCTAGGACCTGGATGTGACTAGATACCTGCATTAAAAAACAAAATTAATCTTCAATCCTGACAAGTATTTGGTAGCTGCTTGAAGAAGTAAAGTTTACTTTAGGCATGTTGTGCAATAGGGAGTTATTTAGGTTGATGGATGGAGAGGAGTTGAGGCAGTAATGAGATGCTTTTCTAAAAGTAATTGTGATTACGTGAAGTGGAGGATCAACAGAGACAGGCCGATGAAGGCCTTTTACCATTCAAATAGCTTTATAAAGCCAGAGATCTTCTTTGAAGCTGAAGAACACATCCATAAACCTGCGGATTGAGAGCTTTTACCTCTTTCCATCTTGGCCTACCCTTGGGAAAATGTTATACAACCTTGGCCACTATATATTGATTCTTAGAAATTCAGAATCTGAGCTGAAATACATCATATTAAAAATTAGGTTGGAAGGAATTCAGTCCTTTCAGTCCTCTACACAAAGTATGTCCAGGTTTGTCAGGGCTTTGTCCAGAATAGGCTGTACTGTCATTCCCAAATCACAGACACGTATTTTTCATCCCATCTGTCATGTGTTTTCAAAATCACCGCTGCCATCTGTATGTCTGGTCTAAACAAAATCCTGCCGTTTATGTTAGCTAAAATGTTCATTAGTACACAAAACAAATAAAAGCCCACAGTGTTTAACAGCAGAAAAATTGTGTCATAGGTGGATGAGAGATGTAAGCACTATAGTTATATTATAAAATTCTTCTGACTTTCTACCATTCTTATTAAACTGTAACCTCTTCCTAGGAAAGCTAGAAACCAGTAACAAGTGAGTAGCAAGGAATTCCTTTCATGTCCTCACAACATGCGTAGTGGTCCTAAGCACCTAAAGTTTAAATGGAATACTTTACACTTACCTGTTTCCTTGTGCGTGTTTTCCCTGTTCTCAGTTTAATATAGCGGGCAATCAGCTCATTTCGGCCTGAAATAGGGAAAGAATGAAAATACAAATGTAGAGATTTTTTTTAAAAACAGTTCTATCTGTAAAGATTGGCTGTGTGGTGATTTTAGAGATGTACTGATTAATTCACATGGTAGAGGTCTGAGTTTTAGGAGCTGAACTTTGGGCTACAAATTCTGTCTCTCACCTTGCATCTATTTAGCTTAAAATTATCAATAAGGAAGTAGAATCAAATGTTTTGCTTAATACTTTTACTACCACAGCATGTAGAAGCTGTAGACATGGATCAAAATCACCACTAGAATCAGAAAAGTAAAAAGAAAGCCACTCACCTTCAATCATTCAGAAAGCCAAGAAGGAATAACCAGGAAACAGGCCAGTCAGCCACACATCAATACCTGGAAGTGGTGAAGCACTTAATACTAGAACCCGTTTCCAGATGCACAAAGGAAAAGAATGAGGTTGGAAGTAGTTCACATGGATTTACAAATGGGAAATCACTGTAATCCAACCTGATAGCTTCTACAACAAGATCACCAGCTTAGTGGGTGATTGGAGAGCTGTAGAGATTAAGTACTTCAGTAAGGCATTTGACCCTATCTTCCATAGTATCTTTATTGACAAGCAAAGGAAGCATGGGTAAGTTGGGTAAGTAGGTAAGGAGGTGAACTAGAAACTGTAGAAACTGGGCCCAGAAGAGTTTGAACAGTGGCACAAAGTCCCATTAAAGCAAAGTCTCTAGTGATGTACTGGGGTCAATATTGTTCAGCATCATCATTAATGACCTGGACAGCAGGACAGAATGCACTCTCAGAAAGTGCAGATGATACAAAACTTGTGAGATTGGTTGATAAAACAAATGGCTGAGTTGACATTCAGACAGCTATTGACAGACTGAAGATAGGGGTCAACAGGAATATCTTGAAGTTCAACAAAGGGAAATGTACATTTCTACACCTAGGGAAAAAGCAATCCCTGCATCATAAAATTGTAGAATCACCAAGGTTGGAAAAGATCTACAAAATCATCCAGATCAACCATCCGCCTATCAGTATATGCTGGGGACAGATATCTAGAAAGCTGAGAAGGCCAACAAGCACTCAAGGTTATGTTAGGAAGAGCACTGTCAGTGGAATCAATGGAGGTAATCCACTTATTCCCTCTTTCTCAGCACTGCTTTCATGATTTGGAGTATGATGTCCAGCACAAGAAAGACATAGACATACTAGAGTGAGTTCAGCAAAGGTTCACAAAAATGGTTAAAGCATCTTTACACAAGACTGAGAGAAGATTCAGGGGTAGTTTTATAATTGAATGATGATAAAATTGATATGATAATAAAAAATGATAGTAGAAAATGATAATAAAAAATGATAATAGAAAATGATAATATCATTGAATGATGATGCCTGATGGGGGGGAAAGAAGGACACACTCCCCTTTCAATACAGCTCGGTAACAGGACAAGACAATGAGCACAAAATGAAACACATGAAATTCTATCTGAACATAAGATTAAAAAAAACTTTGCTTTATGGTGAGAATAATTGGTAACACCAAAGCAGGTTGCCCAGTGTGAGAATCCTTGTTTTTTTTTTGTCTCAAAGCTTGCTTCCTGAGGTGTTTCTTGTGATAAGACTGACTTGTCTAGGAGATGAGTGACGGGTGTTGCCATGTGGCAATCTACATCACTGTGTGGACAATGTTAGCTGTTTGCCTCTGGAAGAGAGTGCTCAGGATGGTTTATTGGCGGAAGATCTGGCCTGTGATTGAAACTCCACCTTGCTATGGGAAACTGGGGTATGATGCCATTGTATTCTGTGAAGGCAAGGTACAAGTTGGCGCCTCCCTGCTTCCTCTTATCTGCTGGTAAGGCCAGGAAGATAAGAAACCACTGAGAGCCAGAAGCTGCCACTCCAAGGAGAGCTGACTCAACCACTTTGGATTTGAGCTGTCACTCCAAAGACAGCTGACTCGACCACTTTGTAAGCATTGAAAAGGGGCCTTCATCGCCTTGTTCATTGTCACCATTGTCGCCTGGTCCTCATCCTCGTTGTCGTCTTCCTCAACAGAACAACAGTACCCGATGGCCCATCACTTCTGAAGATCAAAGACTGAACTATGGATCCATGGTGGTGACTATCTCCCTCTTGCTTCCTATAAAGACTCCTTGCTTCCTCTTTCCTGTCTTTTTTATCGCCCTCCTTCCCTTATCCATTACCCTAATTCATAATAGCGTCCGTCTTCCCCTTGCCCATCTCCCTAATTAACATCTGTAATAAACTGGTTGGACCAACATTTGAACCGTTGTTTCTTAATCTCACGCCGGGTATACACATATTAAAAGAACCTCCTCTCCCTCCTATAAATTGGAGCGAGACACCCAGAGAGACTGTAGTCTCCATCCTTGAAGATACTCAAAACCCAACTGGACACTGTCCTGAGAAATTTGCTGTAGTAGAAGAGGAATCTCTCAAGAGATATCTTCTAATTTAAACAATGATTCTGTCATTCTGTGATTCAAAGTACAAGAAAATAAACAAAAATAGTTACATAGAATTTAGCAGTGTGAAATGATACAGTGAATTAAAACACTTTCAGATTCTGGGTGACATTCCAAAAAAACAAAAAAAGATGCTTAGTTTTTTGAGAGACTGTGGGAAAAAAGGTAGAGCACTGCCTGGAAGAAATGAAAAAAAAACATGTCTGAAATCAAAACTAGACGGAAGGTTTTCCATCTCAATTTTAAGAGAGGACACAGGGAGACTAGGCCTTTCAGAGCCAAGAGAACAAGTAGCTTTATTTTCAGTGTGAGAGAATGAGAGGACAGTGCACAGAGGCAAAGAA
Organism: Perdix hodgsoniae; assembly: GCA_035772895.1. Classification (NCBI taxonomy): domain Eukaryota; kingdom Metazoa; phylum Chordata; class Aves; order Galliformes; family Phasianidae; genus Perdix; species Perdix hodgsoniae. The sequence goes on from JAPSGF010000091.1 coordinate 317,225, forward strand.
AAGGCAGTCAGTGACAAATGAGGGAAGTTGTATTAACAGCAACATGAAAGAAAAGTGTAATGAAATGAAGTTTTCCAATAACTTGAAATTGCTTGGAATGAGGGCAAGAAACTGCAGAAGGCTGAGGTCTAGGATTTAAAAATCTGGAAGAGATGCAGAGAAGGCTGAGCTTCTGACAACTTCAGAAGTAAACAGGTATAGAGAGATTAATCCACAGAACTGGGAGTGGACATCTAGATAAGAGGCAGACTATGCAGGTTCCATGTATCAAATCTGACCAGGCTACCAGATTTGCTTGTGTTCTTTGAAGCAAGAGTGTGATCAAGGAATAAAGAGCAGAAAAAAAAGCCAATATATCTGAACCATAGGCTTGTTCAAGGCAGGAAACATGGCAGAAAGAGCAGGCTCTGCAAAGTGATACATCTCTGGTGGCCACATTAGTGATACAGTACCTCAATTAAAATTGGAAGTGGGATATACAAGGCTGTGAGGCATCCTATATAGCTGCAACTGTTTGAGGAATGGAGCAGGGATAAAATGGGAAGCAAACCATCACTTGCGTGAAATGTTAAAAAACATTTCTGTGAGAAAGGTATGGTGAGAACATGTATGCTAGGACATCAAGAAGGCAAGCAGTAAAAAAAAGATGTAATTTTTATTGAGTTTAACATTCTATACTCACACAAAAAATAGTTTTTATTATGAAACCTTGTTAATTCAGCCCTGCAAAAAAAAACGAATGTAAGGAAGAATTCTATGCTAGAAATTTACCATTGAATCTTTCAGGCAAGGGCTGGCTGAGTTACTAATACCATCTGTTTCAGAAAGACAACTATGTAAATATCCTTGACTACAGTTAGACCACTCCATGAAACACAACCAAAGTGCAGGAAGGGACAGAAAAGCATTTTACATTTACAGATCTTAATCCATGGATGTCCAACATTTTGGCTTGTATGGGCTGCACTGAATGAATAGGAAACATCTTGGGCTGGACTGGATAATGTTTCCTATTTATTTTCATGGAAACTACAGAAGATACAAGGAGCATATTAACTCTGTTTGATAAAGCAAATTTTCAGCTACAGAACATTATTTCACAATATTTTCATGACTATTTGCTATGCATTTTCATCAGTGATGTACAAGAGCCTGCATGCCTCACTTGCCAAAACCTGGACCAGCAGAGGTGATCTACTGTCACTGTTGCCACTGCTGAATGTACCACCCTCTGCCTCACTCTGTTCACATTCACTGTTTGGACTCCATCAACAGTAAGCAAGCATCTGTGAATGCCAGTGGGTGCCATTTTTCCTGCATGAAAGAACTCAATTACTTTTATGTTAGACGCTATTTTGTCAGACTGCTGCTCTGCTGCTGTCTGACACGCAGCCACAAAATGTAACAGAATACTGTTGGGAAAGCCATACCACTGACATCCTCCTTGGACATCATGGACATAATAAAATAGGAGGCATTAGTTTCTGAGCAGCCCTTGTAAAATATAATATATAGTTATAGTGTATAAGTAACAAAATTTATTTAAAATGTTTAATTATTCTTTATTTTTAATTTTTAATATTTTATTAAAACATTAAAAAAGAGAAAGCAATAAAAACAGAAAACCAGTGAGATATTTGACCTTATTTTTGTGAAAGAATGTCTGGTTCAACTGAAGTGAGTTCTCAAGGTGTTCATCAGAGATTTTTTATGGAATTTGACTTTCTGTACTTCATCTTTGACAATAATTTTTCACAAATGTGTATGTGTAGTACCAAAAAGCGATAATGTGAATAAGGTATGATTATAAAATGAGGGATATTTCTCTCTAGTAGGAGAGGTCTTAGAAAAGTCTAGTAAAGAGACATGATCGGATTTTTTAGTTGAATGTATGACTGCAATTCTATATGCTCCATTTGAAAATCCTCAGGTAATGTATTTATGTCAACTGAAAATGGAGTTGTAAATATAAATTTATTATCTTCTTCAGTGATCTTGCAACATATTCTAAAATTCCCTTATCAAAAAAAAAAAAGAAAGAAGAAAGGCTACAGATTTTTCACTGTTCATGGGACTGTGTTTAGCCAGTGCATCAAAATGCATAAAATGTTTGCCACATCTTAAGTCAGCACTGTTTGGTTAATGCTGAGTGATGGCAGCATGCCTAGTGCTTGGCCAGGTCACTCAGCGGAGCAGAGCTGCCATCATGCTAGCATGAGGTAGGGCAGCTAGAGGAATGGGATGGGCCGGGCTACAGCTTGGACATGCCTGTTTTTGTCTTTTCATAATGGTATTATTTCAGAAGCTCTCCTTATTCTGTGTAGGGAAGGATCAAGTCTGTACCTGAGACAAAAAAGCAGTCCCAGCTCCTCTACACACAAACTAGGATTTATTTTTGTGCCAGATGTACAATGACTAGCATGTAACCACTGATATTTTCAGTTCCCAGCTTCAGCAATGCATGGTGACTCACCCAAGACTTTAATAGGAGGAGATGCTGTTGTTGCTACATTCCATCTGACTGTTTTTCCAACTAATGTAAACATTTTTACAAAGCTCATACTTGGTGACACTAGTGACACATACCTTTCTCTAGTGCAAAGAAAATTATTTAACCAGCATTTGGTAAGAATCCACCTTGCAAAGTAAGAAACAACAGAAGTGATGAGAAAAGGCACTTATCCCACAGAATTTCAGAACACTTCAGATGTGGGAAATGAGTGGAAAACAGGTTTTGAACATCTTGTTTTATCCACAGAGAAACAAGAAGGGAAATGTATATATATCAAAAGGACCCTTTGTGGGGCAACAGCAAATGAATGTATGGAAGAGATGGGAATAACTAGCATTGAAAGGAGTGGATGTGAAAAATTTAGGCAGACAGATTATAAAGGATGCAAATTGGGCTATAAAACAACTTGAACATATAGAAAAACTCTAGGCACTGGCTGAAGTCACCCTTGCACAATTAAATTTTAATGGATTCTTAACTCAGTATAATAAATGTTATAGACTAAGATTAGAATTGTTGTGATTCCACACAAGTCAAGAAATTATATAGACCGAGCAGTCTGACAACACACTACTCTTCTTCAATAGTAAATAGCTGCAAGGCTGTCTGTGCAAGACGATGACATGAACAGCCCTGTGTACTGTTAATTCTAGCCATCTCCAAAATGGATGAAATCTATCACATGCCAAAACTTCAGTCAGAGGATCTTATGCCACTTTATTTCAAACACTTCAGAAAGGACAATAGACACTAGAGGCAGGAGATGTATGAAGAGAGAAACAAAAATAAAAACAAACAGGAGAGGTGAGGATGTATAAAAGGAAACGTGCAAGATGTATGAAAATACACATCTGGAGAAGAGGAAGAAGAAAAGAAGGAGATGTGGAAGTGCAGACTGCTGGGGATGTCCCATGGCAGAGAGAATACAATTTGAGGCAACTGTAGTACATGGAGGATCCATGTCAGAGCAGAGACAACTCTGACAATACTACAGCCTATGAAGAACCCATGTAGGAGCACTGGAGGAAAAAATGTGCCATCTTCCACTTCAACAAAGGAACAAGAAGGGACTAGGTGTAATACAGAGAGAATAAAACTAGGGAAGCTGAGACTAGGAAGCAGAGAGAAAAGGCAGTAAATTTAGGTTGAGTCTGGAGAAGTGAGAATTGTTTGCCCAAGTATGTGTTTAACTGTTCGTCTTTGACAACATTAGAAAAATTGCAGAGCTGTGCAAATTACACATATTAGAAACTGATGTAGAAATTCTTTAGGGAGAGCATTTAACATGGATTTAGAATTCCATATTTAGAATTCACTTCCTACTTGCCACCTTTCAAATAAACATGCAAACTTCCTCTTCCAGAACTGCATCCCCTCAGAGACAGGAAAAAATACAGGGTGCAAGAGTATTTTAAGCTAATTAAGATGTTGGTAGCAAAAAACAAGTCATCCCAAAAAGACATTAATATCACAAGGGTTACTGAAGATAGAATTATATAAACTGACAAACCTAGTAATCTCTGCAGCAAGAATGTATTAAATTACCATGAACAAAAACTGCAGGAGAAGTACATGTCTTTTGTTTTCTTTCTCAGAAGTTAGATGTAAGTACTACACTGCTGGAAGTCTGAAGGCTCAAAGCCTATGGATAGTGCTTTGTTTCACAACTCGGGCTGTGGGCTGAGCAAAGGCTAACACTCCTCACTTGGCCAGAACAGACAGAGTTGTCATAAATCTTCAGATGGTTCATAGTTTGGAGCCATGTAAAGTGCCCAAGTGCCCTTCTGATCCTATGTTAAATTCATAGAATAACTTCTGCTGAGGCCTGCTATGGTCACCAAAATCTGCCAACATTTGTACCTCCTACGTCAAAAACACCTGTTGGGTTTCATGAAGCTTCAGCCAACATACCAACAACAGCCCAGAACCCAAAAGCTCTTTATCCTCCCCTGAAGCCTCCTCTTGGAAGAATGGCACTAAAAAAAAAAAAAAAAGGAAGAAAAGAAGAGACTCCCTCATTCCCTCATGTTCTTTACCTCTTTTTTCCAAGGGCATTAATTTAGCTTTCACACCCATCAGGCTGAATTGCAAAACTGTGCATTCAATTCAGCAACAATCCTTCAGCAAGGATTTTCTTTCTCTCTCACTGTATGAGGAAAGAAATGTCTACCTCTGAAGGGGAAAAAAAGAATCAAAAGAATTCCCACAGCCATAAAAAGCATTTCCAAACCTATCTCAAAGCTTCATGCTGGCTTTCAGCTAGTAATGATATGCTACTGCTTGTACAAGAGGCAGATAAAGCTTTGAGCCTTAGTGTCTACTTCAGGTATAAGATCCAAAAGGCTCTTCTGGAGTAGATGAGAGCAAAGAACTTGAGATTTCTGCAAAATCCTGTCAGTGGGAAGCTGAATGAAAGTATCTGCTTCTTGGTAGATATATCTGTCTGTTCTCGAAGCTACTGCATGCACTTACCTTGATGGGTGGACCACTCAGTGGATAAGAAACTGGTTGAAAGGTTGCAGACAGAGGGTGGTTATTAATGGCTCTATGTCTAGGTAGAGGTGGGGGGGACATCTTGGGGCCGGTGCTCTTTAACATCTTAATCAATGACATTGATGATGGAATCGAGTGTACCCTCAGAAAGTTTGCTGACGACACCAAGCTGAGTGACTGACATGGTAGAAGAAAGGGATGCCATTCAGAGGGACCTCAACAGGCTAGAAAGATGCACCTGGGTGAACCTGATGAGGTTCAACATGGCAAAGTGCAGAGTTTTGCATTTGGGCCAGAGGAATTCCAGGCATCCATACTGACTGGAAGGAGCAGTCCTTGAGAGCAGCCCTGTGGAGAAGGACTTGGAGTACTTGATAGATGAAAAACTTAACATGAGCCAGCAATGTGCCCCTGCAGCTCAGAAGGCAAATGGTATCCCAGGCTCCATCAAAAGAGGGGTAGCCAGCGGGGACAGGGAGGTGATTGTCCCCCTCTGCTCTTGTGAGGCCCCATCTGGAGTACTTTGTCCAAGTGTGGAGCCCCCAGTACAAAAAAGACAGGGAGCTGCTGGAAAGGGTCCAGAGGAGGGCCACGAAGATGATCAGGGGACTGGAGCACCTCCCCTATGAGGACAGGCTGAGGAAGTTAGGCTTGTTCAGCCTGGAGAAGAGAAGGCTGCAGGGTGACCTCACTGAAGCATTTAAATACCTAAAGGGAGCCTACAAGCAGGAGGGGAATCAACTCTTTGAAAGGGTAGATTACTGCAGGACAAGGGGAAATGGTTTTAAGTTGAAAGAGGGGAGATTTAGGTTGGATGTCAGGGGAAAATTCTTTACAGAGAGAGTGGTGAGGTGATGGAACATGCTGCCCAGAAAGGTTGTGAATGCCCCGTCCCTGGAGGTGTTCAAGGTCAGATTGGATGGGGCCCTGGGCAGCCTGGTCTAGTATTAAATGGGGGGGTTGATGGCACTGTGTGTGGCACAGGCGTTGGAGATTCACGATCCTTGAGATCCCTTCCAACCCTGGCCATTCTGTGATTCTGTCTGTGAAGTGCAGCAAAGACCTACAAAAACAACTATGCAGTTATTTCCCATGAAAGGTCAAGGAAACCACCTCAACTATCATTTCAGTTTGTCACTTAATTATAGTTTCTGTGACATAGCTGTCCCCTGAACTTGCTGAGTATTTTGTTAACTGTAGATTAAGATAGAGATATAAATAATGAACTGTGCATCAGATGTCACGTGACCAGTAAATCTAGACACAAGAGGGAACTTAAGTACACTTCTACTGTCCACCAAATATTAATATTTTTCTATGCATACAAAGCAAAACACAAAAGAAGTTTTTTAGATTAGTTCAGAATGACACTTAAAACAATTACACTGTTCTCATAAACATGTACAATGAGTCCTTAATTCCTTGCACAGTCTTACTTGCTGTCACTCCTGGCACTGCTTCTTCCTCCCAGCTATTCCGAATGCCCTCCTGGGAATCACCTGTTCCACAACCAGGTCTGCATGTGTCAGAACTACATTTTAATCATTCTAATCGCTATTACCATCCTTTTGGCAAGATACACAAACACTTAGCTCTTACTGATATCAGCCTTAACATAAATTTTAATGCTAACTTCCTTAGATCACTCTACCACAAGTCACCAAAGGCCTGGTGAATAACTTATCATAGTTTCCAAATTTTCTAGCCCAGCTTTTCTGAGGTTAGAAAAATTGATGTGACATTTCAGTTCTGGGTTCGCTTCATCCCTTCCTATCTTTGTTGACTGCTGACAGTCATTTATGTGTTTATGTCTTTATTACTCAGCTTGCTCATTTTCAACCTTCAGATCTCCTTTTTTCTCTCTAAATTATCTATGAAGTTTTAAACTTTGGCCTCTATGTCTCCTACATGTCCTTCTCATCCTTCCTTCAGATCTTTGTCTTCACGTACTACATCTATAATACACTGGTGATGTTCAGCACCCAGACTCCTCAAAAGCTTTAATCCTTCCCTCCCTCTCTGTTTCAGCTCCTACTTTTACTATTAATTCAACCAACAAAGTTGAGGCTATCTCCAAAGTCAATAAAAATCCTTCTATAATCATTTCCTTTATATATGCCTTTGATATGATCTCACACCACATCCTTGTCTCTAAATTTGAGAGACAGGAAATCAAAGGGTGGTGAACTATTCAGAGAATTGGTCTGGTGGTCACAGACAAGGGCAGCCAAGGGCTGTGCTTCAATGGCTCTAGGTACAGGTGGAGGCTGGTCATGAGGGATGTTTCTCGGAGGTTCTCTCATGAGGGGTGTGTCTCGGAATCAAGAAAGTAGGATTCAGTGCACCCTCAGCAAGCTTGCTGATGACAGTAACCTGAGTGGTGCAGCTGATAAAATAGAAGGAAGGGATGACATACAAAAGAGGACCGTAGACGGGTTTGAAAAGTGGCCCTTGTGAACCTAATGAGGTTCAACAAGGCCATGTGCAAGGTGTTCCACTTGGGTTGGAGTAATCTCAGATATATCTACAGACTGGGAGAAGAAATCATTGAGATGTGCCTTGCCAAGAAAGACTTAGGGGTTCTGAAGGCTTGTCATGGGCCAGAAGATCAACAGTATCCTGGGTTGCATCAAAAGAGGGGTGGCCAGCATGAAAAGGAAGGTAATTGTCCCCCTCTACTCTGCCCTCATGAAGCTCCATCTGGGGGACAGCATTCAAGCTGTGACCCCCAGCAGAAAAAGATGTTGGAATGTGGAGATGTTGGAATGGGTCCATAGGATGGCCACAAAGGTGATCAGAGAGCTGGAGTACCTCTCCTATGAAAAAAGACTGAGGGAGCTAGGCTTCTCATCCTGGAGAAGAGAAAGCTTTGGGGAAACCTAATTGCAGCATTCCTATATTTAAAGGGAGCTTACGAACAGGAGGTTAATGAACTTTTTACACAGGTAGATAATGACAGAATGAGGGGGAACTGTTTTAATATAAGAGTGGGAGTTTAGATTAGGCATCAGAAGAAAAATTTCACTGAGAGAGTGGTGAGGCACTGGCACAGACTGTCCAGAGAAATTGTGGATGTCCCGTCTCTGGAACTGTTCAATGCCAGGTTGGATGGGGCCCTGGGCAACTCATTCTAGTGCCTGACAGCTGGCATCCCTGCATGCGTCTGGGAGGTTGGAACTAGATCATCTTTGAGATCCCTTCCAACCCAAGCCATTCTACGATTGCATTATCCTTATCTTTCCACCTCTTCCTTGTAGCCTTCAATCTTCGCTTCCCCATTATTAATTAATCTGTAAACTCTGCTGTTTGTTCTTCACTGTTCTTGTGACTTCAATAGTGATTCTAAATTTAACATATTAAGCAACTAGTGAGGTATGGTGTCATGTTTTTTAAATTCATCAGGACTGCAACTGTGGCAAACCCCTGTGGCAAGTGAAGCCAACAGCAGTGTCGAATTTCAAAAGCAGTGTGTTGATTTTGAAATAAGAGGTGCAGACAACTCTTTAAATGATTTGTTAACAACAGCAGAGTTAACTAATTAAATTTCTTTCACTATTTTTAACTAATTGTATTTTGCTTCCTTAATTCTATATTAAATTCAGAAACAAGACATGTATTCAATAAGCAATGAAAGAACATGTAAGTGTGATCATCACACTAGGACTTTGCATGAAAAAAATAATCGAAAATCATACTGCATTTTACTACAGTGCACAAGCCAATTCTATGAAGACATCTCTCCCCTGTCACTGCAGAACCACCGTGCTTAGCAGACAAGTTTGAGCCCCTGTAGCACAATAACACACATCAGAGAATTTTATATTCAGGTAGGAGAAGAGAGTTTTATCACTTTGATCATTCATCCAATACACAAATTTGCTCCATTTTTACCTTCCATAAGAAACCTTCCTGAGCACATTGCAATCAATATAATAAAATTTTGAGAAATTACAAAACAATCAGATTAATACAAATGCAACAATGAAGTGATTAACACTACCTCATCTTCAACTCCACCTTGATAAATCTGTGTTTAGTATTTGACTGTGAAAGGGCTGAGCTTCTTTCTCCTCTGAAATGATGCAGAAGTTAAAGTTTTATTTGCTGGGACAGAATGTGTTACTTAAACTAGACCAGTACCTTTTCATAAGAGGACATACACTCTTAGAGAAAGAAGATGCTACACTTCTCAACTATGAACTTAAGGATGACAAAATATAATTTCTTCCCTTCGCATAAGGAGAAACAGAGGTTAGGCTGACCTATGGTCATAAAATGCAGATTTTTTTTAATTTACTAACTCATCTCAACAATGAAGCCCTCTAACCCGAAAAAGACCTTTTTTCTAGGAAGCGTAAATGCTTATTTCTCTCATTCACTGTATAAATTAAATCCTTACCTAGGAACATAAGAAGGGCTATCTGTATTCTGAAACTGTTGCTTCCTGATGGCCAGTTTAAGACGCTCCATGCAAAGTGCAACAAATGAGCGATAATAATTACAAGGCCTGCAGTTTTTTGTAGCTTCATATTAGTACACAACAATTAGTGGAGATAGATGAGAAGTCACCAGATGTGTTGTTACAGCAACAAACCTGAAGAGCTTCCCTTCTCCCTGCTCCCTAAAATTTTTTGTCATTTCCTGTGTGCAGCCATACTAAGTAAATTTCTGGAATAAGGAAAACAGTGGAAGCAAGCACATATCACTCTAAAATAATTACCAAAATTAAAAATAAGCCACTCAGTTTAGATTTTGTGGGATTTGGGCTGGTTGGTTGGTTGCAGGGTTTATGGTGGCGTTTTTGTTGTTGTTGTTGTTGTTTGTTTTTCCTTCTCCCTTTAGTCTATTTTTAATTGGCTTGGTTATGCAGTTCCTTTTGTGACCATACTGTAAATAGAACAGAGAAAGAATCAGAGCAGAGCTTCTTAAATCTGTTTTGCAACCGGAGAAACTGTAGTCTGGAACTGTATTCCACCTAACCCTAGGACACACGTACACTGCCAAGAGAACAAGCAATGTTCTTACGGTCCTTGAATCACTGAAGACAGAGTTACCTCCTAATCTTTCCCAAAGGTACATATGGGATTATTCTCTGCAAAGACGATCTTTTACTAAGGCGTTGCAATGTATTCATGTAGCAATCCTTCACCATTATTCTAACGGGAAGCCTTGGGCTACAATACCCTGCACCAACCCTCAACATTAAGTACAGCATTTTTCAGTGCATTAAAATTCAATGCCCTCATCGGCTGTCTTTTTCCACATTATCACCTCAGGCCACTGATAATCCATCCAATAACCCTCATATACACAGTAAAGGTTGCAGCAGCAACAGAGCAGTTCTGTTACTTTGCCAAGTAAGACTAATGAACGATTGTTTAGATACATTTTGGCTGGGAAATTCCAGTCACAACAAAGCAGCTGCATATAGTAATATGAATATTTCAGATGTCAGAGAGTGTATCAGGTAACACACAAAAAAGCCATTAAAAACTGTATGTGGAAAAGCATGCCAAACTAACAGCTTTTAGTCTCTTAGGACACCTGAGAATTACACTGTTAAATAGACATAAACACAGAATATATAACTCATAACTCATGTTAGAAAAACATGGCCACTGACAGTAGCACAGAAACCTATCTTTAAAAGCATTTTCTAGTGCATGTGAGTCCAGGCATTCAGACATTTGCTTAAATCTTCCTTAGGTCAACAAATGTCTTTTCTGCTTGTTTCAACAACTGCCAATTGCTGATTAGTATGTGAAAGCAAATCTCAACTTCAGTAACACCTCAAAGGATAGCAAAAACTTTGGCATCTCTCTTCCTCCTCATTTTCTACCCAGCTGCCCCTGTTGGCACCAACGGTACTCCGTTCTTGCAGATTTCTGCCCAAGTGCTAATCTAATCTTGTTCATGTGTCCACATGTCAGGTTAACCAAATACTCAGCTCTAGTTATCAAGAAATGTAAGCTAAAAAGTGGTCTATGCAATTAATTATTTAATTAATTTAATGTAATTAATTATCAATTATTTAATTAATTATTTGATCTATGAGATTAATTATGCTACACAGACTACAATTCTGCTGATTCAGGTGGAGACAGAGAACTCCTCCTCCATCTAGACTGTCACAAGCCCATGGGACTGGACGGGCTTCATCCTAGGGTGCTGAGGAAGCTGGTGGGGGTGATTGCCGAGCCACTCACGGCTATCTACAGGCTCTCCTGGTTATCTGGAGAGGTCCCAGAGGACTGGAGGCTTGCCGATGTGACTCCCATCTACAAGAAGGGCCATGAAGAAGATCCAGGGAACTACAGGCCTGTCAGCCTGACCTAGGTACCAGGGCAAGTTATGGAGAAAATCATCTTGGGAGAGATCACACCGCACGTGCATGGTATCTAGGGGATCAGGTCCAGCAAGCACGGGTTTGTGAAAGGCAGGTAGTGTTTGACCAACCTCATCTCCTTCTACAACAGGGTGACCAGCCGGATAGATGAGGATAAGGCTGTTAATGTAGTCTATCTAGACTTCAGCAAAGCCTTTGACACACTCTCACACAGTATTCCTCTGGGAAACTGGCTGCCCGTGGCCTGGACAGGTATACTCTTCTTTGGGTAAGGAACTGGCTAGAGGGCATGCCCAGCAGGTAGTGATTAATGGAGTTAAGTCCAGCTGGCGACCAGTTACGAGTCGTGTCTCCCAGGGGTCACTACTGGGGCTCATCTTGTTTAATATCTTTATTGATGACCTAGATGAGGTGATTGAGTGTACCCTCAGTAAGTTTGCAGATGACACCAAGTTGGGAGGTAGTGTCGATCTGCCTGAGGGTAGGGAGGCCCTTCAGAGGGATCTAGATAAGCTGGGCTGAGGTGAATGGGGTGAGATTGAACAAGGCCAAGTGCCAGGTCCTGCACTTTGGCCACAATAACCTCATGCAGCACAACAGGCTTGGGGATGAGAGGCTGGATAACTGTAAAGAGGAAAGGAACCTGGGGGTGTTGGCTGATGCTTGACTGAACATGAGCCAGCAGTGTACCCAGGTGGACAAGAAGGCCAACGATATCTGGCCTGCATCTACAAAAAAGACATTGAGGCCCTGAAAAGTGCCCAGAGAAAGGCAACAAAACTGGTAAGGGGTCTGGAGCACAAGTCCTATGAGGAGTGGCTGAGGGAGCTGGGATCATTTAGTCTGGAGAAGAGGAGGCTCAGAGGAGACCTTATTGCACTCTACAACTTCCTGAAGGGAGGTTGTGATGAGGATGGGTTTTGCCTCTTCTCCCAGGCAACAAACAGGACCCAAGGAAATGGCCACAAGTTGTACCAGAGGGTTAGGTTAGACATAAGGAAGAACATTTTCTCTCAGAGAGTGGTCAACACTGGAATGGACTGCCCAGAGAGGTGGTGGAGTTGCCATCACTGGCAGTGTTTAAGAGATGTCTGGATGAGGAGTTCTGAGATATGGTTTAGTGCTTTGGTAGCAGTGGTAAAGGGAAGACAGTTGGACTAGATGATCTTGCAGGTCGTTTCCAATCTTGTGATTCTATGATTCTGAATTCTATGAATTCAGCCTGTTGCTGCGTGATCAACAAAGAATTTTGTTCTCAAGCACTTAACCTGTTCTGGCTTGATAAATGCATGAAGTTCTGACTGCTACACTTTCCTGTATACCACAACCTAGTTCTGCCCAACTGACTAGAAATTAATTAAAACCATCAAGTCATAGCTGCATGGGAAGCTGAACTCAATTGAATGGCTAACTACTGTTGAAAAACTACTTGCCTTTTCACCTAACTCCCTCTCACCATATCCCACAGCTCAGTTCAACTCATTCTGTAAAAGGTGGATATGAAGTATTGGTTATTGCCATTTATAAGAGAACAAGGACAGAAAAACTTCACAGAAAGTCTCACAGAAATGCTTCACAGAAATGAAGGCTTAGCTGTTATCCATAAACTTGTCTGGATAATAGCTGCCAAGCTCATAAAATTTCCTAACAGTAGTTTGTGATTTTTCTTCTCTTTCCTTCTGCCTATCTCTGGAGCAGTTCTGTACTACTTTATTTAAATACCCGTTCTTTGACACTTTACAGTTTAGCCTGATAGATAGCTGGGCAACTATTATTCAGAAGGTGATAGGAAAGCAGGAACAGGAGGCTGACAAAATTATTTAAGCTACAAGTTATACCTAAAAATGCATATGGATCTAAAAGAAAATTTGCAAATGTTGAAATGTTTCAACTAACTTCTAGATGAAAGCTGCTGTATCTAAAATTACTTTCCTCCAATTTTAGTCATAGAAGTGTCAGGCTGGACACAAACAGCTTAAGTAGAGTTAATGCTCCTTCTTCGCGTAGGAATAGATAAGATGACCTTTGAAGGTCTCTCTCACTCTTTTTTTTTAATGATTGAAGAAGATGATGTACTCTTCATATTGTAGGGAGGCTTATAATCACCAGTTAAGATTTAAGGTACCATTGTGCTAAATAATGCACTTCTATGTATGTTTCCATGAAACATCATGCACAGAAGTAGGCCCCTGCCTACCACAGTCAAGAACTTTGGTCACACTTATTGTATAAACAGCTCTTGCTGAGGTAACAGAACACAACAACATTCCAGTCCATTGACAAACCTAAGTTCCTAGAAAGGAATTTGCAGTTAACTGCGCAAATCACACTATAGTGAAAAGAAGAGGGATAATTAAGATGATCCAGAGAATCTGAAGGAGTACTCAGAGGATGGGTCAGAAGATCAAGGTGACAGCAATGAGAAACAGCTGCTGTGTACCTTTCAGCAGCAGGTTTACCCTGCCCCCAGAGTTCCACTATGATCAAGACTTGCAAAACCATCTGTTTAGGCATAAATTTCACAATGCCTTCCCAGTTTTGCTGCCCAAATCTTCGCCATGCACAGAGAGTACAGAGCTTGTTATGGATCAGCTAATGAGTAACTTTCAAGAAATACACTGTCCTAGCTCTTCTGTGCTCATTATCTGGATTCTATATGAATGAGAATACTGCCACTTCTTTTAGCTGCTTCTTGTATAAAAGCATGTTAAAGCCAGTCTATAATCCATCTCATTTATATATAACACAATCACATCAGGCCACTCATTAAGACTAATTTTAGAAATACATTCCTTGTAATTTTATCTGATACATTTGAAAAGTCTCCACATCTCCATTCTAACTCCTATGGCAGAAATCTCTAGGCACTGAACTCCAGATATGAAGAAGCTTCTTTTAATATTCATTCTATATTCCTTCTTTCTCTGCAATTAATTCCAGTCCTGCTCATATGTTCCACATAAAATCCCTCTCTCCTAAATGTTAACACCCTTCAAATATTTTTAGACTGTCATCATGTTTCCTCTACCCCTCTACCATTCAGTCATCACTTAGCCAAGCTAAGCACATTCAGCTTCTTTAATCTTTCCTCCTGAAACAGTCCCTCCAACTCCCAGAGCTCAATGTTAAGACTAGTACTCTTATTGCTCTTAGAACTCTACCTGTGTTTGTGAGATCCTTCTGGTAATATCTTTGCAAAAAACTGGACAGAAGAGATTTACATGTTCTTGTTGTTAGGAAAAAAATAAGCCTAAGGCAGTGGACTTGATTAATTTTTTTTCCTGCATGTGATATTATGCCCAGGTTTCAAATTCAACCTGAAGTTGTAATTGAATGTTTTGTTTACTTAAGAGCAGATTAGCAACCGGAAATATTTAGATCCAATTGTGAAAGAAGGAAATATTTTGAAAAATAGAAGGAAACATTAGGGATTTTTATTATGCTTTTCAGAAAACAACTACAAATGTGTAATTACCCAGAATCACTTTGGCTTGCTACAAGGGAGAAAGCTGACAAAATTGAAGTCATCTCTCAGGTAACAATACTGAAGAGTGGATACAATTACAGAGTATGTGAGGCTGGTTTACTAAACTAGAAAAAAAATTAAATGTACTGTGCAATCTCCAACATAAAGAAGCAGAAGTACTTTGCTGATAGTAAACTGCTACAGATCAACTTTACTAAATGTTTGAAATTTCAAAATGAAAAAGCCAAAGGGAGAGCCAAAAGAGCAATGCTCTGTGGCGGCAGATCTATATAGTGGAAATAACTTAGTCCCATACAGCATACTTGCTTTTAGGCCTAACATATAAAAACGGGACTATGAATCTGCTAAAATCAGAAAGGATCAGTACCCATTGTTTCATCAGCAGAACAAAGAAAAAAAAAAGTAGTCACAATAATTTAGATAATGTGTGGGACACAGAAAAACTGCTGATTTCTTTCAGCTCACTAAGCATGTTAAATAAAGATGACATAGTCAGTGTTTTTCATTCTATCAATTGCAAGTGCAAGCCGTTTCCTGTCTGTTAATTAAGCATTTCAAAAATAGTAATTTTTTCAATATTCAGGCAATACTTGAAACTTAGAGAAAAGTATTCCTTTTTTTCACATTGAGAAAAAACACTAGTTAAATTGACATAAAATTTTATATGAAGAACCTAAAATTCATCTTAGAAAAGAGATGGAAGTTTAATCCATTACAAAAGCCTCCAGAAATCAGGTTTCACCTAGTCAACAATAAAGAACTACAACCACATATAAACAAAGAAGAAAACTGACCTGGTGAAACAAATACTTGTTATTAAGGACTCCAAAAACATCACACCTATCCGCAGAAAAAAATAAAAGTATACATTCTAACAGTTTGTTCACAAATCTAAACAAGCCTTCTTGTGTTTAGAATGGCAAAGTCCATTTTGTTATCAAAACTGTGGGATAAAGGGCTGTTCTATAGTTCATTAGGTCACAATAATGAAAGAGATAGGAACTGCAAAAGTAGCTCTCCAAGGGACATCACAGCTCAAAATCAAATTTTGCAGATACCTGGGCCAACCAGTTCAGCACTGACTGAGTATATCCTCAGTGTCCTCCAATTGACTGAAACAAAGTCAGGTAATATGCTATACCAGATAGAAAGAAAGTATTAAGATCTTGAAAGCATCAAAAATATTGACTTTTCTATTGGTAATAGGTGTAATGCTCCTCCACTCAAGAAGGAAAAGTGCTTATGAACTAGGACAGGCAGTAAATGTTTCTTTGGGCTTGACTGCTGTTCAGTTTAACTTTTCACTTAATTTTCGAGGCCGGGGGAAAAACATTAACTTGTAACATATTCTTCTGAACTGAAAACAATATTCTACAGATTTACCTAGACACTTCAAAACAGGGGTAGAAGGAACTACCAGGTGGTTTTCAGCTTCAGAATGGCCTTTGAAGATCATTTCTGAAGGTATGATACTATCAAATTAATGCCTGCTCCAGGTTTTAACTAGTAACATGGTTAATCATGTTTCTCCTGCTAGTCAGCCTCTGAGTTTTGGACATCTTAAAATATTTTCTGTCAGCCATGTCAGGGCTTTAATTAACAAACAGATGGGCACTAGCATGAAAGGTGAGTGCCCCTAGCTGTCTGCCCCACACTGCCCAACACAGAATTAGCTGTTCATAAATCATGTGCTGAACTATTGTCTCCTTCAGAACATCATTCTAATAAATACCAATTCTAGTGCATGTTACAAAAATGTGCTCAAAGCCAGATTATTCTTTACTGAAACGGAACACTGTACAGCTAAACCAGTAATTCTAGCCATTGTCACAAGCTCTACCTCCTCACCTATCAAGGTTTCAGTGATGCTCTGTTAAAATAAATCTGACTTTGCTAGTTACTTTTTATTTCTCCATCCTCACTATTGATGGGAGATCCTGTCTCTTAAGAATCTCTATGCAGATCACACAAAGCTACCAAAGCTTTCTCTCCCATTTCTCCAGATAGTACTGAAGATACCAGAAACTGCTGATTCCAACTCTGAACTCTGTAATTTATCTAGTACAAATACTACATGTACCCCTTTCCCCGGAATAACATATCAGGCAGATGAGGCAAGAAACCTGGAAAGTATAAACAGCAGAAGCAGGAATGAGTGACTTGGGAAGAATATCAAGGTGCTATCCAGACATGCAGTGATGGGTTCGGGAAAGCTAAGGCATAGACAGAATTAAACTTGGAAAGGGATGTGAAAAATAACAAGAAAGGATTCTTTAAATATAGTGGGTAGAAGAGACAGGCAAAGGAGAGTATATCCCCTCTGATAAACAAAAAGGGAGAGCTGACCTTCTCAGACATGGAGAGGGCTGAGGTAGTTAGTGAGATCTTTGCCTCAGTCATCATTGCCAGTTAGGCTTCCCGTGCCTCTTGCATCCCTGAAATTGTAAGTGGAGGTTGGGGGAGCAAAATCCCCAGTGTAAGAGCAGAGCAAGTCTGACATCACCTCATGAGGCTGAATGTGTACAAGTCTACAGGGCCAGACAATATGCATCCTGAGGGAGCTGGCTGATGACTACATCAAGATGTTCTCCATCATATTTGAAAAATTATGGCTGTCAGACAAAGTGTTCAGCAACTGGAAGAAGTCAAATACAGGCCAGTGAGCCTCACCTCTGTGCCTGAGAAGATGGAACAGATCTTCCTGTAAGAGATGTTAAGGCTCATGCAGGACAAGAAGATGATCCAAGATAGACAGCATGGCTTCACCAAGGGCAGATCGTACCTCACCAATCTGGTATCCATTATAAGGAAGTGACAGCATCAGTAGACAAAGGAAGGGCAACTGATGTTGTCTACCTGGACTTGTGCAAAGCCGTTGACACGGTCCCGCACCACATCCTTATTTCAAAATCAGAGAGATGTGGATTTCAGGGCTGGACTATTAAGTGAATAAAGAATTTGTTGGATGGCTGTAGCCAGAGGGTTGTTGTCAATGTCTCTATGTCCAGATGGAGGCCAATCATGAGTAGCATCCTCTAAGGGGCCCTACTTGGGACCAGTGCTCTTTAACATCTTTATCAATGACCAAGACAGTGGGATTGAGCGTACCCTCAGCAAGTCTGCTGATGACACCAATCAAGCGGTGCAATTAACACAAAGGAGGGGAAAAACACCATCTAGAGGAACTTAGGCTTGAAAAATGCGCCTGTGTGAACATAATGAGGTTCAGTAAGGACAAGAATAAGGTGTTCCACTTGGGTTGGAGCAATTCTAGATATGTCTACAGACTGGGAGAAGAACTCATTGAGAGCAGCCCTGCTGGGAAAGACTTGAAGGTTCCAGTGGATGAAAAGCTTGACATGAGCCAGCAGTGTGCTCCTACAGCCTGGAAGGCCAACAGTATCTGCAGCCAACAGGCTGCATCATAAAAGGGGTGATAAGCAGGGTGAAGGAAGTGATTGTCCCTCTCTGCTCTGCCCTTGTGAGGTTCCATCTGGAGGACCCAGTTCTGGGGTCCACAGTACACCAGTACAGGAAGGAAACGGAGCTGTTGGAGCAGGTCCACAGGAGGAATTAGGATGATTAGAGGATTGGAGCATTTCTCCTACAAAGAGGTTAAGGGAGTTGGGCTTGTTTAGGTTGGAGAAGAGAATGTTCAAAGGAGACTTCATCGCAGCCTTTTAGTGCTTAAAAGAAGCTTACAAGCAGGATGGTAGGTAACGGTAGTTACTAGCAGGTAACAGTGCTATGAGAATTATCCTGCAGGACCTTACTAGTACCAGAAAGCACTAAATCAGTAAGTTAATAGTGCCCTGAATTTACTGATACCAATATCAATACAATGGTTAGGAGAAAGCTAGGATCTCATATCAAACAAGACGGCTTTCTATGTCTCACAAGGGTGTTAAGCAGAGACTACTGGAAAAGACAGCAAGGACTTGCATTATGAGCACTGCTGCAGTGTAAGTTTATTCAGCCCGTATGCTGCCTATAATAGTACAGCATATCTAAGAGGTAAAAAAAACAAGAGAAAAAAAAATCAGAAGCATCAAGAGTTTCACTGACTTGCAGAAGATGTAGGAATGATGTCTACTCCATACACAGCACATAAAGCAATAAAGCAATACACAGCGATAAAGACTCTCAGCTGAAGAACTGTAAGAACATGAACAGTAGGAAACATGAGCACAAAGCCTGTGTACAGGCTGAAATTCATATTTTTGTGCAATTTTAAATGCATTGAAACTGAGAAGTACAAGTTTTTCATAATGGTTTGATGCACACTAAGTTGTTTGAAATGTTTACTGGTAAAAGCTACTGATTTTCATCTGATAGCAGGTTGTCTCTCAACAGGTGAGAACTGTACGGATTGCACACAGTAGAGATTCTGGGAAATGAAACATCATGCAAGAAAGGTTAGTCTCATATAAGCCATTCCTTACTGGAAAACAGTGAAAAGGTTTGGCTATATGGAGCAAGTAGTTGGACTCAGTGATTTTTATGGTTCCCTTCCAACTCAAGCGATTCTATTACTCTATCATTCTATAGTTCCCATTTTAAAGGGAAGGGCGCATATGTGGTTCTGTGTAGCATTTTTTCCCACCTGTTTCAATGAATTGTTTGCAAATTAGCCATGGAACAGCTAACAACCTTCCCTTGGGGGCAAGACCTGCTCCACATACAACATATCCTGTTCTGTGACCTGACTCAGAAACAGTAAAGATGCAATCAGGGACTATATTTAGTCTCCCTGTCATGTCATATCTTTCTACAGATCCCAGACAGGGCCCCACTTGCTTGGCATGGATCCTAGAGAGTAGTAAGCAAAGGAGGCCTAGGATTCTGTCAGGAGTACACTGAACTATCCATGATGAGAACAGGTGCACTGAAGGTAAGCAGGGACACTGTCCTGTTTGGAGCAGTTGGAAAGAGCTTGGTTCATTTCTTCTCCCAGAGCCAAGCCTAGACTTTTTACCCTGCAGGCAGGTTATTTACCTTCTCCAGCTCACAAGTATGCTTAGACGGTGACTTTCCACAAAATGTCAGATCAAAATCTAGATAATCTCACACTGTTTTGTAGTTCATTCTACTTCAGTTTTGCTTTTGCTCTCTCATTTATTTTCCAGTACCTTTCTCTCTCTGCTCTGACGCATTAATCCTAAATCTGTAGTTCAAAGACTATGCATAGAATGATTAGTAAATGAAGACAGTCTCAAAACAACTCTTTCACCAGTAATTTTAAAAGCTAACTATGAAGAAAACTAGCAGACTTAGAGCAGCAAGAAGCATGTCTCTATCTCTTCTTCATTACCATAAGGCACCACAAAGTAGATTGTCAGGTAAGATTTTACTTTGAACAACATTTTAAGTAAGCTTTTCTTCTGAAAGAAACAGTCATATCCTCACTTAAACTATAACTTCTCATTCCCACTTCCACCATTCCTTCTCCAAATTCTGGCAGAAGCTAGGCAATGAAACAAATCTGCAGGCCTATTCAAACTGAAGTTCTTTTTTTCCTCCTTTTTTGGCTGTGTAAATTTTTAGCTGGATCAGTTCAGTGGCACATCCATAACAGTATTAGAGGCATCATAGATCAGAAATTGATATCTGCATCAGAATATTGACACCTAAGGAGCTTCAAGGTGATTAGACTTACTGAAAATATACTGCATGATTACAAATATTATAATGCATATAACCATTATAATGATCAATTGTAGATAAGGCTGTGTAAATAAGACTTCACCGACGCCCTCAGTGAGAGCAACCTAATACTCTAGCTCAGGGAACAATGATGGGTGGACAGCAAACTACAGAATGACTTCTTAAGTGCTCCATATGAAACTTCAGGGCATGGCCTCCCATGAATGGGCCTTCAAAGAGACAGATTCAATTTCAGAAGTGAGAAAAAAACAACACTGACTGGGCTAAGGGAGGGTTGTCTTCCATAAGATCCATGCTAGTGTAATAAGAAACAATTTTTACCTTGGACTTCTAATGAAAGGCTGTGCACTT
Source organism: Perdix hodgsoniae (assembly GCA_035772895.1). Taxonomy (NCBI): domain Eukaryota; kingdom Metazoa; phylum Chordata; class Aves; order Galliformes; family Phasianidae; genus Perdix; species Perdix hodgsoniae. Next base: position 338,078 of record JAPSGF010000091.1, read on the forward strand.
TCAACCTCAGAAGTACACAGTCACAGAAGTACCAGGTGGCTCCTTCCAATACCCTGAGCTGGAGGTTCCAGCCCAGATCTGCTTTTTGCAGACACGATCAAGAAAGAATTTTTAACACTGGAATGGGTCAAAAATTCCAAATCATGTCTACAACCTAAGAAGTGGACTTCTGCCGCAGCTGCAAGACAGTGTTTCTCTGTGTTCAGAACTGAGAACAATCCACTGACGAAAAGCATTTGTGCCAAAGGAGAGCAAACTAAAACAAAAAAGAGAATACAGAAGGGTCTGTTTTCTGCCTTTCTTGAGGCCTCAAATGTATAGGTAGGTAACAAACTGCAGCTGCTTGCAAATTATCTACAGGGCCAGTCAGGGGACTGGGAGTTGAATGGCACCAGACACATGAGCCTTTACCTGTTAGGAAAAGAATTTTGGAGACAGCAGTGAGAGATAACTCAAAAGACAGACTTAGTCACACCATGGAATGATTGCATCTATCCAGAATTTTGTTCAGCAGCATGCCCAGCTCTGGGGACCTATCTTACTGATTCTTCTCAGAAAAAAAAAAGCATCCAATCTATAGTGAGTTTTTTTCTGATTTGCAGATTCCCTCTAATTTTTACAGGATTACAGAACCTTATGCTAATTAAAATCTTTGTGGATTTTCCTAAATACAACTTTAAGTGACAAACTACATCAATTTGGGATGGCTTGAGAAAAAAACTGCATTCAGAACATGGAACGGTGGCTTGCACAGAAATGGTGGCTGTCACAAGTTCTGTGATGTGTCCTTTCTTTCTCCTTACCATACATCTTGCCTTCATCTGACAAGATAATCTTCCGCCGTCCACATGGTGGGTAGATGGCTAACGCTTCCTGGAAGCTCTGCTCAATGTCTGGACTCCATACACCCTCAGCATCATTGTCAATTGGTTTGTCCAAGGCCTCACTGCCCCCTGAATCGTTGCTCCCCTCAGGGGAGGCAGGAGAGCTCCACTCGTTGGAGGTAATGGTGCCAGCTAGAAGCTCCAATGTGCCACGTGGAGAAGCAGACTCAGAACCTGTGATGACAAACATATCCCATCTGTCAGTTGGAAACTCTCCTTATTAAAAAAAATGAGGTGATACTAAAGAAACTAAAACATCTCTGTGAGGAAGGATTTTACTTCAAGTTTATCTTAAACAGTAAATCAGTTCTTGTGTTGGAGATCGAAACCTTCTCTACAATTCCTTCTATAAAGCCTGCTCCAGTATCTGTTTGGTTCATTAACTTTATATCACTTCCCCATTCTACTCAGAAACAATCTTCTTGCCTGTGCCTTTATCTTCTAATTTCCTTCTCCTTCTGCAGTGATTAACTCTGAAAGTGTTATTTAGCTAACTGAAACACACATACAGTTACTCAGTCTATGTGAAAGACTACAAAAAGTGAAGTAGTGATTAATAAATTAGATGCTGTTTCACTGAATTGAAGCTAATGGTCAGTGCCATTTTTAACAATGACATTTCTCAAGGATGAACTGCACTTCTAAAAAGCAGTTTCTGAAGTGAGGCAGTTTAATGCAGTGTCTCCCAAATCTCAATAATTATAACCTGGCAGAAGTCAAAGGCACTGGGAGTAAAAAATAAGGCACTGGACTTCAGTTTAAGAGTCCTAGTTACTTATAGTGTTTCTACTGCTCATCTTCAGAACAAGTTTTGGCAAGTTCCTTCAGTTCTCTATGCTCCTCTGTCCTTTTATTGTCAACCATTTTTAAGCTATTAGACTGTCACAAGGCAGGAGAAGAAACTATTATTGCATTGACCCTAAGCAGGCAGCTACTAGCTCTTGAGAACTACAATAAATTTTATAAAACTGTATTCTATTTATGAAACCCTATAGTGGAGACTGAAGTCATTAAGCAGAGCTGCTAAAACTTCTATCCAGAAAGCAAATTCAGACAGTACAGACGCTGTATTGACATTAACTCCAGTCAGTCGTATAGAAGACAAATGGATTCTACGAACACAATCTTACTCCCCTGCCTTAATTGCAAAGTTGTTTACTTTTTTAATGGTTTCATTATCTGAATCACAGAGATAGAAAATCACAAAAATTCTTTTATCAAAAGCAACAGGATAATCAAAGTTGCACTAAACCAAAGAGTAAGGAAGGCACCTAGTCAGACTAGCTAGGAATATCATAGCAATAATATATAAGTCTGAGGAGAAATTTGAGCATGATCAATGTCAAAAACTAGTTAGAAAAGAAAAGCATGGTTATTCTTTCCTGTAGATGATTTAATATATATATATATAATTATTATTATAATAAACCACAAATTAGACCAATTTGCTCAACTTCAGAAGTTCAGAAAGTCAGAGTTCAGGTCTCCAGAAACCTCCTTGACATTGAATAAAAAATGTTATACAATATACTCCTTTTTAGCTTCTTACCTGTTCCAATTTATTGATCATAAAATCTTCTCAATGACAATAGTTGTTTTTTGTTGGGTTTTCTTTTTAAATAAAAATATTAAATTCTTGAGATTTTTATCATTTCAAAAGGTGAAACTGTAAAAAGAGTTGACAACACTAACTATCTATAATCTAAACTCTTATAATGACTTTTAATAGCAGTAGATTTTTACAACTCAGTAGCCCATCAGATGCACAGGAAATGTATAGGAGAATGCTGAGAATGTTAATAATTTCTAGACACTGTACACTTCTTACTTCATGGTGCAGTGTTTCAATGAATGGTTCACACAGAAATTCAGAAAAGCCAATGTAAGACTTCGCTCTTAGAATTTTTGGAATATATGAGGCTCTGGTATAGCCTACTACTGTTCATCTATCCATCTTGTGAGACCAGCTGACATGTCCATCTGTGGTAGATCTTGCGAGACCAGCTGATATGGCATGGCTGTTGCAGAGGCAACAGCAGGAGATTTAAAGGGGCACAAACCTGTAAGAAGCACTTAATCACAAAGGAATGTGAGAGGGAGATTGACTGGTGGTGCCAAACCCAGAGATCTTGGCAGCCAGCTGAGGCTCCACATGGAGCACATCAGCCCCTGCCACCTTACAAATAGGTGATAGAGAGGAACCAGCAGGCAGACAGTGTTCCTGCTGCCATGAACCCCCTGTCCTCTCCTCCCCCTCGCAAAAACGGTGAAGGTGTGGGGAGGAAGGGGAGGGCAGTGACAAAAGGTCCCTCTGCTTGGCAATGCAGGCATGCCCACCCCCAGAGGCATGCCCCTGCCTCCCCAGCTGCCCCTGCAGAACAGGAACGGTGCTCTGCAGGGATAACTGGACAATGGTAGTGATGATGGTTCTCCCCACTTGGTGATGTCACCAAAGTCTAACCAGACATCAGTTAGCATTAGAACCTCATCAGCAAAGAAAAAAATGATGGGTCACTGTCATTCGTGACTCTGCTGAAGGGAGCAGAAGAGCCAATATGTAGACCAGACCCTCTACACAGGGAGGTGTATTGCCTCTTGGTTTCCCAGGTTAAAGTAGTAAGGAAGAAAATCCCTAGTTCAGCCCTCAGATTACAATCCCCTATTTTGTTTCAGGTAGGCAGTGATGATATAGGAAGAACTTCCCTAAAGACCATGGAAAAAGACTTAGCCTTGGGGTGACAGGTAAAGGGTTTGGGAACACAAGTTGTGTTCTCCTCTATCCCTCCAGTTACATGGAATGATGAGGGACTAATTATGATGGGCCAATGGATTAATACCTAGCTCTGAGCCTGGTATGTCCAGCAGGGTTTGGGATTTTTTTTTTTACCTCAGCTCTCTTTGCACTAGACAAGCCTGCTGGCAACTGATAGGAGTAGCTTATCCCACCAGTGGAAAGGGGTCTTAAGACAGGAGACGGAAGGTTCATGGATAAATTTTTAAACTAGGTACAAAGGGGGGTGAGGGTGTAACTGGTGTCATTAGAACAGAGACTGTATGTAATGTGCCAGTGCTTGTAGGAGAGAGACCTGCAAGTAAGACCTCTTGTGTCTTGTGTCTCCATGAAGGAGGAGGACAACTCACTCTTTTGTATGAAAAACACAAGGGTTTGTGTGAGATTAGTGGCTATAGAAACACCTGAGTATGGTCATGGGGATATTAGGCCTACTACCACTAAAAAGGAGGCCCAGCTCAAGTGCTTTTAAACTAATGCATGCAGCATGAATAATAAACAGGGGGAGCTGGAGGCCACTGTGTGGTCAGAAAGCTATGATATAGTTGTCATCATGGAAACATGGCAGAACAACTCACACAGCTGGAGTGCTGTGATGGATGGCTACTAACTTTTCAAAAGCGATAGGCAAGGCAGGAAAGGCAATGGTATAGCCGTCTGTGTTAAGAAAGAATGTGAATGTATGGAAATTAAAGATGGTGGTGATACAGTTGAAAGCTTATGGGTCAGAATAAAAACGAAGACCAATAATACTGACATTATCATGGGAGTCTGCTACAGGCCACCCAGCTAGGATGAACAGGTGGACAAGACATTTTATAGACAGCTGGGTGAGGTCTCAGGTCTCTCCCCCTTGTTCTTGTGGGGAACTCCATCTTCCCAGACATCGGCTGGATCTGGTGAAGGAGCCAACGAGGGGAAGCAAAATCCTGGACCAGCTGTTTGTCAACAGACAACGTCTTTTTGGGGAATGTTAAGGTTGGAGGCCATCTGGGGCATAGTGATCATGAGATGCTAAATTTCTTGGTCCTTGTCAAAACCACAGAGGGCAGTCAGCAGAACTACCACCTTGGACTTCCAGAGGGCAGACTTTAACCTCTTTAAGATCATGGTTGAGAGGGTCCTTTAGGAGATGGGCATGGGAGCCCAGAAAGGCTGGGAATACTTTAAGGAAGTAACTTTGAAAGTGCAGGAGCTGACCATCCCCAAGTCATGGAAGACAAGCTGATGGGCAAGGAGGCCGGACTGGCTGAACAGAGACCCTTGTCTGGAACTCAAGAGCAAAAGGAAAGTTTATGGTCTCTGGAAGAGTGGGCAAGCTACTTATGATGATTACAGGTACATAGCTGTGCAGGGAGAAAATTAGAAAAGCCAAAGCCCAGCTAGAACTGAACTTGGCCACTAAGGTAAAGGACAACAATAAATATTTGTGTAAATATTTTGAGCCATGGTAAGTTTAGGTTGGATATCAGGAAACACTTCTTTACAAAAAGGGTTGTTATGCACTGAAATAGGCTCCCCAGGGAGGTGGCTTTGTCACCATCCCTAAGTGTGTTTAAAAATCAGTTGGATGTGGTGCTCAGGGCATGATTTAGCAGAGGGTTGTTAGACTTAGGATACATTGGTTAAGTTGCGTTTGTACTCAATGATCTTGAAGGTCTTTTCCAACCTGAGAAATTCTATGATTCTATGATTCTAAGATTTCAATCCCTACATTAATAACTTGAATTCTCTTGACCAACGCTATATAGATTTTTAGAACTTTAATGAACGCGAGAAGGAAGAAAGAACTGTGAGGCTGAAGGGATCAGAAAGGAGAGTTGATATTTGGCCTCAACCTCTGGGACAGACATTTGAAGCACACTGTGAATGGCACTACAGCAGGCAATATGACTTCAAGATGCCCTGAAATGAACAGTAACAGTTGGTTCCATCACCAGTTATCAATCACTAATACATCTCCTTTCTGTCAGGTGTTCAGTAAAGAAACCAAAAACAAACAAACAAAAAGGTTAATTCAAGATATTCTCTTGCTGGGAAATGAGAAGAGATAAATAAGATTTCCAAAAGTGACTTGACATAGAAATATAGCTCTCTGTTTCAGTTATTCTTCTTTTGATGTTTCTTTGAGTGCACCTATTTACCGGTGCCTGTTGACCATCTTCATATTTAAAGCACGTTAAAATTACAGAATAATAGAATAAATTAATAAGCATGTGAAAGTAATAACAGAATGTCTTGAAGGGTTGTAAGACCACAGTTTGAAAACCCTTGCTGGGGGCATGTTGCCATCCACAAGATCAGGTTAACGAGGGCCCCATCCAACGTGGCCAAGGACTAGGCATTTCACAACTCTCTAGGCAACTTGTCCCAGTGCCTCACCATCTATTAAGTAAAAAACATTCCTCCTAATTATCTAATTGAAGCCTCCCACCTTCCAGTTTAAAACCATTCCCCCTCATCATATCAGACCATGTCAAGTTGGTCTCCCTGCTGTTTAAAAGGCCTTTTTAAGTACCGGAAGGTACTTAATGAGGTTTCCCCAAAGTCTTCTCTTCTCCAGCTCCTGCAGCCTTACTTGGTGTGAGACGCACCAGCATTCTGATCACCTTTGTGGCCATCCTATGGACCCATTCCAACATCTCCATTTCTCTCTTGTGCTGGGGGGCCACAGCCTGGATGATGGGGGCCACAGCCTCTTCCAGACGGAGCCTCACAAGGGCAGAGTAGAGGGGGACAATCACCTCCCCCATCCTGCTTACCACCCCTTCCATGATGCAGCCCAGGATACAGTTGGCCTTCTGTCCATAAGTGCACACTGCTGGCCCAAGAGACAAGCTTTCAGAACCTCTAAGTCTTTCTTGGCAAGGCACATCTCAATGAGTTCTTCTCCCGGTCTGTAAATATATCTGGGATTACTCCAACCCAATTGGAATGCCTTGCACATGGTCTTGTTGAACCTCATTAGGCTCACAAGGGCCACACTTCTCAAACCTGTCTAGGTTCCTCCTTTGGATGTCATCCCTTCCACTTTATCAGCTGCACCACTCAGGTTACTGTCATCAACAAGCTTGCTGAAGGTGCACTCAATCCCACTGTTTTGGTCACTGATACGTATGTTGAATAGCACCAGTACCAAGACAGATCCTTAAGAGACCGTGCCTCCATCTCTACAAAGCGCCATTGACTACTACCACTTGATTGTGACCACGAGACCAATTATTTATCCACTGAATAGTTCACCACCCTTCAAATCCCCGTCTCTCCAACTTAGAGATAACGACGGTGTGAGAACCATGTTAAAAGGCCTTGCTTAAATCCAGCTAAATGATTTTAGTTCCTCTTTCTTTATGCACTGGTGCTGTCACTCCATTGTAGAAAACCACCATATTGGTCAGGCATTATCTGCCCTTGGTGAAGCCATTCTGGGTGTCTCTGATCACCTCTTTGCTTTGCATGTGCCTTAACATAACTTCCAGGTTCTGCAGTTTTCTCAGGCACAGAGACGAGGCTCACCAGTCTGTAGTTTCCTGGGTCTTCCTTTCTACTCTTCTTAAAAATGAGAGTAAACCATTTTCCAGGCATGGGGGAAATCATCTGATAGCCATTACTTTTCAAATACTATGGAATAGCTTGGGAACTATAGCAGCCAGTTCTCCCTCGAGAACTTCACAAACATAGGTCACAAGCTGGTTTTAACCTCACCTGTCACACTGAAAAATGAATGGAATTCAGAAAGAAGCTTAAGGTTTGACAAAGTAAATGTATTCATAGTACAACCTGCATTTAGAGATGTAAGTCTAAAAGAGAGAGGAGGATCTGCACCAAATTAAAAGATTTGTACAGCTTAGCAGTTTTGTGTCTTTCAAAGCCACAGTCACTGGAAGCTACAATCTCTGTTCTGAAGCCAAAATCCCAAAATACAGGTAGACAAGGTCATTTCCTAGGGAATATATAGCTATCATAAACATAAAAAGTACCTATTTTGAATTCAGTTACTTTCATCTCCTCAAGACCCGTATAGATACAGGGTTAACATCCAGTAGATGATTTAATCACAATGCACTGTTATGTCGACAATTAATGTAACTGAAGCATAGCTCCTTTTTCCAGCTCTGCATTCATATGCTAGGAGTTGCTGCCTGATCATCCAATGTTTTACAAGGCTTCATATCTGTGCCAAACCCCTTCAGTGACAGAACAAACTCTGGATCCTTTCCAATGCAAGATCCAGAATTAAGTAATAGAGAAAACATACTTTGCATTCAGTTCTGTGTCAACCCCCAAGACTGTCTTCTCTCAGTACAAAAGAAGAGTTGCACTAACTTCAGCAGATGTCACTTGTGTATTCAGGAAATCCTCAAAGTGAAAGACAGTATATGTGATCCTTATTTCACACTGGTATAAAACAAGAGAGATGCAGAATGTAAACCAATGAGAGAAAAAAATTATAAAGATATTAAAGTTACTTTCTTGCTTTTTTCTTGACCAACAAAGTTAGTCCTATTTATTTCAAGCTACAGCTAAGTAAGCAAGCATTAAAATATGCTATCATGGGGATATCAAGCAGGATGTTTGGCTATCTCCAGCTGAAACCTCAAGAATCACTATGGTACTAACACCACAGCACTAACGCCTTCTTAGTGATAACTTCAGAAGATATTCCATAGATTGAAAAGACTATTAAAATCCTTATAACATTAGCATCTTACTGAACCAGAGATATAATGTTTTAATGAACCTGTGAGATCATCCTGAATAACACTGCTTAAATAGTAAGCTTTATGTGCAATCCCACTCAGGTCAGAGCTCAACTCAGGAAGTTGTCTGGCTTGTAGCTCTCTTTTTTGCTGAACACTTCAGGCCTCCAGTTTCCCAGTCTGTTGATGTGAACTCTGAATTCTGAATAGAGAAGCTGGGATGTTAAATAGATTTATTGGTATGGGAAGCTGAAAAACTAAATCATTTCCCATTGAAAATGTGATCTGAGCAGAACTAGAGCATTTTGTAGAAACATGGTGATGGTGAAACTATTACCTATTACAAGAAAGATATGAATAATATTAATTACCAACCACTTAGCTTTAACAAAATACATATGTTCTTAGTTAGCATCTAGCTTTCAGTTTGCTTCAGTTTTCCATTCAATCGAAAACCAAATACATAAAAGTTGGTAACTTAAAAATATGGTGTTTTCTAAAATATATACTTCTGAGTGTTCTAATATCAGTATTTCAGTACTAAGCTAATTTATTTATACATTCTGCTTTTGAAAAAGCTTGTAATCACCAAGCTTCTTTCTGGTGTGAATTTGATTCTGAAATCACTAAATAGACATTCCAATTCATAGACACAAACAGCCAGTTCCTTCCCCTTCTGAATCCCCAGAACAATTGTTTTCTACATCATCTAATCTTATCTCAGCAAACGTGCCCGAGGTCCTAGACTTTATATCTGTTCTCTTCAAATTCTGTCATTATGAATCTTACACTACTGGATTCTCATGTTTATTCTCATATCTTATAGTTGTTCTTATTCTGTATTTTACTAAGATGATTATCTACCTTTTTTTTGTGGGCTCCAGGATCAGACACAAGCTCCTCATAGCACCTCCACCTCCTCACCATTCTACTTCTTTGTTACATTTCTCTCTGTTCAAACACCGTTTCTTATTTATGTCATGGCCTGTCTCTTAATACAAATCACTCACAAAGGCAGGCTTTGGGTTCAGAGGAAAGCATGAATATGAAGAAAGCACAAATTTTTCATCTCCAGCAGTTTCAATTTAATTGCTTTTAAGATGGTGGTTTCAATGCTAACTCCCTCTTCTTTCACACATGGCATCTCACGGTGATTCAGAGATCTTGCTGAGCTAAACAGCTGTCAAAAACCATTCAGTGAGATCTCAATGACAGGGAGCATATTTTTAAAAACTGTAGTCTAACGCATCTGCTTTCTGATATCAATTCCACACTCATTACTGTTGGTAACAGTTCTCTCATAGGTTTTTGTGGCAGATGCTTAACTCAAAATCATACTTTCTTAAGGATATGAAAAATTGCAGCCAGCTGTTTGGTTTCTTAGAGTTGTCTAAAAGACTTCCCTACTCCATGTCTACCATCTTTGCCTGCTGAAACTGTTATCAAACACAACCCACTATCCAGAGATATCCCTATCCACTTTGCCCAGGAAGCAATGCTTACCAGCACAGTCTTGTGGAATCTGACAGCACGGTTCCACTCTTGCTGGCTGCACTTTGAGCAATTCAATTAATTATATAAATCTCTTCAACTTATGTTTCATTTCATGGGACAAGCTCTTGAGGCAGGGACTACTTGAGGCAGGGACTACTTCTCATTCCTTGACATTACTGCAGTACAAATAAAAATGAACAGTTCTGGCATTCACTACTTTGTTTACATGAGTCAAACATCTGAATGAGCATCTGAACCACAACATTTTCATGTCCCATCAATAATAAAGTCAAATAGATAACTTCAAAAATATTCATCCAGAAGAGACTATGTCCTGCTGCACCAAATAGAACTTCAGAGAAGTACTATATAACTTTTTTTTTTTTTTTTTAATGGAAACAGTAAAAAACAGTTATTTCCATTAGGATCATGCTAATAAATGAGCTTACACAGTGAAGTCATGCAAGGATTTCCGTATTTAGAAAGCAAGAGTTTGGAATGCAGGTTTCTCTGAATTTAATATTTCCTATTTATTTCCTCAAAAACTACAACAGATGCAGTTAGCACAATAACACTATTTGATAGAGAAAATTCTCAGCTACAAAACATTATTTTTCAACATAATTGCCACCACTAGTTATTCATTATTGCCAGCCATGAACAAGAGCCTGCATGCTGCACTTGTAAAAGCTTGTACCAGCAGAGGTGCTCTATTGTTGCTGTCACCACTGCTGAAACACACCACCATGCCCTTCGCGGAGCTCACATCTCCTGTTTAGTATCCACCAGCATTCAGCAATTGTCAATGAATGTTAATGGTATGAATTCTCCTGCATGGAGGAATTTAATTTTACACTTTTTTTTCCCCATGCATTTCCATGTGCCTCTGCTGCCATCTGTTGCACAGCAACAAAATGTAATGGAATATTGGCAGGAAGGTTCAACATCTGCTGCCATACACCCAACATCTGCCTTTCATGCTGTGGGCCAATATAATAAAATAGGAGGAGCAGTCGTCATATGTTTTGTAGGGTACAACAGAACATAGTACTGAAACTTACCAGAGAAAAAAAAGGCTGGAAAATCCTATAGGACACTATAATAATAGTTTATTCCCTCTGAAAAAGAAGTATGACTGCAGTCAGTAGATGAGTATCTCCAAGGGAGTGCAACTCAATGACTGCAAGGGAAAAACATTACTTTAAGAGGAAAAGGTAGGAAGGCAGTTATACAGCAAGAACTGAGGTCTGATAAAGTTTGCAGACAAAACAGCAGAGATCATTAACATGCTTAAAGGAACTCTGCAGTGAAAGAAGATGCAACTGCAGCATGACCAAATAGCCCTTAACTAGCTGGCAGGGTAAAATACTTTTGTAACATCCCAGCAACCAATTGCTCAGGCTGCCCAAGAAATAGCACTCTAGTCATTAAATCAGCCTGGAGCCAGTGCCATTTGAAGTTGCACGAGAAGGTCCAGCATCAGCAGTAGAAAGTGGGAAAAGTTCAATGAGCTTTTTGAGAAGTCTCTACTCACTCATTCTATTAACAATTTAGCCAGATGGTGAGACTAGCTACCATCTTAGCTTTTGCTCTGAGACTTCTGTGGCCCTGGAGCAATGCTGGCTATTACCTGTGAATACTCCTATCCACCCAGGACACTACTGCTGTGACTAGAATTCTCTGACAAAAACCAGTTAAAGTAGGTGTTACATGCTGCAGGTGAACAAACACTCTTTAACAGGCAGCAGTGCCAGGCAAGGAAAAAATAAGAACTGTATATTGTGCAAGGTAATATAATCATTAATATAATATAATATAATCTACAGACTGCCTTGTGAGACTTTTGTCTCTGTCTTATCATTGTTTTAGACTAATTTATAAAGGAACAAAAACTGCTGGCCTTAGATCATACTCAACATATGATTGGGCTCCAGCAGAATGGTTTTATGCCTTGCACAAAACTAAGCTTGGTTTGCTTGCTACACTGAAATTACCTGCAGCAGCTGCTGTTCAAGAGGCACCTGACTTCCTGAGCAAAGCAAAACAATGTTTTTAATTATTGTAGTAGATGATCTTTGACTGAAACAAGAGGATGTAACATCCAACACAGTGATATAAATCAAAACATGGAGAGAGGAGAACTTCTATCAGTGAAACCCTAGATAATGCAGTCAAACAGGATGTGATAAGACAATGTGTGGCATTGCACACCACCCAATTGGTTACATACTTTATAAAGAAGACAGAACACAATCTTGATGCCCTGAAAGTAGACTGGAGGAGCCAATGTTATATCCAATGTGAGAACTATCCCTCAGAGCTCCCATTTTCACTGACTTTCTAAGTGGCATGTTTCAATCTTTCCAAAAAAGTGATTGTGATAGGGTGAAGATGGATAGCTATCCTTATCCTAGTAGCAGTAATCATCACTAGTCCTCTCAACAAGCACCGAGCTAGTTAAAGAAGAACTAACCAGAAGGAAGTCCAGTAATTGTGCCCATTCCTTATCATGGAATTTTCAGTAGTATTAGCTAACGTTTAAATCAAAACAGTCTCCTGAAATACAAAGAACCGTGGTTTACTGATTAAAATGACATAGATCATATGCCTGAACCTTACAACAAACACATTGACTCAAACAACTAGCCTAATCAACTGTCCAAGAATGAAAAAAATGGAGCTGTAAGATCTATGAAACACCACTTTGAGAAGGTGGAATGATAGACTGTTTAACTTCACTTCCTCTCGTGGCTCCCCATGATTGATAAACATCAGAAGAGCAAGGAGGGAGTGCAGAGACATGACAGAGACAATTGCTGGAAAAGTCCTGTATACACAAGTGGGTCATGAGCCCACGGGTGGTCTTGGACCAGCCAGACAATGTAATGGAGAACATGAATATTTACCTTCGTTGATTCACCACCCACGGTTCAAGAACCCATAATAAGACAGTGCTGGATCCAGGAGTGGTGAAATCTCTCTCTCTAATTCTCTCTTTCTCTCTCACTCTTCTCTTTCCTCTCAATCTTCTTTTACTTCACAGAATCACAGAATTGCCAGGGTTGGAAGGGACCTCAAGGATCATGAATCTCCAACCCCCCTGCCACACGCAGGGCCACCAACCATTCCACCTAATGCTAGACCAGACTGCCCAGGGCCCCATCCAATCTGGCCTTGAACACCTTCAGGGACAGGGCATCCACAACCTCCCTGGGCAGCCTGTTCCAGTACCTCACCACTCTCTCCGTAAAGAATTTCCCCCTGACGTCCAACCTAAATCTCCCTTCCCTCAGCTCAAAACCATTTCCCCTTGTCCTGCTGTCACTCACCCTTTCAAAGAGTTGATTCCCCTCCTGTTTGTAGGCTCCATTTAGGTACTGAAAGGCTGCAATGAGGTCACCCCGCAGTCTTCTTTTCTCCAGGCTGAACAAGCCCAGCTCTTTCAGCCTGTCCTCATAGGGGAGGTGCTCCAGTCCCCTGATCATCTTCGTGGCCCTCCTCTGGACCCTCTCCAACAGCTCCCTGTCTTTCTTGTACTGGGGGCTCCAGACCTGGACGCAGTATTCCAGATGGGGCCTCACTTGCTTTTCTGTACCAGCTGTTGCCTAAATTTGCTTTCAAATACTTGCTTACTAATTGTTGTTAGAAAATTGCCTAATTTTGCCTCAAAGTACTTGATTAGTTGTACCTAGAAAGCTCAATAAATTGTCTTGTATTGTTCTTCTGGGTTGTTCTGCTTGACTCCATTACTTCAGCAACTCACTGAGTGCCCTGTTTCAAAGTAGTCAACTTATAGCCCAACCAAGTGCAGATGAGAGACATCATACTAAATCATATGTGAGGGAGAAATAAATCACGTTTACCACGTTCACCAAATTCTGTTCTTCACTTAAATATTAAAAGATAAGGAACCTTTAACAGGAAGCAAAGAATATTTACTCCCAAACCCACCATTCTGAAAATCTCACCATTACACTAAAAACAAAATTTTACCTATTACAAAATATACCAATTACCTACTGAAAAATTCATAGCACAAAGACCTGCCTAAGTGAATCACTCAGTGAAGAAAATTTGTCTGATAATGTCAAGACAAAGAAAGGTGAACTTTAAAATGCTTTGTGTTTGCAGTTGTTTTAACTTCAGAGGGAATCGCTTTTCTCAGGACTGATGTTTAACACTTTCTGGAAATTAGATGTTTTTCTAGTCTTTTCTATCAGAGAACACAAAATTGAATACCCAGTCATTTATTTGAATACTAATTTAAATTCAAATTGAATACTTTTCTATCAGAGAACACAAAATAATACCCGATCATTTCATGATATCCAAACAAAATTCTTATTTCTCAATTCTGCCTCCTGTTCAGGATGTCTCTCAGCCTCACCTCTTTCAATCAATAATAGGATGTGGAGAAATGGCTTAAAGCTCTGGAAAAGCAAGTTCAGTTTGTACATTAGGAGAAGTCATTTACTGAGAAGATGGCCAGGCTTCTCAGGGAACTGGTCATAGCCCCAAGCCTGTCAGTGTTCAATAAGTGTTTGGAAAATACTCTTAAATATATGTTTAACTCTTAGGTTGCCGTATGTGGAGTCAGGAGGTGGACTTGATGATACTCATGGGTCCCTTCCAAAACAGGATTGTGTTGCTTAGGACTCAAGGGTACAAGTCCCAGAAATCACACACTTAGGTTCAAATTACACCAATAGCAGAATTTCACATGAACTTAGACAGGAGACAAATGTTTCCAAAACTCATCTAAAGCTGTGAAAGCGTTTAGCTCCAGAACTATAGCCAGTTTCCAACAAAAGCCATGGGAGAAATTGGGCTAACAGTCTTATTATAACAGAATAGACACAAGCTCAATCATGCTTCCACATCTGCAGTGCTTTCAGGTGGCCTATATTACAATCATAATCTGTGTGCTCCCCTGTCCATTCCAAGGCTAAAGAGGCCCTTTACAAACACCTCAAGACAGAAGCAAAATACAAATGGCAGAAGAGTTGTAAAATGGCATTTCAGTTCAGTCAACCAATAAAGCATGTGTCCCAATTTTAGTAGGAGTTAGACAGGAACTTAAAAATGTTTTGATTTTTTCAAAAAGCCAATGCCTAAGTAAAGAGCAACCGTGAAACATCTGCACCATCTGTTAAAGTGGGTTGAGAGGAGGGCAATGAACATGACCAGAAGCTGGTGCACCTCTCCTGTGAAGCAAGGCTGAAAGAGCTTAGTCTGGTGTAGTTTCCAAGGGGACCTCATCGAGGCATTTCAGTATCTAAAGGGGGTCTGCAGGAAACATGGAGAAAGACTCTTTGTTGGGGTGTGTAGTGAAAAGACACAAGGTAGCTGGTTTGAATCAAAAAAGGTAGATCTAGAATAGATGCAGGAAAGAAATTCTTGACTATGAGGGTGAAGACACAGGAAGGTTTCTCAAACCTCACCCACCACTGGTGAGGCTGTGAATGCTCCATCCCTGGAAGTGTTCAAGGCCAGGCTGGAAGAGTTTTTGGGCAACCAAATCTAGTGGAAAGTGTCCCTGTTCATGGCACAGGGCTTGGAAATAGACAACCTTTAAGGTTCCTTTCAACCAAAGCCATTCTGTGATTCTACAATTTTATATTGTGAAGAATAAAAAATTAATTACTGGTCTGACTTCTCAATGCTTCTTGGTGAAGCTGAGCCCTACTTACAGCTGCCACTCAAGCCTCATTTTCTCTATGGATTCAGATACAATCTCAGATCAGCTTCTTAGTACATGCTTCATCTAATACATGAAGCAGAAGATTTCAGAAGTTCCACAGAAAGCAAGAGAAAATTATGACAGCCTGTAAATGCAAGTCAAACCCTCAAACTGGAATTGCTAGGCAAAGAAATAGAAAAAAAATAAATGGCAAAATTAAAACAAATAACAACAACAAAAAAAGTTAAGCTTATCCCCAGATGTCACAGAAAAGCACAAACATTCTGATTTCTCTCTTTGCTTCTCCACCTCTTTCTCCCAGGAGGGTCAACATCTTATATACCTTCTGCTGGATTAATCTACTAGATTCTTAGGGGCACAGACAGTTACAGTCTTAACTCCACTTTTTAAAACAAGTTCTTACAAAACCAGTTGGATACTTCTTTACTTTTCAGTTAGCTTAACTGTGGATAAAAGAAGCAATTTACATTGTTCCTCCTGCACAGTTATTTTGTTCTGTTTGTGTAATCTTTCATAAATAAGGGAATTGAAAATAAATAGTATTTTTTTGCTTTTAAAAAGATAAATTAAAGCATTAAGTATACTTAAAGAAAGCCTTCTTATGCAAAGATTTCTTCCACACCTCTCTCTTCTTTTTTCCTTAAACTGACAAGATTTTTACAACCTAGACACAAAGAAGTCTGACCAGGTAAGATGAACATCAGCAAATCCTCCCTCCCTTTTCATTTTCAGTATACACATGTTCAGCACTCTCCCAACTTTTTTTCCCCTCAGTTAAAGTACAGCAGTCACGGTTACAAGAAATTAGACTTTGTCTGGACATCTGTCATTAATGGTTACTCCTGTTTGAAGGAAGGCATTGAGGACTATGCTGATTTATTTTGCCTTTGGCAATAGCAAAGCAGATGCTTCCAAGGTTTGTAACAAGCCACTGTCACTCATGTCTCAGTATGACAAAAAAAATCAACTTTTAGCAATCATATTCTAACAAAGGTAGAACATGGCAATCATAAAACTACAATGGAACAGAAAAACAGAGCCAGTGACTCAGTCAGTCACACTGGAAACTGGGAAAGCTGCCCCTCCCTGGCAGGAAAATGTGTAATTCATATTTGTGTTAAAAACAAAGGAGAGTGACTGCATCATCTCCAGAAAAAGTAGGACCCAAGGGGCAGAGGGTGGGAAGAAAAAAAAAAAAAATCAACCAACGACATCAACAAAAAACAATGACTTCTTTAATCATTTATGTCTCATATCTTGTAATGAGCTCCATCCAGGCAAATTACCAACTTTTTACAAGGCTCTTTCCTAGATCATGGCTCTACAAAGTAGGTAAGGTGTATGGCATTTAGCACATTGCTGGACATAGCGGAGAAGCTGGGGCAGAGAAAAATGTATATCATGAGTGAGTAGCATGGCTTTATGAACACTGTGTTCAATCTTGATAAACTCAGTTGCTTTTCAAATGAGGATAGAACTATCATGAAGCTAGAGAATAAAAAGAATAGAAGTACACGATGTTTTAAGTTTAAATTTAGAAAAGCATTTGCTACTCACTAAGGAAATCACGGCTGAAAAATTAATTCAAGTTGGGTAGCTGAATAGTACTGCTCGTATTACTAGAAAATGAATGTTTCAAAAGTGTAATGATATATACCAATGGAGCTATCAGTCACAGGAGACATCTACCGTGTTGCTGCAGGGATCTTAGATGGTCCAGATTTCACTGACATCTTAATTAATGATCTAAGACTGAACAAACAAAATGTTAATTAAACTTGCAGATGATACAGAATTAAGTTTACAAACACCAGTGGGTAAAGACAGCTCAAACAAGAGAAGTGGTTGAGGGGAAGGAGGAGGTTGGGACACAAATTAGACTATCTGGAAAAAGTAATGCCAGGAAACTGAAGCAACTTCAAGAAAAGAAAATAATAATAATAATAATAATACCCACAGAAATAAATCAAGTAAAGAAAAGGCCCTGCCAGAAGCAAAAGGCTAAACACATGAATGAGTGAGAAAGCTGAACAAATCAGATTTTTCAATAAAGCACATTCTTCTACAAAATGACCAATATAATTTTTGTCTGCCTGTGCTCAGTTGTCACTTCACACAGCACAGAAAGATAAACCACCTTCAACATGCGGAGTATCACATATCATTCTTCAAAAGGAACACAGACTAATTAAATAAAATGACTAGCACAAAGAATAATCATTAGACCAGGAATAATAGATGTTGCAAAATATAAAAAATTAGTCTCAGTGGTAATCTGTTATAACTTAGAAGTAGCAAATGCAAAAAGAGAAGAAAAAACAATAATTTCACAGAAACATGCCAAGGCAAAAGCTATTGCATTAGGCTAACTAAAACTAGCTTGAATTTCAGGAAATCCCTACTGATTTTAAAATACATTGGGCTATGGAAAAGCTGCCCAACTAAACTACTGGAAGAATCATTGCATGACATTCAGGGAAAAAAAAATAAAAAGAAGAAGAATAAAAAAAAAAAAAAAAGAAGAAGAAGAAGAAGAACAAAGGACAAAATTGAGTGAGAATCTTATATATATAAAGAATATATATATATATATATTCTTTAAAAAAAAAGTAACATGGAGTTTTTGTTTTCTTAAGATACAGCTATGTGGCCAGACAAGACAGGTATTCTTCCACTATCCCAGTAATAAATTATAAATATGGTCCAAAGAACAGCTCAAGGTGCAAAAACTACAATGTTGCTAGAAAACCATTCCCATTCTTCTCTTACTCCCAACCCACTAGTCATTGTATCCACTCCTCCAGGCATAGCCCCACTTATGTGAACGTACATATGGTTAACTGGTCTATGGAACAGGTATGGCTGAAAACTAACTTGTTGAAACAGTGTTTCTTCTGATTTGGGTCTGCGCCCATAGCACCCCACACAAAGGAAAAACTTAAGTACAGTAATGGGCTGACTGTGCAGGCCAGCTCTGTCTTCAGCAGTATCAGCCTGCAGTATTTGTGGATCTACCCCTATAATTCTGTTGTGATAAAACCAAGACCTAAAAGAATCAGTCTGAATAAAGCATGGAATATTAAGAAAGATAAGTTGTGAGTGTCATTCCAGAGATAATCTCAAGCATCAACTGGAGAAACTGTACTTTTCAATTATCTTCATAATGTATTTGAGTTCTGTGAAACAAATACCTGAGTAAAAGATCCAACAGCAACCATTAACCATTATTTTATCTTAAACCACAAGCAAGATTCTGCACCTTGGAATCTTTCTGGTCAAGAGTCTTTCATTACTATTCTTATGCCATTTTCTCCCAGAAGTTCCATGGTATAAGAACATTAAAACACCACAGTAAAACAAAACTGTCAGCAAAGTTATTAAAAAAAAAAAAAAAAAAAGAAAGAAAGAAAAAAAAGATGTAACAGGAACCAAGAGAGAAAAGAAATAACATCCACTATCAACAGTAATTGCCATGCACACTAATTCATCAGTTCATCCCAGGATCACCCAAGGGGCAAGAACAACGAGCTGATACTCCAGTTTAGAGATGATAGGCTTGTCAAATACTCGAGTTTGAATAGTCCAGACCAGGATTTAGAAAAACTCTGCAAGGTCAAGGTAACTGTACTGACTGGCTAGCTGCCTTTTGGTCTGTGAACTAAGAGTCCCTAATGTGCCAGAGACCCTTAGCATCCAGCAGCCTTAATAAAGAAGATCCTCTGTATTCATTACAAGACAGCCCAACGTCTTCTCTATAGTGGGAAAAATCTATCAAGTCCACGAGTTTTCAGTTGTATCAGCAATAGTATAGCAGATTTATCATGGCCCTAGCCTGGTTAAAAAGAAAAAGAAAAAAGAAAAAACACCTCTTTTCCCCCTTCTTCTTTTCACTTCATTCCTTCCCCATCATACTGCCCACCTCCTGGAGAAGGAAAAATAAAATGTCTTCCATCTTCACAGACAGATGGGCAAACAAGTGAATATTCTACTGGTTGGACACAGATAGTGAAATATAGTCTAAGGGAAACAGATCTGTTCCAAGTAATAGGAAACAAACAAACAAAAATCTTCCTTGCCACCCATCCCCCATGCTTTCAAAAAGTTATTTTGTGTTAATTATTTGTAGCAGACCTACAAAGCTCTGCTCTTAAGGTTAGAAAGTAACAGGAATATAACTTCAGGTGAAATTAAAAACGAAACAAAATTTGGTTCACTTAGTCCATAAAATACCTACTTGAGCTGCACTGTTGTACTCCTTCCCCCATTCTAAACAAAATAAAATAAAATTCTGCACAAGATAAAAGATTACTTGGGGAAGTAAGGTTGGTTTTCACTGTTTTTTCATGTGTGTGTGTGCGTGTGGAGAGGGAGGAGGGGGGAAAGAGGATTGTTTGTTTGTTTTAAAATCCTTTCCAGGAGCATGACACCAAAATTCAAGTCTTCTAACTTCTGATTAAGAAACACTAGGAAACCCCTATTTCTTCATCTTTTCATAAATGCATTATAACAACCCACATGTAGTCCTATGGATGTTTTTACTTATTACTGCTAATTTTGTTTTACTCCAAAGCACTTTCTGTAGTTCACAATAGAATTTATATCCTTACTACAAATAGTTCTGATCCCCCTAGATCAACTCTATAAAACATGCAGAAACCTATTTTTTTTCATGAGAAGTGTTAGCAGTTCTCTGCTGATGCACCACCAGCAGAGTTCCCATAGTCCTGTGCAGGACGGAAAGGGGAAAGGAACCAGTCACCTCCATTGAGAATTTTCTGATCACCTCCTTTATACGTTCACATCTCTTCTGTCGCACATGATCAACTTCGAACCCTTTCTTTTACCCTTTTTTTCCAGCAGGCACTCACTCCCCGCTACCCCACAGGAAAGAGATTGGGAAATAGCATGTCCTGACCTGAGAAAGGCAAGAGCAGCTGCTGTTACACTGAGGCAGTGAGGACCAGCTTCAAATCCTCCTTCTGCTCCAGGACTTCATGCCAAAAGAGCGATAAAATTTATTACTATATGCCTCTCTCTCATGCTTGACCCCCACTCCTGAGTCCTCAGGGCTTCAGACAGGGAAGCGGATCAGCTTCTCACTCAGCATTGCTACCACCAAGCCAGAGAAAAAGAAAGATAGTTGCCGGGGTGGTTCCCCTCGGGGCGGCTCCAGAATGTATTCTCGGGACTCTCCCTTCCCGAAGTCCCCAGGAAGGCAGAAAGTGGAGACGGTATGAACAATGCAGGGCCAGGCCGGAGTTAAACAAGAGCATACAATGCGGCCCCAGCCGAGTGCCGCCGACTTACCTGAAGAGCGCGGAGCGGCGAGCAGGACGGCGAGACTGCGCGGCGGCGTGGGGAGGCAGCGTTCGGGCCAGAGTTTGATAGGAAAAGAGAGGGGTTTTATTTTCCCTGAAGTTTGAAAGGAGTAAATGAGGAACGCGTGGAATGAGAGTTGGTATGAAATGAACGTGACTGAGGGAGGGGACTCCCGTGTAATGTAGAGGATAGAAGAGAGTTAGGGAGGGGACTGGCCGGGGGCAGAAGGGGGAGGCGAGAGAAAGGCTGAGGCGGGGTTGTGAACAAAATCCAGAGGGGATCGGCCCTCTCCGGCTCGAGAACGTGCATGCACAGGGAGGGGAGGGGGGATCGTGGGGCAATGGCCGGAAGAAAAAGCCCGCAGGGGCGGGCTGCCCCACAAACGGGAACAGAGGAAGGAAACTCCAGGCGGCTGCGAAGGAAAAGCTGGGAGGAGAGCCGAGTGGGCTTGGTTGCAGGGGTGTCGGGAGCGGAGGGGACACGGCCACCTCCAGAAATCAGTGCGGCGGTGGGAGTTGGGAAAAAAAGTTGTAATCGCTGTTCAGGACGGCTCGGCTCCGAACGGACGAGCCGCGGAAACGCCGCCGCTCGCCTGTTGTTTTCCCGGGCGTGGGGTTATGCGGACGAGAAGCCGGCGCCGGAAGCCCCGGGGCTATAGAGCGTTCGGTCGCGGCCCAGGTGGAGATCTAACAGCTGCCAGCCCCCATGCAGTCTCCTTCGACTGCCGGGTCCACGCGCTCTTGTGAGCCACGCTTCCGCCCTTCAGGGTGGTGATCCCAGGCCAGTACAGCCCCTTGCAGCCAGGCCTGACTCACAGGCCTCTTCGGAGCTACCTCAGGAATGTGGCTTTCACCCCACATAGCTAAATGGCTACAATAAAAGCCAGCCCCAGCACCACAGAAGTGCTTGTTTAGTGACAGTTTAACTGTTTCGAGAGCATCACTGCATTGAAAATATATATTTGCACCTAACTGGCACAGCAAGCAAAGTAGGCAGTCCCAGCTCGGTAGCAGTCATTTATCCTGTCATGCCTGCCAGACTTGCCTTAGGGCAGGTTTGAATTAGATCTGACAGCTGGTCTCGTTCACTACACAGTTTCTCTTTTCCTATCTCATCAATCAACTTCATCTCTTAAGCTAGCCTACCACATCTATTTCTGAATCTTTAACCCCCCTTACTAGTCTATGTGCTCACAGCAATCCAGAGGAGAGCCACTGAGTTGTTTTCCTGAATACCTGTTTCATCATCTCTCCACGCTTTGCCAACACTGCTCATCTCTTCTTCCCAAGGAAATAGCAGCAAATATACAACACATCTTCACCATTAAGTCCCAGAGGTCCTTCATGGTCTTTTACAAATGTTCCTTTCTCAACGGTCATTTCTAATCAGTGGGATCAGTCTTCCACCATGCTAGTCTTCTTTCTCTTGTTTTTACTTACACTGACATCTGAGAAAGCAGAATCATAGTCAAAAACAAGCCAATGGAATTTACCTAATTCTCCTTCAACAGTATTACAGTGGCAGCACTTTTTCGCTGCCTGGTTATTTTTATCCCATTTTTACTTTTAATTATTTGACTTAACTTAAAAAAAAAAAAATTACTTCATTTATTCGTACAGAAATATCCCTCCCAACTTCAAAATCCATTATGCATATCATGAGACCTAAAGAAAATATTATTTGGACTATTGACATAAATCGCTATCATACTAATTGGTTTGCCCAACTCCTTCCTAATGTGTCCCTACTTGTTTGCCCCTGTTGTTTCTTGTGTCTTAATATTACTTACAACATTTTAAGGAAGAATTCATCAATGTGTGCCAGAGGAGCCCCACATCTTATTCGGTGGGGCTGCTCTCCAGTGTCTCATTCTCCAGTTGGTATGGAAAAAGGCATACACCAGCCCAAGGAAAAAAACTGAATGGTGCAATGGACTGTTAAAAGCCACTCTAAGAACAGTGGATGCAGGGACACTTTAAGAGCACTGAGATATACACTTAGTAAATCAAGTGAATTTAGTGAATTTAGTGAATCAAGCAAATGTGCAGAGATGAAGGCCTTCCAATGTTGCTGCCTGGCACATCATGTAGATGCTCATGTATCTTCACTGAACAACATCAAAATGTAAAGCAGGTGGATCAGGCTACTAAAATTGAAGTGGTTCACAAAGATCTGGACTGGCAAAATAAGGGTGAATTATTTATAGCTTGATAGGTCCATCACACATCAGGCCACCTAGGAAAAGATGCAACATACAATGGGCTAAAACATGTAAATGTTTGAGGGGAAGACTTGACTGTGGACACTGTTGCACAGGTTATCCACAAATGCAAAATCTGCTTCAATCAAGGAAGCCAAGTGGATAAAGCCCCTCTGGTATGTAGAACAACATCAAAATATAAATGCGGGGTGAGCTGATAGATATCACACTTCCACAAATCTGATACAGTAAGCACCACATACTTACAATGGTGGAACTAACCACCAGGTGGCTAGAAGCAAATCCTACACCTTGTGCCACTATCCAAACCACTATCCTGGGCCTTGAGAAGCAAGACTTACAGCTAAAGGCACCAAAGAAAGAACTGACTTAGACAACTGGACTCATCTATGAAAAAAAGACTCATGATACCTGGACCAAAAAGCATGGCATTGAGTGGGTATATCACATCTCCCGTGTCATGGTTTCATGATTTTTTGTTATCAGTCTTCCACAGTATAACATCATGTAGTGCACTAGGAGTTAAAGAGTTAATGCTCCAGTTCCAGGTACCTGTCCCAGAAGAGAAAGAGAACTTCTCTTTACACTGAGGGCTGTTTGCTGTTCTGTTATCGTTTCTGCTCAGAGGGAAGGATAAAAGCTGTCCGTAAGTCACTTGACTTCCCCTTTTGATCTTCTGGCTCATTTCTGCTCCCAGCCGTATTGTCTCAGCTTGCTTAGAGTACGGCCTTTGGCTTTTTGGACACTCTCTCATTTTATTTGATTTATTAACTTCAATTGTATTATATTGTATTATAGTGTGTTATCCTGCATTCCAATATCTTTTTTGGCAAATGAATTTGTTTCGCCTCAGGTTGTTGCTGCTGCTTTTTTTTAAGGCCCATCTCTCTACCCTTTTCCCCTTTCTCTCTTTCCTGGGGCATAGATCCCCCCACCCCGCTACTCATGGAACCGGGCCAAACCAGCTCGTAAACAGTTGACATCCTATCACACCAGCCCATGGAAAAAAAATGAATGATACAATGGACTGTTAAAGACTACTCTGAGAGCAATGGGTGCTGGGACACTTTGAAAGCATTAAGACACACATTTAGCAAAGGGCACTTTGTTAGTTAACACTAGAAGATCTGCCAATTGAACTGGCACTGCCTACTCAAAACCCCTCTGTGCTGTAGAAACAGATAAAGTTCCCGCAGTGCACATAATAAAGAACATGCTGGGGAAAACAATCAGTTATTCCTGTTTTGGGCAAGCCTATCTGTGGGACTACTTTGGCTCAAGGACTGGGGTGGATGCTGTGGGTAATGTGGTAGGATAGGGAATTCTGATGTGTACCTTGGGGGGATTTGATTCTGGGGGAGAACAGCCAGTGGTAGTGCCTTATATTTCCATGGAAACTACAACAGATATGAAGAGCCCAACGTGCGACAGAGCTACAAAACACTATTTTTCAACATAGCCACCACCATTAGCTATGCATCTTTGCCAGCCATGAACGAGAGTGCTGTACTTGTAAAAATCTGCACCAGCAGAGGTGACCCGCTGTTGCTGTCACCGCTGAAATGCACCACCCCCCGCTTCACTGCACTAACATCCACTATTTGTTATTTACAGACACTCAGGAAGCATCAGTGAATGCAAACGGATGCAACTGCTTCTGCACGGAGAAATTCAATTCTACGACTTTGCTTCATATACACTTGCACGTCTGACGCCATTTTGACAGACTGCCCCTAAGCTGCCATCTGTCACACAGCAACAAAATGCAACAGAATATTAGTGGGAAGGTTCAGCCTCTACACCAACATCTGCCTTACACATCATGGGTCAATGTAATAAAATAGGAGGCATTGCTTTTGAAGACGCCCTCAGATGTTAATTGCTATATAATATTGTACGTCATCACTAATGTGGCTGCTGTATCGATATTGCTTAATAAGTTACACAGATGAACAAAGGATGAATTCTGATGGAACCGAGCAGAGGTGGAGGTGATTAACCAGGGTATGCTGGCAAGTGTGGGACCGGAAAGCATGATGTAAATGGTATGGAATAAGAGTGGATATTGTCCTGGTTTCAGCTGTGATGGTCGCCTGCCATTACTCAGGTGACTGGCTAGGCATCAGTCAGCAGGTGGTGAGCAACTGCATTGTGCATCATTTCTTAGACACACAGACAGGATGCTCAAAAGTAACGCCTCCTACTTATTACTTTGGCCCACAACAGCACAGTCTGTAGGTCACTAGCCCACCAGAAGTGCATTTGCTCCGTGTTTTGTACCAGATCATTGTGAAAGACAGACCAGAGATCACACACGCATTAGACATATCCTGAATTCCGAAACAGAGGATTCAACTTAACGCACTTTCCCTCAGCATCTCTAGTGGAGTTTCTTGTGATACAGCAGTGGGTGAAAAGCCTAACGTACATGCTTGGCCCCTCTATTCCTTTTTGATTTCTTATAGCTTTTCAAGCTCTATGACTGCTTATAGGAATTTCATTCCTAACCTCAGTGCTTCAGGTAGGACAAAGAGATTCCAAGAAATTATGTTGCCTGAAGTAAAAGGAAATTTCAGGATAACTTAGCGACATCAGGCAGCAAGAGACTTTCAGGGACTGCCATTGGCACCGTACCAAGAAAAATCACAAAGATCTGGGGAAAATTCTGAGGCAAGGTGTTTCTACTGATGTCTTGTAAATAGTGGTACACAAATTGAAGTTTGCCCACATCGTGGCTGTGGTTGCTTAGCCTGATACTGAAGCTATTTTATAAACAGCCCTTTCTCACAAAGCAACACCTCTGTATGGAGTGGTTCTTAGAAATGCAGATTTGTACTAAACACATCATCAAGAGAGTATCAACACATTGATACTCTCCCCTCCCACAGCAACCTGTCGCTTTCCCCAGAACTAAGATCCAAGGCTAGAGCCCATGACAAGGCAAGCAAAAGCATTTGTTCATACTGTGGTCCAGCCAAAGCACGTTGCTAAAAGTGGATGCAGTAAAGATGATACGCAGCTGCGCTCCTGCAAAAACTTTATTGAGTATGTAGATGCATGAGTCATCATTTGTCTGGAAGCAGAAGGATTAGGTCTTTCCATGGCCATTTCCTCTTTTGACATGAGGTCTAAAGAAGTGGGAAGAGTAGCCCTCTTGCAATGGGAGAAACATACCTTTCCTTCCCAGAGGTCATTTGCCAGTGAAAATACCAGTATTCACTTTAGAGGTTGTTTCACGTTTCCAGCTGATGTCTGAAATGAAAGCTGCTTTAACTAAATCTGTAGAAAGAATGCAACTGTGACTCCACCAAGTCCTCTACGTACATATTAATAGGACTATGGAACCAAAAGAGTTACAGCTCTTCTCCATTCCAGCCTGGGAAGGGAAGAGCTGAGAAGGAAAAATGAACCAAGATTTCATGCTGCAACCCAGTTAACAATTTTTTTCTGTTTAGCTTGTGTAGTCACTCAGTCACAACATATAGGCGATTCTTCAGATTTCTGCCTTGGCAACTCTCAAGGCCAATGTGTTTTTGAATTAACAGAAAATGGTATTTTGGGCTCTCATCTAGAGGAATACAGGGCAGGCCGAACACATGGACAACGCTAAGCTAAATTGTTTACCAACTCAAGTATTCCCCTAACAACTCTACAAGAATAAAGTTACCATTGTAATAAGGAGCTAGTAATTTAAGGAATGTACGGGGCTTAAAGCCATTAAACCTACACAGAAGATGCTAAATAAGATGAGAACAAAGTAAAAGTAAGTAAGGACAGAGAAGGAGGAAGTGCTCAGAGCCTTTCTTATTGGACATAATTGAGGGGCGTACCCGTTTCCTCTCATACCTCAATTAGCCACGGCTGTTCAGGGCCTATCTAGATGCTAACCCCTCTTTAGGGACTCTCCACTCCAGCACCAGATTAGAGAGGTTCTATCTTGACCCACATAAATAGTCCATTGCAGCTCAAAAAGGCAGCTCATAGCAGCCAACCGGCCTGTTTCCCAGCTTAGCAGGAGTCAATACTCCCATGAACGAAGGAATTGTCTAGAAAGACTGTCTGCTTTTGATTACGTGAAGAGATCTCAGAAGAGGAGTGCTTTCTGTAAAATCCAAATAAGCCAAATTCAGTCTTCTGGACAGTTTACTTCAGTTCAGGTATAAGCTGAGACCAACTAATGTCTGTTCCCAAGTTTTCATCCTCAAGACCAGGAAAGCTGATATCTAAAAGGATTTTGCTCAAACTGTCATTCATGGTGTCCAAAATCAGGCCCTCCATGAGTGATCGGTTTTCAGTAAAACTAGAGGCTGGTAGTTCAAGGGGCAGCTGCTTAGTAGATTTGTGAATAAAAGATGGAGAACTTGTGAGGGGGCCGTGCACTGTGTCACTGGATTCTGTACTGAGCAGTTCCCAAGGGGACTCAGGGAGAGAATTTTTAAGGGGCGTGCTGTTAAACCCCAGCAAGTCCTGGTTTTCCTGGAAGGGTGTGAATGGCAGCTGAAGGGTTCTCACTGGACTGAAATCCAGCTCATTACCTCTCTTGGCTGACGATGCAGACTTCCAGGGGTCAAGGCCCCCTAGTGGGGGGGGTAGTAGTTGCTGGGACTTTGCAGGGAGTGGAAGAAACTGGCAACCTGCTGAACATCTCTTTGACTGGTGTTTTAAAAGGCCCCTCTTCCTCCTGCAGGCATTTCAGCTGTGATACATTCTCCAGAGGCTGGTTTTCCTGCAGTAAAGGGAGGTCTGCCCCTAACTGGAAAGGATCAAATTCATTGCTCTCTGGAAAAATAACAACAGGCTCTTCTGAGCAAGGCAGTGCTAGGCGTTGTTTCCTTCTGGATCTGCTCATTTCCCGCCTCTCACATCTCTTTATAACTAGTGCGTCAGAAACACCCTTAGATGGTGACTTCAGTATAGTGAAACATTTCTTCTCTGTCACGGCTGAGACAGGGACAAACAAGTCTGGCTCTTCCTTTACAGTTACGGTTGAAGCAAAAGGGGACAGCCAGTCCCCCAGCTGTGAGCTTTCCTCTTCCTTAACACAGAGTGCCTCAGGGAAAGAAGATGATTCCTCACCAAGCTGACAGTTATTCTCCTTCAGAGAATGCGCTGGGGAAAAAAATCCTTCATCAAATTGGCTCTCCTCGTTGGCCACAGCCATGGGTAAAGAGGATGACTCTTCAATGGAGAGCGACATCTACAAAAAAACAAGTGACATGCAGTCAGTAAACAAGAATCTTAACCACTCAAAAATGCAAATGACAGTGGAAAATAGAAAAGAAAGACCAGCACCTATGGACAGTAGGACAAGTAAAAGAAGGATCTTCATAGTGAGGTAGTAATAACAACAGCTAGACATTGATCTGCTTTTGAAATTGACACAGACAAATCTACACATCATAATGGGAAGGATTTTAGCTAATTATATTGAAGTTACAGCCTTTAGAGTATATCTGCTTTGAGCAGCTTCTAGGATAGGCAGCTGAACATTTCTGTGTTTGATCCTCCTTACACTATTATGTGTGCAATAAGAAAAAGAATTAGGTCTTACTTCATAGAAATCAAGGAAAAGTAAAAGAATAAGAATATTAACATTGTCAAAATAAAAATGCACGGGGGAAAAGAAATCATAGCAAGAGAGAATATAAATGAGCAGATGCACAAAGGAAAACAGGATCAATGTTAGAAAGAATGGAACAAGACGAAGCCTAACAATGCCTAAGTGTCTGAGACAGTCAGTAAGACAGAAAGATCTGTTTGATCACATTTTTTCTTCAGCTCAGAACACCAAGGAACTCCACAAAATTAGCAAAAAGCATTTATTAGAAGCCTCTAGAAAGATGTTATACTTGTAAATAAATGCTCTTCCAGAAGCAATGTCTTATAACACAGCTTCCTCTTTAAAGCTATAAAGGAGTATCTGAGTGTTTCAGGGGCAGAAGAAAGCCATTTCCTCTAATCTTATTTCTTTTCATCTGAGCAGGGAAGAAACGTGGTCTTGACTTTTCAATCCAAAGCACCCACTCCTCTAGTGAATTAAAGTAACATACACACTATATAATACATAATAACATACTATATAATCAACTAGCAGGTGTAGTCACAATAGAGACAGAAAAGGAAAAGCAAGAATTGTCACCTAGCCAGAAGCTTACATGCTTGAAGGACTCAGTAAAGATGCATAAAATAACTACGTGAAAAACATAGTCCATGGAAGAAAATAGCTATGGAAAAAACAAATGAAAGAAAACACAAACACTCATTCCACCAGTCCCTAACAGAGAAGGAAAAAAAAACAAAACCAAAAAACAACCTTTGGAGCAATGCGCACACGTTTATTGCTCCGGAAGGTCTCTGAGCTGTTGTGGGATGCTCTCTGTACCGCAGATAGAGGAACCTTCAACGGCGGCTGCAAGATGAGAGGCTGACTCATTGGAAACTGGATCGGAACAAGGTAGGAGTTGATGCGAGGAAGCAAAGGCTTCATCTTTCGTCCTGGAAGAGAAAAGAATAGATTTGCTAGCCTTCTACCCTTCTTTCACCACATATGGAGAACCAGACATCTAACAGGAAGTGCTTCTAAATACTCCCAGATAACCATTTGATCATTTACTTTCATTTTGCCTTCTTTGCTAGTTTTGAGGATACTAAGCCAGAAGCTCTGATGAAAAGCAAAATATAGCCTTCTTTACAGGTCCTAGACCTCAAACTGGGGCAAGCTCTGTAGTCACTTGGTTTGAGCACCTAGTTCCCTCCATCTTTCTATCACAAAGACAACAACACTACTTTTAGCTCCAGAGCCGAGGGATGGGAACAGCTGTAGGAAGCCTTTAAGCAGGCAAATCTGGGTAACAGTTAACATTTTTGTTCCTATGGAAATCTGTTAAAGTATCTGAAATTTATGGGAATTATTCTTTTTAGTCTAGCCTGAAGTAGACACTCACGTGCATTCTGGGGTTCAGTTTTGCTGCTACTGTTGTTTCCCATGTTCTTCTGGGGATCTGGAACATGTTGCTTTTGCTGCTGTAAACATTGTGAAATAAGAAAGAGGAGAGAAAAGAATAAAAGAATTCATCTTTGTTCTGCTGACTTGTTCAGAACTGCCAATCAGAAGCCTGTCCTGAGCTAATACAGAAAAAGCAGCCGTTAGAGCCAGCACGAGCGCTGGGTGTTATCTCTGTGACACTTGCTGTTTTACAGCCATGCCATCTCAAGGCTAGCTACTAAAAATTCACACAAACAGAAATGGTACAACAGAGCTGCTCCAACAACAGACTCTGCTGTAGAGCTGTCCTTGTTTGGGTGTCCTCAGTGAAGAAATGTGATTAGCATACATTTATTTGTGTATTTTATCTATATACAAACCATAGACCTGAAAAGCAGAGGCACCGGAGGAGCCAATGGTCTAAGCAGAAGGAATGAGGCCCAGGGCTGTAGTGGTGACAAATAGTGTCTGATTAATTCATTGAAAATCGATCATTGTTAAAAGTGCTGAGTTCAAGAGACAGCAAACAGGTTTATCCTTCACAGTACAGCTAGTTCCCAAAAGTTAAAAAGGAGCACAGAGGGATCCTATTCTCCCTGATTCTGAGACTCAGAACAGGCTGGGGCTGCTTCCACAGAGGTGAAGATTGTACCTGAACCCTCTGTCTCAGCTCTCTCTGAAGTCTCAGAAAGCTTCCCACTACAGCCTATTTTAGCAGTAGATTTCTAGTTGCTCTAGTTGCAGCCCTCGCCAGCTGTGGACAGGACATATAACTTGAAAGTAATTAGCTTGACTCCATTCCCCAAAAATGGGTCTGCACAGAGATGTACAATCATGTGCAGCAGTGATTCTGTCCCCCTCCCCAGATCTCTTATCTTTTTCTAGCAAGAAGAGATTAGAAGTCCAAGGCCCAGGCCAGAGTCTTACTGATTCAGAGTGCTCAGACGATGTTGACCCCAAGTCCAGTGGCTAGTGGCAGCAAGGCAGTGAGAAGGAGAAAAATAAGAGGAAATTACTAACAATAAAAAGGGACAAATTAATCTAGCATAATTTGAGCAAACCAGAAAATGAATCTGCCCTCCCATCACACAAAACATAGAAGAGACTAAACACATCTTTAAAAAAAAAAACTTGAAAAATTTCCTAAATTTCCAGCTGGGATAGAACAATTCCATCCTGTGAGTGTCTAGTCAAACAACAGAGGAAGTGTTGGTCTAATTCAGTGGAAAGCTTCTCATTAGAAGTTTGCAGGTTTGCAGCAGTCCTATGGAAACAGGTCGAACAAGCTAATACATTTGGCGTGATACCTGAAGAATGAATGCATCCCAAAGAAGCACCAGCAGCAAAAGCCACAGCACCATTTTCTTTTTTCCTCCAAATACAGAGATCATCTATTTTTCAGAAGAAGCAACTGAATTTAGCTTCTACATAGGGGCTCATGCCACTGAATATTAACTTTCCTTTCAAATTAAAGTGCATCTGTTCAGTGTGGCATTTAGTGACTGTCCCGTTTTCTTTGCATGAAGCATTCACCTTAAACACTTGGTCCAATGTTAGGCAACGGTTGGCATC
Source organism: Perdix hodgsoniae (assembly GCA_035772895.1). Lineage (NCBI taxonomy): Eukaryota > Metazoa > Chordata > Aves > Galliformes > Phasianidae > Perdix > Perdix hodgsoniae. The sequence continues at coordinate 369,745 of JAPSGF010000091.1, forward strand.
AGGGTGAATAGTCCAGAATGAGATTTTACCATTAGCAGATGTCTCACGGACAAACATATCATGGAGGGACAGGTTATGCCGAATAGAGTTCTGTGGAGAAAGGAACAAGGAAGAAGTTGAAAAACAGCATTTTTGTTATCAGTACAGAAAGGTCTATCTCAAATGTGACTGTCCTAACAGAAAGATTACATTCTAAAGCCCAAAGTGGATGTTCTTATTCACTGCAAACCCAGCAAACTCTACCATTAAGTCTCTTATTCTCTTTATTCCCAAGATCTTCATTCTTACTTCAGTGATCAAACATCCCACCACCTTGCCTAAGTGGAATGAGAAAAAGAATAAAAAAATTCAAATATGGAACATTTGAAAGGAGAGGATATTTGGGGTGGGATTTTAAATTAATTTCAATCTTGCTCTTCAGGCTAGGAAATAACTTTTCATTTTCAGCTGAAAGGCTTATGATAGTTTCACCCTGTGGCCAACTGGAACTTGAGGACCTGCTTGTTACCTTCCAACCTGGCTTAGCCACATGCTTAAAATATGGGAAATGATCCTCAATCCAGGTATAGATGTCTTTCAGAGTCATACGCTTCCTCTCAGTGCTGTTGATGGCAAACTGGATCATGGCCATGTAGGAGTATGGAGGTCGTTCTGATACTGAATCCTGCCATGAGGAAGAGGAGGAGGGAATGGCAACAGCAGCAGAATCCTCAGTCTGAGAGACAGAAGAAACAATGTATGAGTGCTTGAATAGTTGACAAGGGCTGGATATTCCGTGTACTGCTATTTAAATTGGTAAAGGGAGTTCTCAGATTATTTAGAGATTGTGACATATAGCTCTTGCAAGTCTTCTAATCCAGACGGATTGCATCCTCATCAAAAGTTTTAGTGTATACTGTTGTCCTCTCCTACTTACCTTGATTCTTTCTCGAAGAGGCATCTGGTTCTCTTTCTCCATGCCTTGCTTCACAGAACAGGGAGTTAGTCCATCAGTTCTCATCTTTCCCAGCCACTGGATGTTAGTGAGACTACTATCCAACACAGAGCTCATTGTCTCACCACCGCCTGTTGGGAAAACAAGCCCAAAGCTCTGCTTATTTACAAGTAACCCTCTTCCTTCATCTCAAGTGTCAAAAGGAAAGTACTAACACATACTTTTTGAAAGGGTATCCCTGAATCAGGATAGGAACAAGATGGTATTGCAAAGCTAAAGCTTCTCATGTGTATACCTCGAGCTCCTGATTGCATGTGTACCTACCCAATTCCTGAAAAAAGCTGTAACATTAAAAACAAAACGAAAACTAAAATAAACAAATCATAACATTCAAACCAAATGATTGTTCTCAACCAAAACAGGAAAGCATTGACACCAGCACTTCGAGAATTCAAGCATTTTTATCTAAAGGATTAATTAAGTAAATAAAAGCCAAGGAAAGTGGCATAAACTCCAACCTAGCACACAATCCAAGTAGCAATCAAAAATTCTTCATGGTTTTGAACATCAACAGTAGAAAACAAACAGTTTATTGTTTATGGTGGGGTTGTTTTTAGTAACACAGCTACTGGAGACACCTATGGGTTCCACACAGACAGCACTATCCTGTGGGATAAGATTTGCTGCAGCCCAAATCTACGTAACTGTTTTAAATTCCAAATGCAAATATGATCTGAGAAGCAAGTATCAAAATCAATCCAATTTCTAATATTTGCCCACCAGCTTCAAGAGACAACCAAGAAGTAAACACTTGCTACTTGGTTATAAAAGGGTCTGAGTCATTTCTCTTTCAAAGGTCTAGGCCCCCTTTTGTCACTGACTAAGGCACACCATTCATGATTCCTTTGCCTCATGTTTTGTTCTTCTAGACTAGATTTCCCTCCAACTCACCCCACTTATTTTTATCCAGTACAGAAATTTTGCTTTTTTCAAGTGCCAGGACTGTTTCTTTCAAAGTATATGCATCAAGATCCCTGAGATTCCATTACATATGCACAGCTACTTTGTAGTTAATTGAATAACTTTCACTACTGTATACTGAGATCCAAGTACTATGTTCATTGTCCCAATTTGCATCTCTTTATCTTTCAGAAGGAAGAAAGGGTAAGGGTTACATACTGTTCTCCTGTTTCTGTGCAAATGCAGAATCAATTCCTGAATGCCAGACCATTGATCCTCCTGCAAGATCAGATGTCTGTGAAATATTCTTCTCTCTTACTTGACTATTTGAAGACCTAGCCACTGCGCCAGGTTTTTCCACTGAGGAAAGGTGCTGTGATAGTATCAAACCTGTTGAACAAGAAGTTCCCCCACTGCTAATGAGAATGAACTTATTGGGCCCATTGTTGCCACATTCTTTTCCTTTTGCTGTCAGGGCCTCTATGATGCTCTGGATATCCGCATTTGTAGGGATGGCCACCACTTGTGTGTTGGGCATGGTAGGATGGTTCATTATCTTTATTCCCGCTGGAAATTTCTGCAGGCCACAGTCTATCTTGTCTCTGCATTGGCTGTCCTTTTGGCCCTCCTGGTTGCATTCCTGCTTAGGTGTCTTTTCAGCATGACCACTGTTCTCATCTCTACCTGAAGTACTGGATACCTCCTTCTGTAGAAGGCTCAGTTTCCTTCTTTTGAGAATTAAGGGCCTGTGAGGGCTGGTCCTCATTATTTTTCTGTACAATTACTCTCCATTGAAAGTGAGAGGAACAAGTCCTGCAAAACAAAAGATGCGACATAAGTGCACAGAAAGTAGGAATAGATAAAAGAGGTCAACAAATACATCACAGGTCTTTCACAGTGCACATTTTCTCAGCAATTTCCATGCTGCTAGAATACAGAGAAAGAAAAAAAAAAAAGAACGTTTATAACAAGATTGACTATGCTACAGGAAAATATACTTTACCTCTTTTATCAACAGCTTTTGGAAGCATGATATGAGAAATATTTGCAGAGTAAATATTTGAATCAGAAGCTGAGAGCCATGATGTATCTAACAACAAGGAAGGCATGCACATCTTTATATCTAAAGGCTTTGAGAGACCTGGGACTTTTTAGCCTAGAGAAGAGAAGGCTGAGAGGGGATCTCATAACTATTTATTAATACCTAAAGTGCAAGAGTGAAGTTGTTGCTTGCCACCAAAGAGTCTGCTGCCATCAAGGGGCAACAGGAAGAAACTGGAACACAGGAAGTTCTAGACTAATAGAAAGAAGAACTTGTTTACTGTCAGAGTGATATAGCACTGGAATAGGCTTCCCAGAGGCATTGTGGAGTCTCCTTCTCTGGAAATATTCAATACCTGTCTAAATGTCTACCTGTAAGAGGAACCTGCTTTAACACGGAGGTTGGACTTAATCTACAGAGGTCACTTCTGACCCCTACAATTCCATGGATCTGTGACACCATTTTGCTTTTCATCACTATTATTCCTTAGCTCTGTATTTATCTACTAGCTCTAATTTCTCAGACCTTCTTAGAGAAATAGTTTCCTCATTCTAGTCTGCTGTTTATAAATATCTGAAGTATAGGAGTCAAGTCAGTGTGGGCAAACTCTTATCAGCAATAGAACAAGGGGCAACAGGCAGAAACTGGAACATAGGAAGTTCCAGGCTAACACAAGGAAGAATTTCCTTACTGTGAGAATGATGGCACATTGGAACAGGCTGCACAGAGAGGCTGTGGAGTCTTCTTCTCTGGAGATATTCAAATCCCACTTAGATGCTTCCCTGTGTGAACCACTGTAGGGAACATACTTTAGCAGGGAGGTTGGACTCTATGACCTCTAGATGTTCCCTCCAGCCTCTACAATTCTGTGGTATCTGCTTTACAGAGAGGGATGCTAATACTTAGCTATGAAGTGACTTGACCAACCCTAGCCAGTAAGCTGGAGGGGTGAGAAACCAGAATATAGAAATAGCACTCTTCTGTAAGCAACAGATCACAACATAGTAAAAAGAATATGGATTTAAGAACTGGTACAAGATGTGGGAAGCAGAAATTGCCCTGAACATTAAAAGTATACAATAAAAACAGAAGTTAGGCACTTCAAAATAAAGGCAAAGTAAGTACTTTGTCATTCCTTTTGTAGATGTGTGCAGCACTAGATAGATTCATGATAGAGCAGTAAACAATTTAAATTTCAAATTTTTGTGTGACAGATAATTTAGACTTGTATGGGAGCTGCTGAATCACAGCCTGAACCTTTGATTAGTTATCTGAGGCAAGCAGTATGTCAGCCCTGGGAGCACAGGTGAAAGCAGTTCACCTGTGCTGCAGGAAGGGGTGGAGCCAGGCTCCACCTCTCCAGCCCCATTTAAGTGCTGACTGCCAGGGAGGAAGGATCTCTACTGAGAGATCCACTCCTTTGGAGACCTTTACTGCGAGCCCTCTGCACGGGTAAGCGTTCCACCTATTTTCTCTTTGTCTTTGTTACCCTTGTGCCTAACTCTTTATTGGGTTATTTTTGATTATACATCTATTTGACTGTACTTTTCAATTATATTATTTTTTCCTTGATTGTACATTTGGCGAGCCAGGCAGGCTAGCTAAATACATCTAAATTTATATCATGTCTTTCCTCTGGAAGTTTTGTAAATGGATGAAGGGGGAGAACACTGTCCCCTTAGATAAAGTGATACCGGGACTGATCCCAGGATTTGTGGGATCTCCCTATTATGAATTAGCAAGTGTTATTGAAAAATGGGGTCCCTTAAGGGATATGGGGCA
>JAPSGF010000091.1:374472-483383 GCA_035772895.1 Perdix hodgsoniae
TATTTGACTGTACTTTTCAATTATATTATTTTTTCCTTGATTGTACAAGACTACATAATTGAAAGAAGTGGAGGTCAAATCCAGATACTGCTTTCAGGGTAAAAATCTGAGAACATCTTCTGAGAACAATATGTATAAATATAATGCCATTTAAGAATGAGATGTAGAGATTGCCTCTTGCAGCAAGCCATCAGAGAAAAGAAAAAAAAGTTACACTTATTATCATTGGGGAAGGCAGGTAGAACAAAAACAAGCAACAAAAAAGGCATTTTGCATCAGTAGATTTGACTGGCTTTACAAAAATAAAGCTCACAGTAAGAATCACTGGAAAGACACAAAAAGGAAAATATCCATCAGATGAACTGCCCTACGAGCAGGAAGAACTGGGTTCAGAGGCTGCACAACAGCTGAAGGCCAGAAACAGAAACATACACGTATGCTGCAGCATTCAGGGACACACTGAGCCTTTCACAAGGTTCTCCCCTCGCTTACAGAAAGGTCTCAAGACAACAACAGAGGCATAACTATCTGCCAGCTCCCAGGAAAGCACACTCCCTAGAGGAACAAATAATTCCCTAAACAGGATAAAGGCTGTTTTCAGCAACAGGGAGCAACATGAGGTGCACAGAAATCCACAGAGCTATGAAAACGAAGCAAAAAACAGAATACTGAAGAACTAAGCAAGTACCCCCTCAAGCCTACGCCACGCACCGCAAACCCCATACCTCAACCCTCACCTCCCGGACTGCCGGGTGCTGCCAACCCCGACGCCCTTGACAGTAAATCCCACCCACTGTCCCAGGATCCCTCTACCTAAGCATTTGCCTCCGAACTCTCAGAACAGACCTCGCCGGGCAACCCAGCTCCTCACGAGGAAAGGCCAAGCAACGGGAGATCACAACTCACCCCCTCCCCAGCCGAGCAGGAGACGCGCAAGAAAAAGTCAACTTCGGAACTTCCGGTCACCACCACTCTCCCCCTCCCACCCCAGTAGAGATAGTTTCCCTATTTGAATTTGGCGCCTGACGGTTCCTTGGTATCACGTGCCGGCCCGGACCAGTGAAATGCAGCGGTAGGTGGGGCGAAGCGGATCGTTGCGTGGTTGCGAAGTAGGATAGGGTTCTGCCTGGCTGCCTGTAAAGAGCCTGGTTTGCGTGCTCTGATGGTGGTGGGTAGTCTGTTTCAGTAAAAGCCATCTGACCCGAGTCCGAGAGACTCTAGCTTTACTGCCAAGTTTGGCTCTTGGTGTGTGCGTTCGTGTTCGCTACTGGAAGGAAAGAGCAGCTTCAGCTGCCATCCCAGGGACCTTCAGAGAAGAGCATCTGGACTGGTTTGTGAATAATTTAGGCTGTATCTTAAAACCTTATGGGATCTGCTAAGGGAGCTGTTAAGTTGTTTTGATAATGTATAGTAAGCAGTTAAGATGTTATGTAGTTTTATGTTTTTAACAAGAAAGTGTACTTCTTGCAAGGTATTTTCTTTAAAATTGCTTGCCTGTTGCAATCTGCTTCTAAATGGAAAAAAACAGACAAGTTTTGAATTTGGTTTTGAATATAATTGGTTCTATATTTTTGTATTTTACTTAGGTCTTATCAAATATGGATGACATTATTGGATTGATCAAATTAATTATTGATTGATTCAAATCAATTATTGGATTGATTGAAATTATAGATGATCAAATTATTTCTAAAATATTATTATGAAAAAAATTCCTATGAGTTTTTTTATGGCTTGTGTATTTAAAGTATGCATTTTCATAAGGAAATAATATTTTCTACAATGTTATGCCTTGTTCAAAACACTACTGCAGGACTTCTTGTGCTGCTTAGACACTTCTGCTTCATTTGTATGGTTGTATACCACAGTGTATTTGGCTATGCCTTAACTACTCATTCTACTGTGTATATGCTAAATCTGCCTGGAATTTGATAAAAGGTGTAAAAACTACTGGTAAGTAACAGTCTATATGGAGATGTGTATGCAATGTTACTGTGTTAGTGTTTTGTTCAAAAACTTTTCAAAGGAGGTTTTCAAATAATTGTTGAATTCCATTTATTTATCTTCAACAGATTTGAGGGTGCTTGACCATCTTCTCACAGTGCCTTCCTCCTCCTCCAATTGGTTTTAGCAAGCATCATGAGGTTTCAAAGTGGTTTTGTCATATTGTCTGATGCCTCCAAAAAAGAAATGTACCCGTGAAACTAGAAAGGCAGAGCTGGTGTTCCTTGAGAGGCCATGGGAGGGACCCATCCACTGCTGTGGAACTCCACTGTATATGGCTGAAAATCCAGTATGTGTTTCTACAAAGCCTGTAGACCAGAACACCTCTGCTGCTTGGGTTGGTATATGTTATCAATTTCTTTGTGTCTTGCAAAAACAGTTTTTTAATTTTCTCCCACATTGCAACAGAGAGTTTTGTGTCCTTATAAGGAAAATCTACAGCATGGACCTGAGTTCATTATAGAGGCATAAAGCATAAATAAGTGCATATGAGTTTCTTCACATTCAAATATAAAAAATAAAATCCTGTGTGCTTGAAGGCATAAAACTATAGTGTGTAGAGACCACAGTTTCTATTTGTCTTTGGAAGAACTAATTCTGGTGAATTAGAAGAAGCTTGCTTTCTATGGCATTTGAAGATCCTGCACATAATAAATTTTCTTTTGAGGAAATCTTTTGCTGCTCAAAGTTGCTGAAATCTAAAAGGTAGCTGTTTAAAACATGTTTTGTTTAAATATGACACTACTAAATTTAGGGAAGAGAGGCCTTTTGCTTCAGAACTACTTATTTTAAATTGCAATCTCTTTCATTCTGTGTGTTTTGAATAGTTTCTCTCTCATGAGCTTCTTTTATAGTCTGAAGAATATTCCAGGGGCTGGTTGCAGTGTCCTAAGAGTCCATATTTTATATTTTGTAATACAAAGTTTTATGTTTGCATTTGTTTTTTTTATAAAGAAAATGGGAACTGCAAAGGCAGACTATTCCTATGTAACAGTAGTTATCACCTAGGGGAGTTCTATTTATTGATTTTATGTCTCTGTTGTTTATAAAGTAGACTCAAGAAGTGTGGTTTCAAACCCATATGAAACATTCATTTAGCCTTTAAGAAAAAAGGGGACAGCTTCTTTATCAGCATCTTTTGTGATAAGACAAGGGTAAATGGCTTCAAACAAAAAAAGAGGAGATTTAAACCTTATATAAGGAGTAAGGGTAGTGAAGCACTGGAACAGGTTATGTGGAGGTAGTGAGTAACTTGTCCCTGAAAACATTAAAGACCAGGCTGTTTAGGCCTCTGAGCAACCTGATGTAGCATTAGATGCCCTTGTTCACTGCAGAGGAATTGGACTAGATGACTTTTAAGTATCTCTTCCAACTCCAATGCATCTATCCAATGATTCTATGATTTTTTTTTTTATTATTTTATTATTATTATTTTACCCTGTAATTTTTATATAGGTAAGTTAGCACTATGGCTTGTGAACCACTGCATGAAATAATTGCTGTAAAGATGTATGCTTTTAGTTTGGAAGAGCTTAAAATAACCATATTGTCCTGTGTTCTAAATATCCAATGTTTTCTTTGAAGTCAACAGCACTGAAGTTATTAGATATTAGAAAATATTGGTAGGTGTATAACTCCCTGAACCATCCTCTACAGATGGATATCACTTGTTTCACTGGCAACTGAATTTCTACTCTTTCAGATCCTCTTGGCTGCTAGGCTCCTGGTAAAGCCTGCGTGGTGCATTCTCTGAAGCAAGGAAGTCCAAGTCAATTGTTCACTTATTTTAAGTTTGTTCCAGGATACAAATATTAGGAAACTAGAGCCATGATTCCCTATAAGAATGGCTTTGGTTCAAGCAGTTCAGATGTACAGCACAGAATCACTACCCATTATTAGCTTGCACTTAGTTTTCGAGGGACTCTATAAAAACTTGAGAAGGCTAAAAGGGGTTTGTAGTTGTCATAACCATATCCAGGTTGGGATACTCTAGGTAAAAACAAATTACAAGAAACAGAACCTGACTTTTGAGACCCTGGAAGATAAAGACTACTGTAAAAGAAGGATTTGCAAGTCTTGAGTGAGTGCCCAAAGTCTTTCAAAGCTCAATAATCTGTATTTCATTGTCAGTCTTCTACAGAAAGCTGATTTTAGTAGAATTGACTTTGTGGTCATCTGTTAATCTTTGTGTTGTAGAGTCTCTGATGAAAACGTTTCAGGGGGATATTTTGAAGGCCTATTTAATGTTATCTTTGTACTACTCCCAGCTGTGGCTATAGTTGCTCAGGAATACTTGGGCTGTAGTGTAGTTCATTTATTCTGCTATGCTAAGAAATAGGATCCAGCTCTGAAATGTGTTAAATCAGCAGGTATCCAACAGGCATTAATGCCTTCAACAACTTAAACTTCTGATTTAGAGTGTTGTGTGTTTTTTTTTTTTTTTTTTTTTTTTAAATTTGCCCAGGGATAGTTCACTTGCACCCCACTCACTTCTCAGGGATAGAAGACAACTTCGAGGTTCAGAGGTGTTTTCTGCTTACCAGCTTGGCTAACAACTAGTTTGCTTTGCCGCAGGCTAGCTTTACCTATTTAATTCCCATGCTGAATAAAGATGGGATGAGTGGGAGAGTAGAATAAGGTTGGTGTTCCTCTGTCTGGAGAGAAATACTGTTTGTTTTTTTTCTTATCATGTCTTTAGGTATGCCCACAATTTGAAACAACTAAGTCATTCGTTTTGAGAGTGTGCCAGAAGAAGCGACATGGTTCTCACAAGCTTCAGAATCAGGATGTCAGCTATGGTTTGCTTCATGCAGAGACAGCCTGTCGAAGATCTGTGGCCTGCAAATTTCCTCCCTTAATTTTTGAGAATTCAGAAGTATGTTCAGTCCACTCCACAGATATGCTGAGTCATGAAGAAAAGAACACACAGCATCCTCACAGCCAGTGCAAGAAAGGGATAGGATCAAAAGCTAACATCCAGGTGAATGGTTCTGAGAACTGTAGTGAAATACCATCATTAACTATTTCTCAGCCTGTAGGGCCAGAAGTCTTCAGTCCACTAGATACGGGGATGCCACAGTTACCTTCTTTAAGGAACTGTACATGCAGCAGTGCCCTGCCACAAATCAGTAGTCATGCTGAGTTGGTGTCCAATGTCAACCACTGTGGGAGGGAGCAATTGGCAGGAACACTAGTTATGGATACTCCTGAGCGTGACTATGGAATAAAGGTCACCTGGAGGCATCGGCCTCATCTCCTTAAGTACCTGAGAGACAGAGGGAAGCTGAGTACTGCTGACATACTGGTGAAGGCAGACCTTGAACTCTAGAAGTCAGGGTGCCTTTTGATTGGCAAAACAGTAATTTTATGTACAAGGACATGCATAAATACAAAATACTCTTTTCAAGGATAAAGAGATAAATAGCTTAAGCTGTACATTATGCTAGGGCATGCTAATTCTATTGAGAAATTGTAGCGATGTGCAGGGTGCACCTTGTTCTCAGGGGGTGAGTGGCGCAGGTTTTTTTGTGTTTTTTTTTTGTTTGTTTGGACCGAGCTTCCTTGCAGAGGGTGGGGGGAGGGCAGTAAGTGCAACGCGCCTTCCCACCCACACAGCTCCTGTCACCCACAGCTTAGTGCCCAGCGCGACGACGACAACGGGTGGGAGGGGAGGCGGGGCTCGGTGCAGACCTGGCTGCCACTTCTGCGCATGTGCGGTTCGAGTTCTTGCCAGCTGAGGGGGGTGCAGCGGCCAGTCGTGGGGCATTGTGGTGTGCCGTCGGCCAATGGCGCAGGACTTGAGTTACGAGTTCCTGTAGTAAAGGAGGGGCTGAGGATGGAGGGCGCCCGGAGCCTATGCGCGCCCAGTGGGGGCAGGTGAGTGGGGCCCAGCGGGACAAGGCGGGCGCAAAGCGGTCTCCGACGAGTTCCGTCCCAGGTTGATCCTGCGCCTCGGGTGGGTCGGCCCGATGCGGTAGGCGCGATGCGTTGCGTTGCGGTGCACTACCTACCCAATTCCAGCTTCTTGCGGGCGGGCGCGGCTTTGGTTGAGGCAGCGTCTCCGGGAGCGAAACCACTGAACTTGTGTTTTTTTTGGGGGGTGTTACCTTGCGCTTCTGATCGTAATTAAGCTTTTGGGATGTGAAAGTGGTAGCAAGCTCTTAGGCATCTGCGTGGGGGAAAAAAATACAGGAACAGTTAAAGGGAACTTAACTGACGTAATGGGAAAAGCATGTTAAGTCTGGAAGAGAGATTTTTGGAAAGAATTTAGCTAGAACCCCAAATTACTGAAAATTCAGTGTGAGGATGCAGTGAAAAGAGATTCTGACAATTAATGTGATTAGTGAAGTGATTGTGAAAATGCAGAAAAAGAACTGTTTTGTACCTCTGATGTTTGGATAGGTGATGTAAAAGCTAGTAAAGAGAGAAACAAAGGAATGTGTAGCAGTTGAGTTACAGTAAAGCCCATGTAGAACAAAACCTGTATTTGTTGATGATATTTGTTGACTTGGTATTTTTAGTTGGAGAGTGAAAGAAGGTAGTAGAATTTGATGGCATCCTGTGATCTCTTGGATCAGCCAGATATGCTGTGAAACACTGAAGTCAGCATAAAGAAGAAATCTAAATTGAGTTCTGTATACCAATTCTGGAATGAGTGAACAAAAAGTAATGGCTGCATATCCCCCAGATTTTCTGGCACAGATATTAGATTTTAAATTTTGTCAGAATTGAAATTACTGGAAAAGATTCTGCTTTTCTGTTAACAATTGTGATAATACAATATTTTTTTTGCTAGGAAACTTGTTTTGCATACTTTTATGGATGTTTCACAGAAAAAGCCTAAGAGTAATGCAATTTAATCTGCTAGCTGCTTCTCCCATAACCCCAGTTTATTAAACAATTTCCTTAACTTTCTTAGTTGCAGTGATTAATGTAAGAGTACTAGAATACACAGACCTAAATAAATGTACATAGTTGCTAAGCAGATATTTAAGACCTTTTGTAGAGTCTAAGGAACCAATTTGTCAGTATTTTTTTTTCTTCCTGAAATTAAATACCTTTGCTATTCAGAAATATGTAAGATATATTGAGACATAAATAATTTTATGAGATGGATAGGGTGGTGAGACTTTGGGTTAGGCCCTTTCTAAATAGACATTAATACTATGGTGTTGTGTTAACTTACTACTTCTCCACCAATGCTATCTTTCATTTAAGATGGCTGTAATCAACGCAGCTAGAGTTCATTTTGAAGTCTGATTGACTTTCATCTAGATATGATGTGTCTTGGTGCTTTATAAAAATAATGTTGATAGTGGTATTTCATTGTTTTGGTAAGTGCTGTGCATTTCTTTTTCATTTGGGAAAGTCTGAAGTTAAAAATGTTGGATAAAGTAGAGACGTTCACATTAATTCATCCTAAGATCATTGTAAGCATTTAAAATATTGAGAAGGGAATTTGGCTCTTATCACAAAATCATATCACAGAATGGCTTAAATTGGAAGGGAATGTTTAGTTCCAACCCTCCTGCTACATGCAGAGTTGCTGACAGCTAGATTAGGTTGCCCAGGGTCCAGTCCAACCTGGGAATGTCTTGGGAATCGGGCATCCACAACTTCCTGGGCAACCTGTTCCAGTGCCTCACCATCCTGAGCAAAGAATTTCTGCCTAGCATCTAACCTAATTTTTCCCTCTTTTAGTTTAAAACTTGTCTTATTGCTGTCGGACCATGTAAAAAGTTGTTTGTTGTTTCCCTCTCCTGTTTATAAGCTTCTTTCAAGTACTGGAGGGCCATAATGAGATGTCCCCAGAGCCTTCTGTTCTTCGAGCTAAACAAGCCCAGATTCTCAACCTTTTTCATAGGAGAGTGCTCCAGCCCTCTGCTAATCTTTATGGCTCTCTTCTGAACCTCCAACAACTCTGCATCTTTCTTGTGCTAGGGGTCTGAGACCTGCATGCTTCACAAAGACAGACTAGAGGGGAGCAGTCATCTCCCTTGTCCTGCTGGCCATCCCTCTGTTGATACAGCTCAAGATACAATTGGCTTTCTGGGCTGCAAGGGCATGCTATTGGCTCGTGTCCAGTTCTTGGTCCACAATGACCCCCAAGTCCTGCTCAGCAGAGCTGCTCTCAATAACTTCTCCCAGTCTATACATGCCATATATCAAGAATTGCCCTGATGCAAGTGCAACACCTTGCACCATTCCATTCCAAATTTGGAAGACCTTAGTATAGGCTGCCAGGAGTGTTGGGCTTGACTATTTTATATATATGCATGTAAACTATAGTTTCTTTTAGGAAAAAAAAAACAAAAACAGTTAACTGCTAATGATTATCATTGTTGATCTGTAATCCAGAAAAGACTGAAATCCTGAGTTTCCTATTAGTCCCTAGTTATTTTTATTTGTATGCAGGTGACCTTCTTGAAATTAACAAGAATTTTTGTAAACTACAGGGTAATTTATAATTGTAAAATTGTGCAAGTGTTATCCTTAGATAAAAGCAAATTGACTTAACATTTTGTTTGCACAATCCCTTTCAAGTCTGAGCATTAATCAAAAACTCCATCTAAATGCAATATATTTGTAAATATAGAATCATTTGAGTTAGAAGGGACTTTTAAAGATCATCTAGTCCAGCTCCTCTGCAGTGAACAGGAACATCTGTAGTTCATTTGGGTTGCTTAGAGCCCTGTCCAGCCTGACCTTGAATGTCTCTTATGGACAGGACATCCACTACCTCTGGGCAACCTGTTCCAGTGCTTTACTACTTCACTGTAAAAAAAAAAAAAAAAAAAGAAAAATAAAATAAAAATTTTTATACCCAGTCTAAATCTGTGCACTTTTAGTTTGAAACAGTTTCCCCTTGCTCTTTGACCACAGGCTCTGCTAAAGAGCCTGTCCCCTTTTGAAGGGCCACTATCAGGTCTCCCCAGAGCCTTCTCTTCTCTGTGCTGAACAGCCCCAGCTCCCTCAAACTTGTCATCACTGGGGAGGCATTCCATCCTTTAGATTATTTTTGCAGCTCTCCTCCAGACACTGCAACAGGTTCATGTCTCTTTTCTACTGAGGACTTGCATTCTGATGCAGTATTACAGGTAAGGTCTCATATGCTCAGAGCAGTGGGGCAGGATCACTTCCCTTGTCCTGCTGACCATACTTCTTTGGATGCAGCCCAGGATATTGCTGGCTCATGTCCAGCTTGCCATCTATCAGTACCCCCAAGTCCTTTTTATCACAGCTGTGCTCAATGCTTTCATCCCCTGCCTTGTATTAGTAGTGAAGGTTGCCTTGGCCCAGGTGCAAGACCTTACACTTGGCTTTGTTGAACCTGTCCAGGTGTTACTGATTTCAATTTGGACACAGATCCACTGACCACCATGCTCTGGGTATAATCTTGCAATCAGTTTCTCATGCATTAAGTCATCTATCCATCAAATCCATATTTCTGTGATTTAGAGAAAAGGTTGCAGTGGGAAACTGTGTCAAAGGTCTTATTCAAGTATAGATGAGGTAAGTGGCCCTTCCCTTGTCTGCTGATACAGTTGCACCATCAGAGAATTGCCAAGGTTGGCAGATCTCCAAGATCATCCAGTTCAACCTACCATCAGTATTTTTCCAATAAACTGTATCCCTTACTACAACATCTATATGTTTAATGTCTCCGGTGACAGTGACTCAACCACCTCCCTGGCCAGTTTGTTCCAGTTCCCGACTGCTCTTTCGAAGAAGAAATTATTCCTAATATCCAACCAGCGCTTTGAGGCCACTCCCTCTAGTCCTATTGCTAGTTATGCTGGAGAAGAGGCAGCTCCCCCTTACCCTCCACCTTGCCATGACCTTTCAGATAGCTGTAGAGAGCTATAAGGTGTCTCCTTGAGCCTCCTCATTTTCAGACTGAACAATTCCAGTTCCCTCAGCTGTTTTTCACAGAATGGCCAGGGTTGCAGGGGACCTCAAGGATCATGAATCTCCAACCCCCCCCTGCCACATGCAGGGCCACCAACTTCCCCATTTAATACTAGACCAGGCTGCCAGGGCCCCATCCAACCTAAATCTCCCCTCTTTCAACTTAAAACCATTTCCCCTTGTCCTGCAGTAATCTACCCTTTCAAAGAGTTGATTCCCCTCCTGCTTGTAGGTTCCCTTTAGGTATTTAAATGCTTCAATGAGGTCACCCTGCAGCCTTCTCTTCTCCAGGCTGAACAAGCCCAACTTCCTCAGCCTGTCCTCATAGGGGAGGTGCTCCAGTCCCCTGATCATCTTCGTGGCCCTCCTCTGGACCCTTTCCAGCAGCTCCCTGTCTTTTTTGTACTGAGGACTCCACACTTGGATACAGTACTCCAGATGGGGCCTCACAAGAGCAGAGGGGGACAATCACCTCCCTGTCCCCGCTGGCTACCCCTCTTGATGGAGCCTGGGATACCATTTGCCTTCTGAGCTGCAGGGGCACATTGCTGGCTCATGTTAAGTTTTTCATCTATCAAGTACTCCAAGTCCTTCTCCACAGGGCTGCTCTCAAGGACTGCTCCTTCCAGTCAGTATGGATGCCTGGAATTCCTCTGGCCCAAATGCAAAACTCTGCACTTTGCCATGTTGAACCTCATCAGGTTCACCCAGGTGCATCTTTCTAGCCTGTTGAGGTCCCTCTGAATGGCATCCCTACCTTCTACTGTGACCAATGTTGTTGATAAGGATGTTAAAGTGCACGTGTTTTTCATAAGAATTGTGCTCCAGACCCCTCATCAACTTCATTGCCCTTCTTCAGACACACTCTAAAGGCCTCAATGTCTGTTGTTGTTGTTGTAGTGACAGGCCCAAAACTGAATACAGTACTTGAGATGTGGCTTCACCAGTGCTGAGTTTAAAAAAAAAAAATCATAAACGGCCACTAGCTTTGTCAGATGGAACTTATCCTCAGTGAAGCCATGCTGAGTGCTTGATATCGCTTCCTTCTCTTCCGTGTTTCTTAGCATAGCTTCCGGGATACTCTTCTTCCATGAGCTTTCAGCGCGTAGAGGCGAGGCTGACAAGTCTGTGCTGCACCTACCTTTAGGCCTGGCTCCGCCTCCCGTAACCGATTGCGCAGGCGCAGGACTGTTGGTCAGTTCTGTTGTGGGGGCTTTCGCTGGGGGCGAGTGACGCGGTGAGGCGTGGCGAGGCGACACCGTGGCAATGCCTGGAGGCCCCGGCCAGTCCTGCAGAACGTGTCGCCGTCTTCTCTGCCTCCTCCCATGGTACGAGAGAGGGCCGAGCGGCAGCAGCCCAGCAGTGACACGTGCCTGCATACCACCACAATCCTGCACTAGTTACCGTTAACCCCGGGGACATCTGCTTCTACATGGAGAGCCTGAACGACCTACCCTTCACAGCACGTGCATCAGAATGTGGTATTGTTGTATTAGGGACTGACTGATTGCAATTTTAGCATTTTTTATATTTAGTATTTTTACATTTCAATATTGAATAAATGTGACTGAGGTGTATTCCTAGAAGAGAATAGTTTTTGTGATTTCAGTACTCCTGGTTTGTAGTCTGCCTAGGGCTTGCTATGGTATTTACAGCCTGATTCCACCAATCTTTGATCTCTCTCTTGTAATTTGTTATCTCTTTGTTTATTATGTCTGTACTATCCATCTCTCTAATCTTGACAGTTGTGTCTCTCACTATCTGCTTATCAGTTTATCCAAGCATACCCTAGCTGGTATGCTATCCTGTCCTTTCCTACGATGTAGACAGCAGTGACAAGAGAGCAAAAAAGTAGCAAAACCATGTTCTTGTCACAAAATTTGCCAGTTAAAACTCAGAATGGACTCAGTAATGGCAAGTGTTAGAACAGTGAAAGTCTTTATGAAACTGTAGGTTATTTGAATTGTCTCTTCAGTTTATAATAAATTATTTTCTCTTACATTTTAGGACCCATCCTTATAAAGACTATTTTTCTTCTGCATTTTTTTTTTTTTAAACCACTGTTGATATTAGCATCAGTAGGAGGGAGAAGTGTCCTGATCTGACATTAGAGATGGTATGACTGGCATAAATTATTTCTGATCAAGATCTTTGTGCAATCTATGCAATATGCAATTAGCATATTATGTATAATATAATATTTATGTAATATAATATTATTATATAATATTATATAGCATTTATAATAATATAAAGTATATAATATATATAGTATATATTATATACTATAGATTATGCTAATACAGTAGCCATACAGGTTAATGTAGATGCACATCTAGATATGTGTACAGATTGAGGGACAAGATGTTGGAGAACAGCCCCACGGAAAGGGAAGTGGGGGTTCTGGTTGATGGCAAGCTGAATCTGAGTTGACAGTATGTGCTGGCAGCCAAAAGGACTGAATCCTGGAGTGCATCAGGTCCACCTCTGCCTGCTGGTCCAGGAAAGGGATTGTTTAATTCTGCTCTTCACTAGTGTAGCCTCACCTTGAGCACAGTGTGCGTGTTTGGGTGCTGAAGTGTAAGGAGTTAAAACTCTTCAAGAGTTCAAAAGGAGTGCTTCAAACAAGTGCTTTGAAGATTGAGAGGGGTGTGGAGCAGGCATATCTGGCCTGTAGCCCACATGCAGTCCAGCTCAGCTCACTCTGTAGCCCTCGCCCCCCTGCTGCTGCATCATCATGGCGGCAGCTCTACCCCACTGAGCAGCCTGGCCTGTGCCTGGCAGGGCACAAGGAGGGCGCAGTGCAGTGCAGTGCAGACAAATAATATAGCACTGTGCTTAATTTGCAAGGAAATAGTGTCAATTTTCAAAGATTACAATTTGTAAAGACATTATATGCGGAAACGTGCTGCCAAATCAGTGCCCGTTCAGCCTGCCAAACGTGCCAATTCAGTGTCCATCAAGGAATGCTTTGTAAAGATGAAATAATGGAACTGAAAAAGGCCTGCCACCTCAACAAAACATTTTCCAAAAAAGTTAAAACTCACATGAACTCTGTTATAAAAGCTAGTCGTGTGACAGAAAATCTGCAAAGAAATTAAAACCATTTGCTGAGGGTTTGTTAAGAGATAGATTGAAAGCATGGCAGATGCAATGTGTTATGATAGAAAAAGTGGATTTTTCTAAAATCAATTTGGCTATTATGTGTCCATTTGACTGATTATATTACATTATATATTATATGTCCATTTGACTATGAACAGGTGAAGAAAAATCTATTGAAAAAGATTTGGAGTGTAAAGCTGCTAATTTCATATTTTATTCTTTGATGATAGATGAAACTACTGATGCTGCAGATATGGCTCTACCTGCTGTTTTTATTAGAGATATTGATAACAGATATGATATCACTGAAGAAATGACTTCTTTGATGCCACTGAAAGACATAACTAAATCTCTTCCTTTGCATGAAGCAGTAAAAAAATAAAAAAAAATTACAGAAATTTTCTTTGTCAACATACATGGTATCGCTACTGATGGTGCCCCACTGGCTGTTGGTAAAAAAGAGGGACTTGCAAGATTAATAGAAAATGATGCAATTACCTCTGCTAATTAAGATAAAATATCACGGCATCAGGCATCAAGAAAATGTATGTGTAAAAACTTTAAAAATTGATGTCATGCAAATCTTCAGAGCTGTAAATTTCATAAAGCCCAAGAGACTGAATCAATCACCAGTTTTAGGAGTTCCTTAAAAACATGGATGCTGATTATGGGGTCATCATTTACTTTTCTGAATGAAGGCAGCTAATTCAGGATAAAATGCTGAAAAGACTTTGCAAAGTGAAATCATGTCCTTTCTGGAATCAAAAGGAGAATTTGTTCCAGAGTAAGGAGATTAAAAATGGCCCAGAGATTTAGCATTTTGCTGAATGGTCACTGAATTGGCCACTATTTGAGTGAGTTAAACATTTGTCTTTAAAGTGAAAATCAACTTATCTGTATGACGTTTCTGACAATATTAGTGCTTGGAATGAAACTTAAATTATGGCAAGATCAAGTTATGTCAAATAATTTCATGCATTTTGATACGTTGCCTAAAACAGTTCTATGAACAGTGAAAAATATGCAGGAGTGCTTTCTATTTTGATAAAGAAGTTTGAGATTAGATTTCCTGATTTTGGTTGTTTGGTTTTTTTTTTTAACATATTTGAGAGTCCATTTGTGACCAACAAAAATGTATTACTTGCAGATTTTCACATTAAATGCGTATAGTTGTCATTGGACATTCAACTTTAAAAAACAGAAAAAAAGATCATGTCTCTGCCCGACTTTCATAAGCCCTCTCCTACCAAAAAAAAAAAAAAATAATAAAAAATCCCTTACTTCACAGTCATACCTTATTCATGTCATTACTTTTTGGCAGTACATACATTTGTGAGCAATTGTTGTCAAGGATGAAGCACAGGAAAAGTAATATTTAATCAAAAATCTTTGATGAGCATGTGCAGAAGTCACTAGGAATGGCAAGCACTGCTGTTGAACCAACCTGATGCATTAGTTTCACAAAAACAAAGTCACACATCACACTAGTTTTATGTCTTTGTTCCTTCCTGTTTTTTATGTAACATTTGTTACTTAAATACATTGAGTTTGTATGCATTTTATGTGACCCATGGCAATTCCTGTTTGCTCAGTATGGCTCAGGCAGGCCAAAAGTTTGGACAGTCGTGTTCTAGAGGACAGTGTTGTATGATGAGCAGCTAAGTTCAGTTGGTTTGTGGTGTTGGGTCATACTTGTTTATCCAGACGGTTCCCTTCCAGTCCTGGATATTCTATTGTTTTATTACTTTGTGGTGTGAGAAAACTTTCTGTTGATAGTCTTGAACCGAGATTGCTTCAGTCTCCTGTCAATGGAACACAGTTGGACAGGCTACGCAATAATATTGTTGACTGTTGTTGTAATTGGGTCATAGAATGAATGCTTCTGTGAATGCATTTGCTGACGTGCCTAGAAGTGTTTTCTTAGCCGACTGCAAGAACATTTACCCTTACTTCTATTGTTCTTTAAAACATGACATCTATGGGATATCATCCAATAGCTTGTGTCTCATCACTCATACACTCCATTCCCATTAAACATTCTTATGTGAAATTCCAGGCAACAGTGGAACAATAATCTGAATCTAGTAGCTGTATATCCTCATTCTGGATGGAAATCAGATTTTGCCATTTCAGTCGTATTAATAGCTTCCCATTCAAGCTTAAAAAAAAGAAGCTGGACTTGGACTGAAACTCCACAGTGAGTTCTAGAATGTTAATTCAGATTTTTCCTTTCCTTCATTTTTAGTTTGATGGACAACAGAACAAGTGCAATTTGGCATGAAGAGTGATAAACTTCACAGAAGTTTTGCTGTCTACCTGAGTTAGAGATTTTGTGCAATTTAACTGAATTGTTGCTGTTTGTTGCTAAGCAATGCTTAGCAATGTTATGCATTGCTTCATTCCCTTGTTCCAGGAAGTAGGAGCTATTTTTTTTGGTACCTAATGTATCAGTTTTGAACAATGTATGAAATACTGAGCAGTGTGTTAGTCAAAATTGTCCTGAGCTGATAGTCTAGCCATTTTGTGAGGTTAGTGTTTCTGTTGTATTTTCTTGTAATAGCTTGTATTGTTTATTGTTATTTAAGTCATCCTCTGAAACCTGCACTCTAAACTATTTCTGTTTATCTTGTGATCTCCAGAACCCAAACAGGCACAATCACAGAAGCAGTGAAGGTTAAAGGGAGGCTCATCATCTCATCCAACCCCACTGTTCCATAGGGTCAGCTGGAATAGGTTGCACAGGCTGGTGTTCACTCAGTTTTTGAATATCTCCGGAGGAGGTCATTTCACAACCTCGATATGCAGTTTGTTCCAGTGTTGACTGGCCTCACAAGAAAAAAGCATTTTCTTGTGTTCTGATAGAATTGTTTAAGTTTTAAACTGTGCCCATTGTCTCTTGTTCTGACAGTAGGCAGTAGGGACTCCATCTTCTTTATGCCTTCTCATTGGGTGTTTATATATCGTGTTCAGCCTGCAGAAGAGACGGTTCCAAGAGGATCTTATCAATCTCAGCTCTTTCAACTCATATGAGAGATGCTCCAGTCACTTAGTACAGCTTTGTGGCCCTTTGCTGGACTTACACCAGTACATCTATTGATACATCAGTACACCAGTACCGTATTTTCCAGGGGGCCCAATAATGGCCACAGCACTGATTTCACCAGTGCTATGCAGAGAGAAAGGATCACTTCCCTTGACCTGCTGACAGTGTTACTCCTAATCTTAGAATCATTTAGATTAGAAA
This sequence comes from Perdix hodgsoniae, assembly GCA_035772895.1. Lineage (NCBI taxonomy): Eukaryota > Metazoa > Chordata > Aves > Galliformes > Phasianidae > Perdix > Perdix hodgsoniae. The sequence goes on from JAPSGF010000091.1 coordinate 390,734, forward strand.
AGACCCGTAAGATCATTCAGTACAACCATCTTCTCCAAGTCCACAGCTATACTATGTCCTTAAGTGCCTCATCCACACATCTCTTAAATACCTCCAGGGATGAGGACTCCACCATTTCTCTGGGCTGCTTTTTCCAATGCCTAGGCATCCTATCTGTGAAGAAATTCTCCCTGATAACCAATCTAAACTTCCCCACACACAACTTGAGGCCATTGCCTTGCATCCTGTCACTTGTCAACTGAGAAAAGAGCACCAACCTACTTGGAGCGACCTTCTTTCAAGTAGTTTTAGAGAGTGATAAGATGACTCCTCCAACCTCCTCTTCCAAACTAAAATGCCCTAGTTCCCTCAGTCATCCCTTATAACTCTTGTTTTTTAGTCCCTTCACCAGCTTTGTTACTCTTCTCTGCACAGGCTCAAGCAGCTCAATATCTATCTTGTAGTGAGGGCCTCAAACTGAGCGCAGTGTTTGAGGTGTAGTCTCACCAGTACTGAGTACAGAAAGGCAATTACTTGCCTAGTCCTGTTGCCACAGTATACCTGGCAAAGGCCAGGAGCTGTTGGGCTTTTTAGTCACCTGGGCACACCGCTGGCTTGTGTTCAGATGGTTGTTGACCAACAACTCCAGATCTTTTTTTACTAGGCAGCTTTCTGCCACTGTGTGGGATTTTTATGACCCCAGTGTAGCACGCAGCATTTAGCCTTCTTGAATACCATACAAATGGACATAGCTCATTAATCTAACCTATCTAGATCCCTCTGCAAAGCTTTCTTATCCCTGAGCAGATCAGCAGTCCTGCCAAACTTGGTGTCATCTGTAAACACAGCCCTCAGTGCTGTTGGACACCTTTGTGGTGAGGGTACATGACTCAAGCTCAGCTAGTCAAACAAGACAGCATTAAGCTATTTCTGAAAAAGGGGTAACGTATGCTTTAGTCTTCATTTCACCATAATTAAACTTTTTTTTTAATCCCTCACTTCTTGTTTTTGTTTTTACTATTATGTTCCTGTTCATGTTACAGTCTCCTACTACGTTAGTTTTTATCTTATTTCAAAGTGCTTATGTGGATATGAAAGTGCAAACAATATTCCATTAGCATTCAGAAGATCATAATTTTATTCTAGGACTTCATGCTTTCACAAATACTACTTTTGAAACTGGAGATGGATGGAGGTGATTCTTTTTAGTGACTTTTTCACCTTTCCTGTATCATTTACCATGTAATACAATTTGAATGTCTTTATTAAGAAGCAAATGTTTTTCATGGTGAAAACTGGTTGGACAGCTGGGCTCAGAGAGTTATGGTGAATGAAGTTAAATCCAGCTGGCAACTGGTCACTAGTGTGTTCTTCAGGGGTCAGTATTGGTGCCAGTCCTGTTTATTATCTTTATTGATGATTTGGTCAAGGGGATTGAGTGCACCCTCAGTAAGGCTGCAGATGACACCATGTTGAGAGGATGTGTTGATCTGCTTGAGTGCAGGAAGGTTCTATAGGGGGATCTGGATAGGCTATATTGATAGGCTTATGCCAGTTATATGAGCTTTAACAAGATCAAGTGCCACTTTGATCACAGTAACCCCATGCATTGCTACAGGTTTGGGGCATAGTGACTGGAAAGCTGCATGGAAGAAAATTGTCTGGGGGTGTTAGTTGCAAGCCAGCTGAGCATGAGCTAGCAGTGTGCCCAGACAGCCAAGAAGGCTAGTGGCGTCCCATCTTCTATGAGATTTAGCATAGCCAGTGGGACTGGGGAAGACTAGGGACTGGGACATTCCCTTGTACTTTGCACTGGTAAGGCTGCACCTTGAGTACTGTGTACAGTTTTGTGCCCCACACTACAAGAAGGGGCTGGAGTGTGTCCAAAGAAAGGCAATGAAGCTCATGAAGGGTCTGGAATGAGGAACAGCTGAGGGAACTGTGATTGTTCTGTAGAAGAGGAGGTTCAGGGGAAACCTTATTGGCTCTCTACTACCTGAAAGGAGGTTGTAGCAAGATGGGAGTTGATCTCTTCTCCCAGGTAACTAGGACTAGAGGAAATCACAGAATCACGGAATTGCAGGGGCTGGAAGGGATCTCTAGAGATCATTGAGTCTAACTCCCCTGCAAAACAGGGCCCCTACAGCAGGCTTGACAGGTAGGCAGATCTTGAATGTCTCCAGAGAAGGAGAACTCACAGCCTCCCTGGGCAGCCTGTTCCAGTGCTCTGTCAGCCTTATTGTGAAGAAGTTCCTTTGTATATTGGTGTGTAGCTTTCTATGTTCCAGTTTATGGTAATTTCCCCTTGTCCTGTCCCTACAGACCATTGAGAAGAGGCTGGCCATGACTTTAACTCCCACAGTTAAGATACTTATACACAATAATCACATCCTCTCTGTGTCTTCTTTTCTCAAGGCTGAACAGACCCAGTTTGCTCAGCCTTTCCTCATAGGAGAAATGCTCCAGGCTCTTCACCATCTTTGTGGCCCTCTGCTGGATTCTCTCTAGGAGATCCTTGTCTTTTTTGTACTGGGGAGCTGTCATGGTTTTATGTTTTTTGGTTTTCAGTATTCTGCATCAAAACATCATGTAGTGTACTGGAATTAAAGTGTTAATGCTCCAATTCCAGGTACCTGTCCCCTATACATTACAGAAGTCATGGGATCTGACCCTTCTGTGTGGGACGGTCTCTTACTGCCTGGCAGTGGGTGCTGGATGGTGCTTTCCTAGCCTTTCAAAGCTTTTCAGGTTTGACTCGGTCTCAGGAACTCTCTCCTCTATCTTATTAGATTTATTAGTCTCAATGTCAAATAGATTGTACTATATTGTATTATCTTGCATTCCAATATCATAGTAAAATAAGTTTTTGTCCATAGATTGTTGCCGCTGTTTGTTTTTTTTTCCTCCCTTCCTTCCTTCCTTCCCATTTTGTGGGGCCAAGGGGGGAGTGGGAGGGAGGGCAGAGGTCTACTGCCCCCTGTCACAGGCATAGATTGATCTAGTTAACCCCTGAACAGGAGCCTAGAACTGGATACAGTACTCAGATGTTATCCTCAAGTTGCACCAGGGGAGGTTTGTGTTGGATATTATGAAGAAAACAATTTCAGAAAGAGTGGCCAAATGTTGATTGGAACAGACTGTCTGGTGAAGCGGTGGGATCACCATCCCCTGGAGGTGTTCAGGAAACATATAGTTGCGGCACTGAAGGACACAGTTTAGTGGGCATGGTGTTGATGGGTTGACTGTTGGACTTGATCTTAGAGGTCTTTTCCAACCTTAATGATTATGTGATTCCTCTATACTGATAAATACTCTTTTTTTGCATTAATTTAGCTGCAGTTAATCAATACTGGACTACATCATTGTTTACCTCATTATATCTGACTTGTGAATAGTCACCTCCAAAAAGATGAATTTCTGAAAGAATTCCTTTTGGCCGAGTCTAATGTATTCCTACTCAACTGTTTTAACTGGAACAGCTTGTTACTTTTCACCCGTATTTCACTTAGTGTTACATTGTTTTGCATTTAATGGTATTATAGAATTGTGGAATGTCTTGGGATTGAAGAGACTTTAAAATGATATATTTCCAACCCCCTTGCCATGGGTAGGTTTGTGGGATTCTCCTGAAAAGGCATGCTGAAGAAAGGGAAAGGCATAATTAGGTGAAGACCAGTCAAAGGTCTGATACCAGATTTTTGCCTAATCATCTTTTTTGCCCTCTTGGTAGATAGCCTATGGCAGTTATGTTGCTGAGAGAACCGATAAACTTGACTGCCCCTCCCGATCATGACCTGAACTGATGTCAAGAGCCTGACCCAGCAACTTCCAGCTGAATGCAGTGCCACTCTGTTGTCATGTTGTTTCATGTCAAGGTGGTGCTGCACCAAGCCAAAAACTTATGACAGCACTCACAGATGTGGTTCCATGGCTCTAGGCTTAAGTAAAAGAAGTGTAACCAGCTCCTGCAGGATCCAGGGGAGGCCCTTCTTGCTCTTTCATGAAGCAGGCTTACACATAGCTTATGAGACTAACCCCATACAGCAGCATGCACTGTAGTGATTAAGTAACAGTATCACCAGAGATCAGATGGCAGCAGAGTAGGAACCATTATCAAGTGGGATCCCCTCTCAGCTGGACTGAGACCCTCACACTACACGCACCAACATCTGGACTGACCATCAGTACTACTCTCCCTAGCAATATCTAGGAATCTTCCTTCTTGCCAAGGGGATATTGGTTATGGCCCTCTCTCAAGGAATCCTGTCAAATACCATGCCTCGTCAGACTCCTGGCAGTTCATGGAGTGTGGCGTGTACTTTCAGAGTTTCCACAAGTTATCTAATGGTTTGGTGGGGAGCTAGGAGTGCACATCACATTCAGCATGCACCCTTACCCTTTAACATGCTTTGCTAAGACCATTTGTTTGTTAGTACGTGTTTGGAATTGTTACCTGTCGAGCATTTGCTAACTGAGATTGTAATTGCTTAAGGACGTTGTATTAAATAAATGTATAGTTAACCACCTGACTTGTGGTCAGCGTGGAAGCGTGTTAACTGAATTCTGTGCAACTCTGCTGTTTGTAAGGTAGGGAAGTGTGTGCAATAGAAAATCTGCTTGACACTGCTGAATATGGTGCATGACAGGTTTTTTTACAAAAAACAACTTTTGTAAGTATGGACAATGTGATGTTGCAAAGATAGATTTGGATTAAATTCACTATTCTCTTTGTGTTAGCTAACAAAATTCATTATTAATCTGTTCATAATTTGTAGCAAAAGCTTTTTGATAGCACAGGTATCTCAGTTTATTATTTTTAATTCTTCTGCATGATATTCCTATTTCTCTGTGTTAGCTATGAAAATGACAGAACATATGCATGTATTTCAGCCTTTGAGATTTTTTGTTTTGTTTTTACATTTTATTTTTTGTTTTGGTATGGTTCTGGAATATTTAACTTGAAAATACCCAGTATTTCCTCAACAGAGTTCAAATTTTAACTTATTGGCAAGTAGGAACAGAAGTTAACTTCATGGCTTGTGTTTTGTGGAAACCTCACTCTACCTCTCCTTTTTTTGTGTGTCTTTTTTCAGTTTTCCTTTCTGGGGTTACATTCAGCACCATCTGCCAGCTTGTGACTTCTCATCACTGGTCATTTCAGCACCTAGACCAGACAGTGAATTTCCTTTTTAAATTGAAATTTTGGCTAGCCCTGCGTGCCATACATAAAATTTTCCTGTTTGCTGTATTAAATAACTTCTTCTTTCAGTACTATTCTTTCACTTCAAGAGAGGTATTTATCAAAGCTATGTAGGAAGAAAGTGCACAGCTATGATAGGCAGAGTGTATGTGCTCATGTCAATTATCTTTCTCGTTTTTAGAGCTGACAGCTCTAAATTTCAGTTTTTGTAATAATTCACTATCATCTAAAACGAAAGAGGAGTCTATATGGATCACATCTTAGAACCAGAAAAAAAAAGGAGTTGTTATAAAAATTAGCTATAGTTGCATATGCTCACAGATATTAAGAGTAGTTCTGGTAGAGGGAGAAAATAGTGTAACATTAACCCATGATGAAACTTAAAATTGTAAGTTAATTTGAAGTTGGGTATTGTATGAAGGGAGACTATGATGAATTGCTTTGAACTTCATTAAGTCTTCAGATATAAACTGCCTGAAAGCCCACTTCAGTACTGGCTCATAATCTGTTCATGAGTAATGAAAGGTTTTTTAGCTTACAAAATGTTTTCAGAGCAGTTTAGTTCAATGACTGAATCACTGGTCCTGCTTGTGACAGAAAATTAGGTATGTTTCTTTTATAATGCCTTATAACTTGGTCTTCCCATGGGATAGAAATCATGCTTTACAGTTGTTTTGAAGTCTTGACAGCTATGTTGTAGTCTGTGGATGTCAAATTTCCCATGATGCAAACTAATTTCTAGTAATAATTACTTGTTTCTTGCCTTTTCCAGCATCTTTGAGGATGAAGGAATGAAACTACGACAGCTGAAACTAGAGAATCAGGTAAGTGGTTGTGCATAAGCTGGCAAAAATAAATGTAAGGAAAACACACATTAGCCATCTTATTTTAGAAAGGGAAGTTAAAGTCCTTGTTTTCTCTTTTTCTCCCTTCTTCTCCCTTCCCACTATCTCTCTTGATCACCTGGCCTTGTAATTTATTTTTGTTGCTCAGAACTACGTAAGGTATACAGCAACCATGAGTCTAGGACACATCGTTCAGTTTCTGTTGTGATATGCAAGGCTGCAGATGAAGTCACAGTGTCATAGAGGCTTTAGAACTGAGTGTGAAGTGATTAAAAATGGTCTGAAGAATAAAAGCAGAACTGATTGCTAACATTTTTCATTAAAGTTCTGCCTGTCTTCTGTTAGATAGCATGTATGTCTTATAGGTTTGATTTGTTTTATGCATTTATTTTTTGCATGTCTTACTCATTTCATTGGGATTGAATCACTACAAGGCAGAAATGAATAATGAGGTTGGAAGACTGTAAGTAATTAGCATTTTGAGTCTCAAAGTAAAAGGTTCCCTGAGCAACCAAAAGATCTGTTTAATACTGTTTTTGAAAAAGATATCCCGTTTCTTTCTACTTACTACTTATTTTTTTTCTACTTATTTTGTCTCCTGCAAAACAAACAAAAAATGAAAAGAAAACAAAACAACACATTTCGTTTGCAGCAAAGTATTTATCTAGTATTAGATTTTGTCTCTTTTTTTTAAAGCAGCTGGGTGCTGTTTGCTGGATGCTTAGATTGCTTGCTCGAATCAGTAAAGTATCCATCCTCTGAAATTTCAAGTGCTTACATAAAAGTTAGAAGTTGTGAGATTATTATCATTATCTAGCTGTCCATTTCACAAGGAGTGGAATTCACTGTAATACGTTATAGATTAAATTCATCAAGGTAGAACATAAAGTTGTGTTAAAACTACAGTTTTTAGAAATTCTGTCTCATCTGAGGATCTTTAAGTCAAGACAACACTTTTCAGGGAACTGATGCATCAGTTAATAGCCCTCTTTCTCAAAACTTGTTATTTCTAGTTTGAGTTTATATAGTTTTGAATCTAGACAGATTCATTATTGACTTGACCTCTGTATATGGACACTTATCTGACACACTTCAGAATTGGGGAGTTAAAAATATCATTGGCTGTATTTGTAAAAGCTACCTGTAAATTTTCCAATAACATATGTCGTAAAGAGAAAACAATAAGATAATGAAAAGCTTTAGCTTGAGAAAAAGGTCTTGAAAGTAATTTGTAAAGGAGAACATAGTGCTAAATGCCATTTAATAACAAGTTCCCATAAGGATGATCTGCCTACTTGTTGACGAACCTTGATGTCCGTTTCAGGACTGTTGGCTTGGGTTATGAGCCAGTAGCAACAAGTGTCTCTTATTGCTAAGCACTGTGGTCAATGTATGCCACTTTGAGATACTGTCATGTAGATGCATCTCTGTTCCAACAAAACAAAGCTGCTGGGCTGGATGGAATTCACAGAATCACAGAACTCCTTTGGAGCAACTGGCAGTTAAGCAACTGAGAGGTAAATTCGTAGAATTCATATACTTCTATAATTTGATTCAGGGTTCAGAGTTTTCTGTAGTAGTGTTTTTTTATTTGTTTGATTTTTGTTTCTTTTTTTTAAATTTGGTTGAGATTGCAAGCACCAACAGAATTGACAATTAGAAACTTTCATCAAAATATATTTTAACACCCAGTTTCACTATAGCTTGGAGATATTTGGTGGGAAATTCTAAGTCTCTTATTTAGGATTGTATGTTTACGTTTGAATGTTAACTTTGAAAGTCTGCTTTTAGTCTTTTACACCAGTAGTACCATGCTTTCTGAAGCACTAAAGGTCAATAGCAAATCACATTTAGGCATAATGGACTTATTACTGTTTGTAGCAGATATCATGCTTAAGCAGTTTCTCCTAAACATTTAGAGGAACTGAGATAAGAGTTGCAGAATGTTTTTGTGTGATACAACAGGATTGTGTTTAGTATCTTTGACCACATGGAGAATCTAGAATAAACCTTTGACATATCAAAGGCATGTGATCTCTCATCCATATTTATGATGGATTTTGAACCCTATCATTTAAGTGTTGTTTATAACTATACTTGACATCAAGATCTATATGTGGGTCGTATCTGTCTGCCCCAAAGTTTTTGTCTCGTGTACTTTGTTTTCCTTGAGAAGAGAGTGGATGACTTCTCAGACGGTGCTTACTTCCTCAGCAGTAGAATGTGCTTCCCTGTATCTTTTGAGGTACTTGTATCTCAACCTGTACTGCTGCTACCTCTCTGTGGATGGAGATGGAGAAAGCTAAAGGCTCATTTCTGACAGCATTTAATATGATATTAGTCTTGACACTTAAGTTTTGTTAATGCCATCCTCACTAGCATTTGTCCCTGCTGTCTTATTGTGAACTAAGGAGGAGCTGAAAGAATAGAGGCTATGCTTAAGAAATCCATGCCTTGTGGCCTACTAAGGTAGATCATGTCAAGTATGTTGTACCTTCAAGAGGAGTGGTTGAAGCAATGTTGTGTACCATCTTCCTGTTCATCGCAGTAGTAGGAAGAATACCAGACTAGTCTGCTACGGTGTATACATCTGATGCATCTGACTTCTTAAGCAGCTAGTTGGAAACTCACTAGAACCAGAGTTGATGGTTTGTGATCATTTAAGCATTTCTTTATTTTTAGTTATGCTTTTCTATGGTGTACTCAATAAGTGGAGTTTGCAAAATCCTGGTACGTGTTATTTATTTAATGAGTTAAATGTTCCTTTGTCATGTGACTTTTTGTAATTATACATGAGATTTTACTGTGACACAGGGCTGGAGAAAAAATTTGGTTAGTAGACAGAAGCATGTTTTTTTAAACTTGACCTTAGTAGAATGAGTCTAAAGACACACAGTGCTGAATGTAAGTCTGCTTTGCAACTTTGTGTAAAGAGAAAGAGCTGCTACCAAGCATCCCATCCATTAGCTTGTAAATTTTCTTCATCTCAATAAGCAAAGTTTTAGAGAGAAACCTGTTTAAGTCACTATCAAGGTTCATCACTTTGATTATCTTGAAGCTCTTGTGAAGAGGTTTGTCACATCTACCAGCAATAAAGTATATGTTCTAATAGGCTTTAAAAAAATCTAATCTTATAATCAGTAATTATAAAAATCATTATGTGCTATACTGACTCCAGTTTCAAATTCCAGTTCTAACAGTAGCTATGTACTTTCTTACTGTTTTTAGGATGTGTTTATTTTTTATCTCTCCATTTACTAGTTCCAAAAACCTTGGCAACTATTTTTTTTCAAATACTCATTCTATATTTTTTTTAAATTTGTCTTTTCCATTTTCCTTTTATGTCAACTATTGAAGATTTAGAAAATAGAGCAGAACTTTTTCACTTGGCATTAATTTATCTTAATGTATAGTGTATCCCTAAAGACATTCTTCTGGTTGATCTGACTGTTCTCCTAGAGAAAAAAATATAACTATTTTCTATGAATTTCAATTTACCTTACCTTTCTCTAGACTGATCTGGTAATCCCTATGCCATTTTTTGTATTTTTAGGATGATCCTTGCAAATAATTGTGCAGTAAGTAATACTAACTATGTTGCAGTCTAGTCTTCAAAGTGTAATCATGTAGGTTTTTGCTTAAGTATTTTGGAGAAAAGTACCTGAAAAGCAAAAAGAATAAAGAAAAGGCCAGGAACTGAATTGTGCTAGAACTTTTCAAGGAGAGGTTGCCTGTGAAACTGTTGCAAGCAGAGATAAAAAGCCTAACAGGAAAGGAAAAATCGCATGAGATAAAAGAATCCTAACAGGAGAGGAAAGAATTTGAAAATCGTTTGTATCTCAAGTGAATTGAGGTATTGGTTCTGCTTATCTGATGGATCCTTGAAGATTGAGAAGAATTTGGTGAAGCAAGTTTATTTCTGTCCTCCACAGGAACTTTCAGGGGTTTTTTTTTCCAGGTACCAAAGAAGCTGTCATGAGTAATCTGTATCTGTGGCAAGTGGTATGCACATCTTCATCATGCATCATCTTAAAAATTAAGATTTAAGCATGGCTGTCTTTAAAATGATGCGGTGTCTGTATTTCCTTTCGGTGTGGAAGTTCTTTCTGTTTACATTTAATAAGAAATTATGAACATCAAGTATGTATGATGGAAAAAACAACATTTTGTATTTAACACTAACAATTGAATTTCTTTCAATCCTGAATTAAATATTTTGTAAGGTTGATCGGTTTTTGTGTTACTAAATCAGTCTTATTTTAATGACTGATCTTTATTTGTTTCTTTTATTCCTCTGTGTTATCTCTTAACATTAGTTTTTGGAAGCTGTCTCTTCTGAGTTATATTCTCTTGTGAGATTGTGGCCTTTGCCACAAAGGCTGTGTCCTTTGCAAATCTCAAACTGCTTTTACTGCATTGTGGCAGCATTTATAACTGCAGCGGCAGAGTGAGCCCCAATGAAAGGTGTTTAGAAATGGTATGCTAACATAATGAAAGACTTAACTGCCATGTAATCGACAGGACCAGAACTCTTATTCTGACACCTATTTTGGTGATAGTTCTTTTGATACAAGTGTAGTTTAACTGCACAAACCAACGAGGAAAAAAAAAATATATGTTCTCTACATGCTTGGGAAGTTGTTCTAGGAGACAAAATGTTTAGTTGTTTAATTGTAACTACATTGAAGGAGCAGAGAGTGAGCTGGTTGGTTTTCTCTGTCAGCTTCAGTATAATGAATGGAGTAATAAAGTTGGCAGTACATGCTACATGTAATACATGTTATAACATATACTTTATAGAATCCACTATGAAACATTTTAAGTGACTTCTGAATTTGGCTGTTTCTATTAAGGTTTACTGCGATTTTGTCTGGAGAAAAGGAGTTAAAAGTTATCTGTTGATGGTCTCAGGATAGGTCTCCCATCAGTGGAGAAACAAAAGTAGCATCTCACTCCAGGCACTGTAACATCTCTGCCTAGGATTTCTGTGAGTGATAACAGGAACACTTTAGGTTGATTGGAAATCCTTATTAGTGGCCGAGGTGCTGGCTCTCTGACAGATGTGGTTACTTAACCGTATTTCATGCTTTTTCTTTTACTTCACAGAGAGCTCTTCTAGAGAAAAAGCAGAAGAAGAAACGTCTTGAACCCCTGATGGTACAGCCAAATCCTGAGGCAAAGCTGCACAGGTCAAAGCCCAAAGGATATGAGGAACAGACTCCTTTAGTAGAAACTCCTACCACTTTCCACAAAAACGTGGTGTTACATGGTAAGTACCCAATAGTAACAGCATTTTGCCAGCATGCCACTGCATGCATTTTGTCATAAGTGGTCACCTGTGTTGCTGTGACAGCAGTCAAGCCATAAACTAGATGGATCACAAACCTTTTTAAGTACAGCAGTAGAATAAAGAAAAGAGGATAGTCCCATGTTGACAGCCTTTACTGTTCTTCATTGTATCACATTATGCTCTGTTTCAAAATCAGGTATGACTAAATCATGAATAATCAAAACAAAGATCAAAACAAAGGGCTTGTGAATACCAGATCATATTCTGGCTGTTTTTTTTTAATTATGGTCTTCTGGGAGACAACAGAAATATTACAAGCAAGTTAGAGGGATGCAGAAAGGCAAAACGTGACATGATCAGGGAGCCAAAGCCTCTTGTAGTCTGGAGACATTACAGTAAAATAGCTGCCATTTTGTTAAGAATGAAATGCATTAGTGAAAGCTTTAAAGACATGCGTATCACAGGAGTGGGGGAAAAAAAAGAGTAACAATTAAACCCCCTGTAGAATCAATGAATATACAGATATTATAGTATACCAGAGAGCCTGGCTACAAAGTTATTACACTAAAGCAAAAAACATAGGACATTTACCCATATCTTAGGCTTGCTTGTAAAACTCCAGCAGAGTAGATCACCAGAAGAGCTCCTTCCCTACTTGGTAGACAGCTCTTAAATGAGCCTAGGAGAGGTGGATCCAGGCTCCACCCCTTCCAGTAGTGAAGGCAATTCACCTGTGTTCCCATGGCTGACTCATTGCTTGCCTCATATAATCAATCAGAGGTTCAGGCCGTGATTCAGCAGTTCCCATATACCTCTACATTGTAACAGAAATGTTAGGAAGTAGTTTATGAGAGCTAAGGACCTGTCAGCCTTTCAAAAAAGTAATAGTAAATAGGCTTTGAGGTGCATACTAATGCAGAATGTTGTAGTGCCACTGTTAGGTTAATAAAAAATTAATTTGTGGAGTAAAATTTGGAATAGACAAACAAACCAGGGTTAACTAGTTGGAAAACTTGGCTCTGGCAGCCTGTTCTAGTGGTTGGCATCCCTGTATATTACAGGGGGGTTGAAACTAGGTAATTATTATGGTCCTTCTCAACCCAGGTTATTCTATGATTCCATTCTATGATTCCATGTGTGTTTGGAGCTATGATATCCCCTGAGATCCTTTCTTTTAAATGTTTGGTGTTTTTTTTTTTTAATCTACATGTCTTTCACAATTTTAGGATGGGGAGGAAAGTGTTGATGTGGATGATAGCACTTACGTATTTAAAATTAAATGGGGGAAATCTGATAAAAGAAAACTTGAAGAGAGTAAAAAATACACCTAGGTAGTTAGGAAACCTCAGTATTACTGAAACTACAGGAAAGAAAAGAGGAAACTAACTAGCTTCCACAGTTCTGAAGCTTCTTTAATACATATAAATCATGTTAGAAGTCTGACTAGATAAAGGAATGCAATTTTAAGATGAAAAATAGTGGAAAGGCAAGAAATCAAAGCAGAAACTACACTGTGCACTACACAAACATGTTTATAATATGTAGGTCACCTGAAAGTAATGCTTCCTATATATTTCCATGTAAGTTACAACAGATAGGAAGAACACTATAGTGCTATTTGATAGAGCAAATTCTGAGCTACAAAATATTATTTTTCAGCATACTCACTGCCATTAGTTGTGCATTTTGACCTGCAGTGAGCAAGAGCCTGCATTCTGTGCTTGTAAAATTAAAAATAAAATGAACATTTGCACCAGTGGAGGTAATCTACTATTTCTGTCACCACTGCTGAAATGCACCACCCATCTCCTCACTGTGCTAACATCCACTGTTCAGTCTTCATAAGCAGTTAGGAAACATTGATGAATATCAATGAGTATGATTTTTTCCGCGCAGAGAAATTCAGTTCCACACTTTCGTTTTTCACACACAGTTCCAAGTCAGACGCCATTTTGTCAGGCACAGGAACATGTGCCATGATAATGGAATATTAATGGGAAGGTTCATTCTCTACTGCCATACCACCAGCATTTGTCTTTGATGCCATTTACCAACATAATAAAATAGGCTGCACTTTCAGAGTAGCCCTCTCAGAGCAGCCCTCATATGCCAGACCATGACATCAAGAGATCTCCCCCAGTTTCAAAGTACAGTGCATGCTGTGTTACTTGTTTAAACCTGGACATGTCATTTCTACTGAAACGAAGGAAGGCATGAATTTACTATTTGTTTGGCCTATACCTTTGGATATTCTTAACAAGTTGATTTGTGATGTTTACTGTTGAACAGTCATTTAACATCATTCCTTGTAAACAAAGAGTTTGAAGGTTGGAGCAGGAGGAAAAAAATAGTTGCCTGTAAATGAAGTTACACATAACAACTTGTATGGCAAATACCGCACATCTTAATTGCTCTAGTCATTGATAAAAAAAATAAAAGCAATCACCATATTTATAAAAGGGGAAACTGATCTATGTAGCGTTGAAAGTAAAAAGAAATCTGTATCACAGTAAGGCCTAGCTTGACAAAAGTTGAATTCAACAAGAATATGTCAGTATTTTAAAGGCATGCTTAAGTAAGAACAGATGAATAGAACAACCATTCTGGGATATATCTTTATCTGTAGAAATGAAACTTTTACGGTTTGTCTCATTTTGGCTTGCAGGCATTGATGGACCAGTTTCTTTCTTGAAATCAGAAGTGCAAGATTTAGGTACCAAACTCCAAACTTTCTCTGTTGGATCTTCCATAACAGCAGAAAATGCAGATGAGGAAAACAATGGACATGCTCTAACAGAAACATTGGGCAATGCAGATCTGCAAGAAATCTTACAGAAACGAGGTAAGTATTGATAATGGGCAGATGTGTTTTTTAGGATTCCTCTGCTTGTAATCTTTTTTTTTACTACTATGTATAGGAATAGTTTTATTCAGTTGTTGCATCCAACAGCTGTTTACATATGAATAGCAACATCACAGAAGATTTAGGGAAAGAAGCAGGAGAGAATATCCAGAAACTTCAGCAGAAATTAGTGAAGGTAAAATGTAAACTGTGAATGATGAAATTAACTGGAGTATTAGGATTAACACCTTTCTTCTTTTAAGCATGCTTTGAGAAGTTTACAGACAGATCATTAAGATGTTTTTCTGTTTTATCTGAGATAAAGAATTCCTAGCAGTGCCCCTATATTAGAACATTGTTGTAAAATTGATTCACAGAAAATAATCTGGCTATAGCAGACTAAGCCTATTAATTTTCTATAGTGCATTAAGTACTTTTCCATTCTACAGCAAAATTAAAGAATGGAATCACAGAGCCAAACAATGTAACTCCATGTAGAGAGGAAACACCAAACAGTAATATGTACAGATATTTTACTTATCCGCATCACCTATATATAGCTGTGATTAAGATTAAATATATCCTGGGACAATCAAATCAGTAGTAGTATTTGAGACTTGATGAGTTATTGCTGCTGATGTACTGATGATATAAAACAGGAGAAGCTCTAACTAACAAATTGTTACAATCCATTTCAATAACACTAATAGGAAATGATGAAGATATAAACTGCACAGAGTTCAACCTACAGGGTAGATTTTACCTACCAATATAGAGTTGGATTGCCTTTTTTGTTCTTGAACTACGGAGAGGTTGTTGTTTTTTTGCATATAAAAATAAGCAAAATTTAATTCATGATAGCACATTCATGATATAATATATTGCTTGGCGAAATATGTATTAATGAAAGTTTTATCAGCCACAAGCTGACAGCTGTAAAATGTTTCTACTGCTATCACTATTATATACATAATATAATCAGAATTACAGTGCTCAGAAAGTGATATAGCACAAGAAGAAAATCAGCAATTTGAAAAAAAAAATTAATTGCTATACAAAGGTTATATGAATTAGTGATGCCATAGACTCATGACACTTTCTTTTAGAGGTTATCTGCTTGATTCTGTGTTCTGACAGGAATTTCAGGCAGTTTGAATTTTGATGAGGAGGACACGGAAGAAGAGGAAGAAGTAAGTAAGAGACCAGCATCTCAGTCACCACATCCTGAATCTGAGAGGCCTAGTTCTGCAACCATCGAGAAATCCTTTGCAGTAGGTGTTTTGAAATGAGTTTCTGATGAGAAGTGGGCGTGTTATTGATTTTACTACTAATCCCTTTAGCACTGTGTTAAAATACTGTATATGCAGTTATAGTTAATCCTTGAAGTCAGAGGACAATATTGTCAGATTATCTAACAGAAGAACATCTAATTAATAGAAGGACCTGGTAGTCATCAAAGGAATAACGATGGGTGAAGAAACCTGACCCAAGTAACCTAATCAATGAACAGGGAAACACTAAATCAGCTGCTCCTGTGATGCTCAAAAAAGAAAGATTAGATCATTGTCTCTGTTTCAAAATCTGCTTAGGTGATTCAGAGAAGCTCTGAAATGCCGTACGAACTAAGACAGATTGCTACCTCTATTACAGGTTTTATGGGATGGGATTCAAGGGAGAACAGAATTTTGGGATGGAGTGGGGAAAATTCTGGAATTGTACGAAGCTTACTATGAGGTGCTAGAGAGAGGGATGCAAGGGAAGAGGATCAAGTTGAGTCACGAGACAACAAGCATAAGAAAACAAGGAGTAAATAGAGAAGATAAAAGGTCCCAGGGATCCTGGATCCTGGAAGTCCATGCTAATATTCAAATGATTCAACTGAGTGTATTTGTGAGGAGGCTGCGTGCATAGTGCTACATTAGCCAGTAAGTAGCACAAGAGATCTAGTTGCTAGTAAATAAAAAAACTGAGGCGTGGTTGACAGCTGCTGGAGATGACTTGGAAATTCCTCATGAGGGAATTTCAAGTGAGTCTGTATGTGTACTCACTCAAATTTTATACTGTATGAAGCTGCTAATAGGGATAAACAAGCAAACTCACTCATCTCCAAGATTAAGGAGGAATACTCCAAATTTTGCAGTCTACAAGGTTTCACAGAATCACAGAGCATTATGAGCTGTAACGGACCTATAGGGATCACAGATTCCACCTTCTGGCTGCCCACAGAACCACCCCAAATTCAAACCCTGTGTCTGGTTGTCCAAGCAGTCATTGGACAGCACTGAACTCTAGCAGCTTGGCACCTTGACCACTACCCTGGGAAGCCTGTTCCACAACCAAGCACCCTCTCAGAGAAGAATCAAACTGAACACTCAACTTGACCCATCCCTAACGCAGCTCTGTGCCACTCCCTCAGATCCCACAAACGGAATTTTGGGGGGTGCTGGCCCGTGTTTTCCTCTTCTCTTAAGGAAAGGACTGAGAAGCACCCAACTCAGGGCAGTGGGCACTGGGCTCCCTCCCTCCTATCTGAGGGCCCAGGACTCTGGGTCGAGTGAGCCTTCCTTGCCTGTCCCAGCCCTACGTCATGGCTGTGCTCTTAGCACTGACACCAGGCCATGCCAGGCTAGCTTCCTCTAAAAAAATGACTTTAATATCCGATATGAGATTTCTGATAGAATTCCAGTTCCTTTGGTGACCATAGCATGCATCCCAACTGTATGTATTATTCCAGGATATCTCCAGCACTGCCATCTTACTCCATTTCTGCTGCTTTTTTGAACCAACATAAACTTAGTGATTTTTTCAGCCAGAGAACACCAGTCCGTCTTACTGCAGCATCCATCCAGTATATCATGCTGCCCTATTTACCACAGAGATTGAAGTTCTAGAAACAGAGAAGCACTTTGTTTAGAATGTTTGCAGTGTCTCAACCTGTTTTCCCATTCCTAGTAATTCACTCTGGTTAACAGCTTTATTTTCTCTCCTTCCCTGGGAGCGTTAGAGTAAAAAAGTTTTTTTCCACTTTCTTCCTAAGAAGAGAAACACATATGTTTTTTCATTCAACTTCCTTTTCTCAAATATGTTCTTGGGACATCTGTTTCAACAGACCTTCCTTTTTGTGGGGAATACTGAAGTCTCTGGTTTGATGTTGGTTTTCTAATAGGATGGTTCTTCCTACAGGAAATAAGTGCTTCCTGTAGTCCATCCCCTCAGGTGGTTGCACGTCTGGGAGAAGTAGAGAACTTGGAGGAATTTGCATTGCGCCCTGCACCCCGTGGTATTACAGTCAAGTGTCGAGTAACTAGAGATAAGAAAGGAATGGACCGGGGCCTCTTCCCTACTTATTACATGCATCTGGAAAAGGATAACAACAGAAAGGTATTGAAAGCAGTGTACAGTGTCTTGGCTGTTGTATTCCTAGACATAACATTTTAGTGTAATGAAGAACACTGCATAAATCAGTAAGAAACCAGAAGCAGAGGAGAGACATGTAGATGAAGGAAACTTATATCTGGCCAAGACACTAAGGAAGGTGTTCACAAGTTTAGAAGCCAAAATACAAAGAAAGATTAAATTTAAAGGTTTTAAAATG
Source organism: Perdix hodgsoniae (assembly GCA_035772895.1). Classification (NCBI taxonomy): domain Eukaryota; kingdom Metazoa; phylum Chordata; class Aves; order Galliformes; family Phasianidae; genus Perdix; species Perdix hodgsoniae. The sequence continues at coordinate 408,485 of JAPSGF010000091.1, forward strand.
TCAGGGTTAAAAAAATGCAGGCTGAGCTGTTCCAGATGAAAAGAGGGGAAAACTGGAAAAGACAATTGCCTTTAATCAAGACTGCTGAATGATTTAATTGGAAGAACAGGATTTCAGGTTGTATACTTGTGGGAGAGCTCAAAATTAGCAAGACAGTAATAACAGTTCAGAACAAAAATGGGAATGGATGTGGGAAATGGATAGGTAACAGTCTGGATAGCAGTGCCTCTGCATTCTTTCAAAACTCTAGTCTTGATAAAAGTTTTGTATTTCCAGATGTTTCTTCTTGCAGGTAGAAAACGAAAAAAGAGCAAAACGTCCAATTATGTCATATCAGTTGACCCAACTGATTTATCCCGGGAAGGGGAGAGTTTCATTGGAAAACTCAGGTGAGAACAATAGATAAAAACTACAGAAAAATTTACATCTTCTGCAATGGGATAGATGGAATTTATGTATTTGTTTAGTTGGAGTTATGAATAGCAATCTGCTCTCTATTCAGAGAGAATCAATTTGTCACTTCTAGCTTACTGTATTCAAATAGGTTCTCAGTCTTTATTCAGTTACCATTCATACTGATGATTTGGATAAGGAGTTCTGGCTCAGTGCTTTTCAGGGCAGGTTGTGCACCCAGTTTTACAAGGGGCTCTTTACTGAAACTCCTTACTGAGATGACTGGAGAAAGACTCAGGTGACTGGAGATGCCTAACTTTTCTGTCATGCACACGTGCTATTGGAAGATAATAAAAATTTCTACTGATGCCTCTTTCTTTTTGTATTTCTTTCTATAACCTGGCATTAGGTCAAACCTCATGGGAACTAAATTTACAGTCTACGACCATGGAGTTAGCCCAGTCAAGGCACAAGGTCAAGTGGAAAAGGCTCATACACGACAAGAACTCGCAGCTATTTCTTATGTAAGTAGTCCCTCTTCCCTTTTGCCCTCTTCTAGTTTGTAGGCTGATTACTAAGGAGACAGAGCTCACAAAATGATGCTGCCTGCAGCCTCCTCCATTAAACTTTAGAACTGATTTCCACCAGAAGCCTCAAATATAATTTCTTATGAGTTTGATTTTTTTTTTTTTCATTAATGTCAGAGGGAGACAGACCTAAATTAATGTTCTAATGAGCTTTTACTTGACCAAAAATTGTTATACTCCAATCCTGAGGTTTAAGGAAAATCTGAGATACTTCACAAAATTCAAGTGAGTGAGGCAGAAGTTTTTGTCTTTTATCATGGGTACAGTAGCAGAAATTTAAAGGTTCATTAGCCTGAAGCATGATTTTTTTTCTTTTTTTTTTTTTGCTATTAATCTTACTGGCACTTAGGGGAAAAAATTGACTTGATAATTTCAGTTCTAACCTGTTCACAGAAACATCAGCAGATCTTTCCTTTGTATACGGTACCTAACTGTACAGAGCAAGGTTTTAAAATGAGTATAGCAGATATATAAAGTCAGCTTTTCATATAACAATACTTTTCATATACTTGAAGTTTATGAAGTTTATATATGAATGAGTGCTCTTGTTCTCAATTATGTTCCTGGATCTTTTAAAATGAAATAACAGAGATTGCAACTCTGAAGACCTTTATTCTTCATCTGTTAAAATGCACTAGCACATCAGAAGTTATATCACTTAATTCAGCGATTCTAAAAGATTCTGTCTTAGAAAAGTGCTGACATGGGTACAGATCACTTCAGACTAGTGGATTTTGGTTGTCATTTTTAAATAAGTGGTTTAAGAGTACCAAGAAAGACTTCTTTCCTTTGCTTTCTGTACTAACTCTACATGGAGCAGAATCATGCAGTACTCTGGAAAAATCTATTTGTTTTAAGATTGGGGCTTGAATGGATGATGACTATCTTGCTTTCTAGTTCTATTCTTAATCATTTATTAAAGAATAAAAATAAGAGAAAATAGTATGTCTACTCGTAAACACAAGTAACAGAACATAAAGAAAAATGTCAGTCATTCTTCAGGAACATTCTTGTGATATCCAGCTAGCACAGTTATAGCCAGCAAATCTCTGAAAATAACATAAATGTGAATTCAAGTTCAGCTTTGCTATCTTTTGTTCTGTGTGATGGGGTATATCCATTCCTGAAAATAGCATCTTTCCTTGTATTTCAGGAAACCAATGTGTTAGGATTCAAAGGTCCCAGAAAAATGTCTGTGATCATTCCAGGAATGAATATGAATCATAAGCGAATTCCAGTCCAACCACGAAATGTGAGTTATGGAGTTAAAACTTTCTCATGGAAGAGTGGGTGTTACTGACAGTCATTCTTCATAGAGAGTGGTTGGTCATGGCCGTGGCTGTTACTGAGTCTAATGGGCAGCAACAGTGTTGCTCAGAGGTGATGATTAATTTATTCTTGCCTTTTACTTCACTTGTAAGTTTCTGAATCCTGTTTGTATTCTTACACGTCTTTTAGGCAGCCTAGATGTTACTTAGAATCATAGAATTACTCAGGTTGGAAAGGACCTCAAAGATCATCACGTCCAACCACATAGTTACATACCATGCTTACTTAGCTATTGCAAATGGCTACTCTGTCTTGTTGCTGTTGCATATACAAGCCCTTTTCATCAAAGGCCCTTATTGTATTTTTCTCACCCTTAATACCTCTGCTTTGTTAGCAGGCAAGCATAGTGACTGTGGCTAAGGCTAATACATAAAGCTGTTCCAAATTTTTATAGTCATAGAATCATTTGAGTTCCAAGGGACACTTAAAGGTTGTCTAGTCCAACTGCCTGGTAATGAAAAGGGACATCTTCACCTAAATCAGGTTGCTCAGTGCCTGGTCCAGCGTGACCTTGAATGTCTCCAGGGTCGGGGCATCTACCTCCTCTGGGCAACCTGTTCCAATGCTTCACTACCCTCACTGTGAAATACATTTTCCTTATATCAGGTCTAAATTTCCCCCCTTTTAAGTTTGAGACAATTTCCCCTTGTCCTGTCATAACAGACCCTGCTAAACAGTCCCCTTCTTTCTTATAGCCCCCTTTTAGATACTGAAAGGGTGCTATCAGGTCTCCCCAGAGCCTTCTCTAGGCTGAACCAAGCTCTTTCAGCTTATCTTCATAGTGGAGAAGTTCTTACTCTGAACACAATCAAACAGGCCCATGTCTCTCCTGTATTGAAGACCTCACATCTGAATGTAGTACTCCAGATAAGGTCTCACCAGCTCAGAGTAAAAAGGGGCAGGATCACTTACCTTGCTCTGCTGACCACGCTTCTTTCGATGCAGCACAAGATGTTGTCGGCTTTCTGGGCTTTGAAGGTACGTTGCTGGCTCACATCTAGCTTGCCATCCACCAGTATACCCAAGTCCTTTTTGCTCCATTGTTTTGTTCCCCGGTTTGTATCAATAGTGGGAATTGCCATGATCCAGGTGCAAGACTTTGCACTTGAATTTGTTAAACTTTATGAGGTTCACCTGCACCCACTTCTGGAACCTGTCTCTAGATGATATCTCGTCTGTCAGGCATGTTGACTATCCCACAAAGCTGAGGGATTTAACTCTTTTTGTCTTCCTTTTCTGTATTGTGATCCCTCTGATTAAGTAATGTTGCCTGCACTTTAAAACAAAAACAAATATCTAAACAAAGATAGTTTGTTCCAATTTTTAAAGTTCTTTTTGCACCTTGATAAAAGTAAAATGAAGATGAGAATAAGTGCATTAAACAAGAACAAGCTTTAGTTCAAAGAAAATAATGATTTTTTTTAGAATAACCTATTTTTTATCTGTGTGCAATACTAAAGCACTTCAGTGCTTTTTTGCCTCCTTTTTGCATCTTTTAATTTTTATTTCCCTGTATGTTTTTCATATTGTGCACCTTTTATTAGACAACATAGGGTGACACTTAACCTATTTATATCATACTTGCATCTCCTTCAGCCTTTGGACTTTGAAACACCACAAGGCATATTCAGTTAACACTATGTAGTTAATTTTACATTTCTTTCTTTTGTTTTGAAGTTTAGAATATTGAAAATAGAAGGTTTATAAATGAACAAGATCACAGAAACCATATAAATCTCAAAAAGGAGGTTCCTGCTAGCAGGATGGCAGTCATCTGTGATGTGTGAATTGCTGTCTTTTCTGTCCACATGCATGCTTTTTGTCTCACTTTTTTCTTGTTTGGGTAGAGATATGATAACAGTTTATAGAGTAGAAAGGAGTGCTTGTAAAGTATTTTCTTGTTACTTGCAAGATACTTTCAGTAGGACTGAGTTTAAGTGCCATCATTTCATTCAGTAGGAAACAACACTGAAGTCACAGAATGTAAATATGAGAGAGGCAGTGCTCAAAAGCAGAGTCATTCTGAATCTGATAAAATTTTTACTTCTTCTAAATAGGAAAATGAGAGTCTTCTGTCAAAATGGCAAACCAAAGATTTAGAGAACCTCATTGAGTTACACAACAAGGCTCCAGTCTGGAATGATGATACTCAGTCTTATGTTTTGAATTTCCATGGGAGAGTCACTCAGGCCTCAGTGAAGAACTTCCAGATTGTCCACGACAATGACCGTAAGAATCTGGTGGAGAGTGGAGGAGGGGGTCATTTAAACAGGAAAAACAGTATATTTCATGAGGTTTTGGAGGAATAGAACACTATTCCTGGAGAAGGGAGACTGGGTGAAGGAAGATAGCTTAGAATTACTGGGGACTTCTGTTGAGAAAACTATAAAAGACCTGACTTTTTGGGGGTGAGTGCAGAGAAGCTGCTCTCAGTAGCAGCATGAAAAGGAGAGAGAGGAACTGCAAGCCTCTTGCATGGGAAAGAAAGAGTTAACATGACACCTTCAATGCAATGAGAGAGTGGCTTGAGCCTTAGTTCTTCAAAGGAGAGTAATCTTTAGAATGCCACAGACACTACAGACAACAAATTTTAAAGCCAGTTCAGTGAGAAAGGATGGATACACCAACTGCATATATTTGGGAGTGACAGACACTTCTAAACTTCTTTTTGTTTATTTTCTTTGCTTACCCCTAAAAATTGCTGGTCTCTGATTTTCTTTTTTTTCTCTCCAGCTGACTACATAGTGATGCAGTTCGGTCGTGTAGCAGAAGATGTTTTCACTCTGGACTATAACTATCCTCTCTGTGCTCTTCAGGCTTTTGCTATTGGACTCTCCAGCTTTGATAGTAAATTGGCCTGTGAATGAGAAACAGCATACTTGAGACATGGAATTCACTTCCATCTCTGTATCTTGTTAGAATTCCAGGTGAAGTAATGAAAAGCACATTGGGGGTGGAAGGATACTGGAAGACAAACTTTTGTAAGCTTATTGGAAAGTAAATAGCAGTCCTGAGAGCATTTTGGTATTTAACAGTAGACCATCTTAGGAGACTATCTCAAGTCTGAGTGGTCTCTGTACACTTTGTGGAAGAACAAGGAACACAGGTGATGTTTTTGTTGTCAGAATTGATTTTGCTTTTAAAATCTTCGCATCAGCTGCTGCTTGAGGAGGCTATGCACTAATTGAAACCCATTGCAGCTAAAATTAGAAAAATAATGGTTTAGTGTTCATGTACCTTGAATCTTCAGCAATGCCCCTGGAGATGATGCTACTGATATTACTTTGAGTTTCTGGTCAGATTAATTAAGAAAAAAGGATAGTAGTTATGGCATATGTTCTGGCTTGCCCTGTGCAGCATTTTGCAGCCTGTTAACAATGGTGAAAGGGAAAAGGGTTCAGGTTAAGCCTACGTGCAACTGTAGGTAGTGGTCAACAAACACAGAACTGGACTGAGATGCTGGCTCTAATGAAACATGTTTCTCTTCCTTTGCAGAATGAATCTCTGTTAAACCTGATAGTCCATTTCCCTTTCATTATCCTAATTACTCCATGTCCCTTGATATACCTTTCAACAAATGAAGAATCACTCTTTTTTAATTTGGCAAAATTATATCCATTAGTGTATCTCTTATTTTTAACTATGTGAAATATAGGATTGAATAGACAATGGGACATGACTTTGGCCGAAAGTGGTATTGCACTGCTCCTGAAAAGCAGTGTTTGGACTGAACATCTGAATCTAGACTTTATGGTGATATGAAATACTTTTTAATTTGTCCTTTATTTGTAAAATTTTTTACATTTTTTGGAATGAGCAAGATGTAACTGATTTAATTTTTTTTTGTTCAATGTGAGATTGTCTCAAGTTAGGACAGTTTGTAGTAGGTTTCATGTAAATAATTTGAATCTGCCTGTAAGATACCTCAAAAGGAGATTACTGATGTTTTCAAAGGCATCTGTTAAGTTTAAAAAAAAAAAAAAAAGTATCACGGAGCTGTATAATGTTTCTTTCCCATGTTCCCATTTAAATGCTCAATTGTACAATTTGGAGACTGTAGGTTACAGCATGGGACATTTCTTGATTCATATGGCTTTGATTTATCAGTGAATTGCTACACGCTGATATGCAAGCCTCATAGTGCGCACATCTGCTGCGCACTAAAGCAAAACAGCTAATAGCTCGCCACTTCCATGGCTACTATGCATATCCACAGTGAGCCTGGAAAACTGTATCTTCCATTAAGACAATAAACAGCGTTCTTCAGTTTTACATGTTGCTGTTATCGGCAGACAAGCTCTATTTCATGCTCTTAAGAAGCAGACTTACTGTTTTCGGTCTCCAGAGGTAGGTATCAATTGCTCTTTCAAAATAGAAACAGAAAATGACTTCATAGGGTTTAATTGCCCAGGAAAAAAAATATAAATAAAAAGAAAGAAAGAACAGTAATCATTTGTAAACGTTGTATTTAGTTGTAATTGTGAACTGTTGCTGGGACCAACTCTACAAAATGCTGGAAGCCCAATCTTAAAAGCCCATTCTGTATTAGCTGGAGAGCCATTGTATTCAGAGGGATCTCATCAGCACATCAGTCAGCAAAGAGAACTGATATCATAAATATCCTTTGTGCCTTCATGTACTTCCTGCTCATCAGGCCAGGGACAAGATCTGGCGATGTTCTCAAGTTATGTTCTGCTGAGTTCTTTGTCTGGTGGTTCTGTCTTACTTTTACTCATCCAGAAATACTAAGAAGTCTGATAGTAATCTGATTATTCTTTTTCTGATTAGGACAATGTGAAAGAAAATGCACTGTGTTAGTTTGATGTGATTTGAAGGTCTTGAAGGTTGAATGCTGATTTCCAATTCAAGATGATTTTACTCTGTTCTTAAAAAGTCACGGTAGCATTGCTTGACACTTAAGCTAATTAGCAGTGGATCTTCAAGCTATTTGTTGATGTCAGATCATCTTCACTGGGCCAAAGTCTCAGAGTCTTGATCAAATTATGTGGACAGATTAACTGCATAAGTGCTCTTTTATCAGATACTGTTTTACATCAATTGTATTTATAATTTTTATATCTCGATTCAAATAAATAATTTATATATTGAAAAACTCAATAATTCTAAATGAGTTTTTTTGTTTTCTTTCTGCTATGATTTTGTCACCTGTGGTTGTTACTTGTTACTCCTGTACTAGTTAGTTCCTCTGTTTCTTCCTGTCTTCTCATATCTTATCTCTCTTCTTTCATACACCTTTTCCTTTGTTATTCTCAGTTCTGTTCTTTTGTGATGTTTTCTACATACACTTAGAAGCCTAGGAATAAATGTAAGATTATTCTCTAATATCCTTAATGTCTTTGGGGTTTTTTTCCACAGCAAGGTTTCTGGTATAGTTTGTGGTTCCTATTTGATTATTTTTTTGAGCTGCTTGCACTTCTTAGTTTCATGTTTTTAATGCTTACCCCAGTCTCAAGATAGTGGTTTTGAGATAGTTTGTTATACATTTTCCTATCCTCCATCTGAACCTGTTCTGCTTCTGAAGTGCAGTACAGTGTATTACTGAATCTGGAGCTAAGATAACACATGGTTAGGGGGAACATCAAGTTGAAATGGTGATTTTTTTGTTACTATCAGCATAATAGCTGCTTTATACTTACTGTGCTGCTCTACATTCTGATATCTGTAAATCTCTCAGTTACCATTGAAATTAGTTTCCTATCCCTGTTAAAGAAGGCAAGAAAAAACATTCCCCTGGTTTGCAAATCAAGAGCTGATTACTGTAACCACTGTTAGTCTTGTATCTCTTGAACTTCATGGTCTACTGAATTCTGGTCATAACGTGTTCTATGTGGAATTATTCTTTGCTGGAAGCAAATTCAGAAGCAAACTAACTACACCAAAACAATTAAGGTAAATGTTATTATAACTGCAACCTACTCTGTAAATATTTAAACTACAAAATACATAAACAGGTGAACATAACCCAACCACAAATAAATGAAAGATTGTCACGGCGTTAACTAGATCAATCTATGCCCGTGACAGGGGGGCAATACGCCCCTGACCCTCTTACCCCCCCCGGCCCCACACAAAATGGGAAGGAAGGAGGGGAAGAAAAACAACAGCGGCAACAATCTATGGAGGTTAACTTATTTTACTAACTATGATATTGGAAATGCAAAATAACACAATATAATAAGATCTAATTGAAATTGAGACTAATAAATCAAATAAGATAGGAGAGAGAGTTCCCGAGACCAAGTCAAACCTGAAAAGCTTGGGATGGCCAGGAAACGCAACCTCCAAGAGCCCACTGCAAAGCAGTAAGTAAGCGTTTCCCCCCCCCCCCCCCCCAAGGGTCAGATCCCATGACTTCCGTAACGTACAGGGATAGGTACATGGAGCTGGAGTATTAACACTTCAGTTCCACTGCACTACATGATGTGTTGATGTGGAATACTGTAAACCAAAAAATGTAAAACTATGACATTCCACCCCTTATTCTACATCACTACATCATGCTCAATATATATATACATATATGCAAACAAAATTATTAAAAGTGCATTACACACACAAGTCTATATACATATACATAGAATTACTGTCTGCACTCCCCTAGCATCAAGTTTCCTTGTGGTACACATTGAACATCCCCGTTTCTTTGCATTACCCACCAAGTGGACCCAGGTCCCTGGGCAAAAACAGTACCACGGAGAGGTTTGCCCTTTCCAGAAGCTGGAAGAACCCAAACCGTTTTACCCAACATGCTTTTTACATGTACAACAGGGACTTTATCTCCCTCTACGGTATGTAGGGAGCTGGATTGGGAAGGACCGTCACGATTGATAGATCCTCTGGTATTGACTAACCAAGTGGCTTCCGCCAGATGCTTCTCCCAGTGCTTAAATGTTCCACCACCCATTGTTTTCAGCATAGTTTTTAACAACCCATTCCACCGTTCAATTTTACCAGAGGCTGGTGCATGGTAGGGAATATGGTAAATCCACTCAATGCCATGATCTTTGGCCCAAGTATTTACAAGAGAATTCTTGAAATGAGTCCCGTTATCTGACTCAGTTCTTTCTGGGGTGCCATGTCGCCACAGGACTTGTTTCTCAAGACCCAATATGGTGTTTCGGGCGGTAGCATGGGGTACTGCATATGTTTCAAGCCACCCTATGGTTGCCTCCACCATGGTAAGCACATAACACTTACCACTGCGAGACCGTGGCAAGGTAATATAATCAACCTGCCACGCCTCCCTATATTTGTACTTTTGCCATCGCCCTTCCTCCCAGAGTGGTTTCATCCTCTTGGCTTGTTTAATTATGGCACACGTTTCACAGTCGTGAATAACCTGTGCAATAGCATCCATAGTTAAGTCCACCCCTCAGTCTCTAGCCCACTTATATGTTGCATCTCTCCCTTGATGGCCCAAGATCTCGTGGGCCCACCGAGCTAGAAATAATTCACCCATGTTCTGCCAGTCCAGGTCTATTTGAGCCACCTCAATTTTGGCAGCTTGGTCCACCTGATGGTTATTTTGCTGTTCTTCAGTAGCCCGATTCTTGGGCACATGAGCATCTACATGGCATACTTTCACGACCATGTTCTTTATCCGGGTAGCAATATCTTTCCACAGTTCAGCAGCCCAAATAGGTTTACCCCTTCTTTGCCAATTATTTTGTTCCCACTGCTGTAACCACCCCCACAGAGCATTTGCCACCATCCATGAGTCAGTGTAAAGATAAAGTATTGGCCACCTCTCCCGTTCAGCAACATCTAAGGCCAGTTGGACAGCCTTTACCTCTGCAAACTGGCTTGATTCTCCTTTCCCTTCAGTGGCCTCTGCAACTTGCCGTGTGGGGCTCCACACAGCAGATTTCCATCTGCAATGCTTTCCCACAACACGACATGATCCATCTGTAAACAGGGCTTTTTTTTGTTTGTTTTCTGGTAATTCATTGTATGGTGGGGCCTCTTTAGCTCGTGATACTTCTTCTCCTGGTGATGTTCAAAACTTCTTACCTTCTGGCCAGTCCATGATGACCTCTAGGATTCCTGGACGGCTGAGATTCCCCATCCGTGCTCATTGTGTAATCAACGCAAGTTACTCCAAGTGGCATCAGTTGCATGATGAGTGGAGGGAACCTTTTCTTTGAACATCCAGTTCAGCACTGGCAGTCGAGGTGCCAGAAGGAGCTGTGTTTCAGTACCGACTACTTCAGAAGCAGACCGAAGCCCCTCATACGCGGCTAAGATCTCCTTTTCAGTTGGAGTGTAGCCCTCTTCCGACCCCTTATATGCTCTACTCCAAAATCCCAGGGGTCGGCCTCGGGTCTCTCCTGAGGCTCTTTGCCACAAACTCCAAGTGGGACCTTTCTCTCCAGCAGCAGTGTAGAGGATGTTCTTTATACCCTGTCCTGTCCGTACTGGCCCCAAGGCCATGGCACGGGCTATCTCCTGTTTAATCTGTTCAAAAGCCTGCTGCTGCTCGGGGCCCCATGTAAACTCATTCTTCATTCGCGTCACATGATAAAGGGGGCTTACAATGAAGCTATAGTTTGGAACATGCATTCTCCAAAAGCCCACTATACCCAGAAAAGATTGTGTCTCTCTCTTACTAGTGGGTGGAGACATAGCAGTGATTTTGTTGATCACATCTGTCGGGATGTGACAACAGACATCTTGCCACTTTATACCTAGGAACTGAATCTCCTGAGCAGGTCCTTTCACTTTGCTTCGCTTAATAGCAAAACCAGCACGCAGAAGAATTTGGATTATTAGCTCTCCTTTTGTGAAGACTTCTTCTGCTGAATTGCCCCACACAACGATATAATCAATATATTGCAGGTGCTCAGGAGCACTACCCTGTTCCAATACAGTTTGGATCAACCCATGGCAAATGGTTGGGCTGTATTTCCACCCCTGGGACAAACGGTTCCAAGTATACTGAACGCCCCCCAGGTGAAAGCAAACTGTGGCCTACATTCTTTGGCCAAAGGAATGGAGAAAAAGGCGTTAGCAATGTCAATGGTGGCATACCATTTGGCTGCTTTTGACTCCAGTTAATACTGGAGTTCTAATATGTCCGGCACAGCAGCACTCAGTGGAGGTGTGACTTCATTCAGGCCACGGTAGTCCACTGTCAGCCTCCATTCTCCACTGGCTTTACGCACTGGCCATATGGGGCTGTTAAAAGGCGAGTGAGTTTTGCTGATCACTCCCTGACTCTCCAGTTGACGAATGAACTTATGAATGGGAAGCAAGGAATCCCTGTTGGTGCGATACTGCCGTCTGTGCACTGTTTTTGTAGCAATTGGTACCTGTTGCTCTTTCACTCATAGCAACCCCACAACAGACGGATCTTCTGACAGGCCAGGCAAAACAGACAGCTGCTTAATGTTGTCTGCGTCTACAGCAGCTATTCCAAAGGCCCATCGATACCCTTTAGGATCCTTGAAATGTCCCCTTCTGAGATAATCAATACCTAGTATACATGGAGCCCCTGGGCCAGTCACAATGGGGTGTTTTTGCCAGTCTTTACAGTGAGGCTTATCTTGGCCTCCAACACAGTCAATTCTTGGGAGCCCCCAGTCACTCCAGAAATATGGATTGATTCTATCCCCTCATGACTTGAAGGCATCAGAGTACACTGTGCACCGGTATCCACCAATGCCTTATATTTCAGTGGTTCTGATGTGCCAGGCCATCGAATCCACACAGTCCAATAAACTCTATTATCCCTTTCCCTCCCCTGACTGAGGGCAGGGCCCCTCTATTCATTACCTGTAATAACCGGAGCAACTGCACTGGTGGTTGATCTGCTTTGTAATTCTCTCACTCGTGCTCGCAGTAGAGGAGTAGGTTGTTCATGCCACTTCCTCATGTCTTCTCCATGGTCACGTAAGTAACGCCACAAGGCAATTTGTGATGTAGGATTCCTTACTGGAGCCGGAAAGCGTTTGCCTTTAACAGCTGAGATTTTTGATGGTGCACGTGAGGAAAAGGGTTCATCATCCTTAATTAGTTGGATTCTCATCAATTTGATCAGTTCCTTCATTAGACTCTTCTGCTCATCCTGATCTTCATCAAGCGTTTCTGATACTACTACAGGTTTGTCACGATTAATCAGTGAAGACACTTGCTCCTGCATTTTATTCACTTGGTCCGTTAGTTGAGAGATTGCGGAAATGGAAGCACGAGTTATGGGTAGTTGCTGTTCATAGCTTTGGAGCTTAAGAATCAATTAAAAAACTAAGGGCATTCTCTGCTAATCCTCGTGTCTCTCATGTGCAGACATTAGTGCAACGGAATATCTGTCTGGTGCTGTACTTATGAGTTTCTGCCATATATCAGGCATCGTCCTCACTTTCTCAGGGTCATGGTCTTGGTGTGGGTCATTAGGAACAAAGTTGGGGTCATACAGCATTTCCACCACAGCCATTTCCCTCAGATGCTGGATACCCTTTTCAACTGTATCCCATCTTCTCATCGCAGGCTTCAAGCCGTCTTTCCCTCACAGCTATTAACATTCTTTCCCAGAGGGTGGCAGCCCCATCCAAACATCAACTAATTCCTCTGTCAACAGCTGGATCTCTGGCAATGGCTCCGAGTTGGCGAGCTTCATTACCATCTAGAGACAAGCTACTGGCCCCGGCGTCCCAACAGCAAACCAACCAGGAAACGAGAGTTTCACTCGGGTGCTGTGTAAACTCCTTTCTTGAGCCTTGGATTTCGGTCATCTTCAGAGGCCAACGAGTAGTAATAGAGATTTCCTCTTCATCACTCTCCTCTTCATGTCTCTTAGTTTTTCCCTTTGCCTTTCTCGGTGGTGGTAGTTCTGAGGAGGGCCCCTCACCTGGATCTTCCTCCACTTCCTCCTCTTCTTTTTTCCGTTCTAGACACGTGGACACTCGTTTCCATTTCTTGCCTTCCACCGGAGCAACTGTTATTGTTACTGGTGTCTCCTGTAACTGATCAGATTTGACTTGGGAATTCTTCCCTTTGGCCTGAACCTCAGCTCGGAAACTCTCTCTCTCCAGAACAGTATTATATAGGGTGCGGTAAGCACAAGCCAAACCCCAAATAAGTTGTGCCTCCTTAGATTTATGTAAGCCACACTGTCCCTGACTCAAATACTGGCTTAGTTTCTCAGGGTCCCATAGGTGTTCAAGAGTGAAATCCCATGACATTGCGGGTCCCCACGCTTCTAAGATTTTTTCTAAACCTCTCCATACCCCCTGCCAGTCAGCATTCTCTGGTTTTGGAGGAGACTCCTTCTGTTTACTACGCCTATAGTGGACCACATTCAGGTAAACTGATACGAGCAGGGCTATGCTCATCAACATGAGCAGGGCTGGGCCCACATATATAAGCGTTAACTGACTATCTGAAGAATGTCTGACAAACTGAGAGGAAGAATTGGAAGAATTGGAAGTTGGTCTGAACATCGTGTAGTTTGTAAAATTGGCCATTCCATCTGGGAAGTAAATGTCAGAATTCATATCATACCACATTGCACATAAGTACCAATATATGTACCATACAGATGTCTCTATCCATTCCCTTGCGTAGTTATATATGAACACAATTCCACGACAAGTAAGTACGACATCAATGATTGGCCAGCAGGTTATGAGTAACATTATAGCTTTCAATCCCTTACGCAGCGCCCCCACAAAAAAGAATGGGTCCATCGCTGGTGTCTGCTAAAAGGGGTTAATAAATTGAAACTACCAAGAGGAGGGGAATGAAAAACAAGAGGCACTACCCAGACCAAGCAGTGCTCAAAGTTTACAAATATCCCAGAATACTGGCAGTACGCCTGGTCTTTCAAGGTCAAGTTCTCCAGCACAAAAACCTGAACTACTGATAATGCTCCCTAACAAAGCTCTCTGAGAGCAGAGAAGGAGATTTGTTCTAAAAGCTAAAAAAAAAAAACTATGCCCGCATTCTCCACCAAAATCTGTCACGGCATTAACTAGATCAATCTATGTCCGTGACAGGGGGGCAATACGCCCCTGACCCTCTTACCCCCCCCGGCCCCACACAAAATGGGAAGGAAGGAGGGGAAGAAAAACAACAGCGGCAACAATCTATGGAGGAAAACTTATTTTACTAACTATGATATTGGAAATGCAAAATAACACAATATAATAAGATCTAATTGAAATTGAGACTAATAAATCAAATAAGATAGGAGAGAGAGTTCCCGAGACCAAGTCAAACCTGAAAAGCTTGGGATGGCCAGGAAACGCAACCTCCAAGAGCCCACTGCAAAGCAGTAAGTAAGCGTTTCCCCCCCCCCCCCCCGGAAGGGTCAGATCCCATGACTTCCGTAACGTACAGGGATAGGTACATGGAGCTGGAGTATTAACACTTCAGTTCCACTGCACTACATGATGTGTTGATGTGGAATACTGTAAACCAAAAAACGTAAAACCATGACTATGAATATGACTATGAATAAATGAAAAAACACGTCAGTTATCCTTGAGTGAGTTGCCATATATGATTAAGTGGAATCCTGAAGGCAATTTAAATGATGATATACAGGGAGGAGTAGCCTTCAGTTCCCTCTCCTGGAGCTACGTTGATTCTGCAGTGAAATAGGGGCAATAGAGTGTAATAGTCACATAACTATAAGATTTGGTATAGGAATCGATGAAAAGATGTGAGAAATAAGTGACATTAATCTAAATTTATTTTTTGAAAAATTATAGGTTTTAAAATCTGAGTTAGTAGAAATGGTGGCTAAATGTGATAATTTCAGGCCTTTGTATAACTACAAATTATATATATATAATTCCACCTCACACATGAGGTCTGCTGTCCCCTTTTGCTTCAACCGTAACTGTAAAGGAAGAGCCAGACTTGTTTGTCCCTGTCTCAGCCGTGACAGAGAAGAAATGTTTCACTATACTGAAGTCACCATCTAAGGGTGTTTCTGACGCACTAGTTATAAAGAGATGTGAGAGGCGGGAAATGAGCAGATCCAGAAGGAAACAACGCCTAGCACTGCCTTGCTCAGAAGAGCCTGTTGTTATTTTTCCAGAGAGCAATGAATTTGATCCTTTCCAGTTAGGGGCAGACCTCCCTTTACTGCAGGAAAACCAGCCTCTGGAGAATGTATCACAGCTGAAATGCCTGCAGGAGGAAGAGGGGCCTTTTAAAACACCAGTCAAAGAGATGTTCAGCAGGTTGCCAGTTTCTTCCACTCCCTGCAAAGTCCCAGCAACTACTACCCCCCCACTAGGGGGCCTTGACCCCTGGAAGTCTGCATCGTCAGCCAAGAGAGGTAATGAGCTGGATTTCAGTCCAGTGAGAACCCTTCAGCTGCCATTCACACCCTTCCAGGAAAACCAGGACTTGCTGGGGTTTAACAGCACGCCCCTTAAAAATTCTCTCCCTGAGTCCCCTTGGGAACTGCTCAGTACAGAATCCAGTGACACAGTGCACGGCCCCCTCACAAGTTCTCCATCTTTTATTCACAAATCTACTAAGCAGCTGCCCCTTGAACTACCAGCCTCTAGTTTTACTGAAAACCGATCACTCATGGAGGGCCTGATTTTGGACACCATGAATGACAGTTTGAGCAAAATCCTTTTAGATATCAGCTTTCCTGGTCTTGAGGATGAAAACTTGGGAACAGACATTAGTTGGTCTCAGCTTATACCTGAACTGAAGTAAACTGTCCAGAAGACTGAATTTGGCTTATTTGGATTTTACAGAAAGCACTCCTCTTCTGAGATCTCTTCACGTAATCAAAAGCAGACAGTCTTTCTAGACAATTCCTTCGTTCATGGGAGTATTGACTCCTGCTAAGCTGGGAAACAGGCCGGTTGGCTGCTATGAGCTGCCTTTTTGAGCTGCAATGGACTATTTATGTGGGTCAAGATAGAACCTCTCTAATCTGGTGCTGGAGTGGAGAGTCCCTAAAGAGGGGTTAGCATCTAGATAGGCCCTGAACAGCCGTGGCTAATTGAGGTATGAGAGGAAACGGGTACGCCCCTCAATTATGTCCAATAAGAAAGGCTCTGAGCACTTCCTCCTTCTCTGTCCTTACTTACTTTTACTTTGTTCTCATCTTATTTAGCATCTTCTGTGTAGGTTTAATGGCTTTAAGCCCCGTACATTCCTTAAATTACTAGCTCCTTATTACAATGGTAACTTTATTCTTGTAGAGTTGTTAGGGGAATACTTGAGTTGGTAAACAATTTAGCTTAGCGTTGTCCATGTGTTCGGCCTGCCCTGTATTCCTCTAGATGAGAGCCCAAAATACCATTTTCTGTTAATTCAAAAACACATTGGCCTTGAGAGTTGCCAAGGCAGAAATCTGAAGAATCGCCTATATGTTGTGACTGAGTGACTACACAAGCTAAACAGAAAAAAATTGTTAACTGGGTTGCAGCATGAAATCTTGGTTCATTTTTCCTTCTCAGCTCTTCCCTTCCCAGGCTGGAATGGAGAAGAGCTGTAACTCTTTTGGTTCCATAGTCCTATTAATATGTACGTAGAGGACTTGGTGGAGTCACAGTTGCATTCTTTCTACAGATTTAGTTAAAGCAGCTTTCATTTCAGACATCAGCTGGAAACGTGAAACAACCTCTAAAGTGAATACTGGTATTTTCACTGGCAAATGACCTCTGGGAAGGAAAGGTATGTTTCTCCCATTGCAAGAGGGCTACTCTTCCCACTTCTTTAGACCTCATGTCAAAAGAGGAAATGGCCATGGAAAGACCTAATCCTTCTGCTTCCAGACAAATGATGACTCATGCATCTACATACTCAATAAAGTTTTTGCAGGAGCGCAGCTGCGTATCATCTTTACTGCATCCACTTTTAGCAACGTGCTTTGGCTGGACCACAGTATGAACAAATGCTTTTGCTTGCCTTGTCATGGGCTCTAGCCTTGGATCTTAGTTCTGGGGAAAGCGACAGGTTGCTGTGGGAGGGGAGAGTATCAATGTGTTGATACTCTCTTGATGATGTGTTTAGTACAAATCTGCATTTCTAAGAACCACTCCATACAGAGGTGTTGCTTTGTGAGAAAGGGCTGTTTATAAAATAGCTTCAGTATCAGGCTAAGCAACCACAGCCACGATGTGGGCAAACTTCAATTTGTGTACCACTATTTACAAGACATCAGTAGAAACACCTTGCCTCAGAATTTTCCCCAGATCTTTGTGATTTTTCTTGGTACGGTGCCAATGGCAGTCCCTGAAAGTCTCTTGCTGCCTGATGTCGCTAAGTTATCCTGAAATTTCCTTTTACTTCAGGCAACATAATTTCTTGGAATCTCTTTGTCCTACCTGAAGCACTGAGGTTAGGAATGAAATTCCTATAAGCAGTCATAGAGCTTGAAAAGCTATAAGAAATCAAAAAGGAATAGAGGGGCCAAGCATGTACGTTAGGCTTTTCACCCACTGCTGTATCACAAGAAACTCCACTAGAGATGCTGAGGGAAAGTGCGTTAAGTTGAATCCTCTGTTTCGGAATTCAGGATATGTCTAATGCGTGTGTGATCTCTGGTCTGTCTTTCACAATGATCTGGTACAAAACACGGAGCAAATGCACTTCTGGTGGGCTAGTGACCTACAGACTGTGCTGTTGTGGGCCGAAGTAATAAGTAGGAGGCGTTACTTTTGAGCATCCTGTGTGTGTGTCTAAGAAATGATGCACAATGCAGTTGCTCACCACCTGCTGACTGATGCCTAGCCAGTCACCTGAGTAATGGCAGGCGACCATCACAGCTGAAACCAGGACAATATCCACTCTTATTCCATACCATTTACATCATGCTTTCCGGTCCCACACTTGCCAGCATACCCTGGTTAATCACCTCCACCTCTGCTCGGTTCCATCAGAATTCATCCTTTGTTCATCTGTGTAACTTATTAAGCAATATCGATACAGCAGCCACATTAGTGATGACGTACAATATTATATAGCAATTAACATCTGAGGGCGTCTTCAAAAGCAATGCCTCCTATTTTATTACATTGACCCATGATGTGTAAGGCAGATGTTGGTGTAGAGGCTGAACCTTCCCACTAATATTCTGTTGCATTTTGTTGCTGTGTGACAGATGGCAGCTTAGGGGCAGTCTGTCAAAATGGCGTCAGACGTGCAAGTGTATATGAAGCAAAGTCGTAGAATTGAATTTCTCCGTGCAGAAGAAGTTGCATCCGTTTGCATTCACTGATGCTTCCTGAGTGTCTGTAAATAACAAATAGTGGATGTTAGTGCAGTGAAGCGGGGGGTGGTGCATTTCAGCGGTGACAGCAACAGCGGGTCACCTCTGCTGGTGCAGATTTTTACAAGTGCAGCACTCTCGTTCATGGCTGGCAAAGATGCATAGCTAATGGTGGTGGCTATGTTGAAAAATAGTGTTTTGTAGCTCTGTCGCACGTTGGGCTCTTCATATCTGTTGTAGTTTCCATGGAAATATAAGGCACTACCACTGGCTGTTCTCCCCCAGAATCAAATCCCCCCAAGGTACACATCAGAATTCCCTATCCTACCACATTACCCACAGCATCCACCCCAGTCCTTGAGCCAAAGTAGTCCCACAGATAGGCTTGCCCAAAACAGGAATAACTGATTGTTTTCCCCAGCATGTTCTTTATTATGTGCACTGCGGGAACTTTATCTGTTTCTACAGCACAGAGGGGTTTTGAGTAGGCAGTGCCAGTTCAATTGGCAGATCTTCTAGTGTTAACTAACAAAGTGCCCTTTGCTAAATGTGTGTCTTAATGCTTTCAAAGTGTCCCAGCACCCATTGCTCTCAGAGTAGTCTTTAACAGTCCATTGTATCATTCATTTTTTTTCCATGGGCTGGTGTGATAGGATGTCAACTGTTTACGAGCTGGTTTGGCCCGGTTCCATGAGTAGTGGGGTGGGGGGATCTATGCCCCAGGAAAGAGAGAAAGGGGAAAAGGGTAGAGAGATGGGCCTTAAAAAAAAGCAGCAGCAACAACCTGAGGCGAAACAAATTCATTTGCCAAAAAAGATATCGGAATGCAGGATAACACACTATAATACAATATAATACAGTTGAAGTTAATAAATCAAATAAAATGAGAGAGTGTCCAAAAAGCCAAAGGCCGTACTCTAAGCAAGCTGAGACAATACGGCTGGGAGCAGAAATGAGCCAGAAGATCAAAAGGGGAAGTCAAGTGACTTACGGACAGCTTTTATCCTTCCCTCTGAGCAGAAACGATAACAGAACAGCAAACAGCCCTCAGTGTAAAGAGAAGTTCTCTTTCTCTTCTGGGACAGGTACCTGGAACTGGAGCATTAACTCTTTAACTCCTAGTGCACTACATGATGTTATACTGTGGAAGACTGATAACAAAAAATCATGAAACCATGACACGGGAGATGTGATATACCCACTCAATGCCATGCTTTTTGGTCCAGGTATCATGAGTCTTTTTTTCATAGATGAGTCCAGTTGTCTAAGTCAGTTCTTTCTTTGGTGCCTTTAGCTGTAAATCTTGCTTCTCAAGGCCCAGGATAGTGGTTTGGATAGTGGCACAAGGTGTAGGATTTGCTTCTAGCCACCTGGTGGTTAGTTCCACCATTGTAAATATGTGGTGCTTACTGTATCAGATTTGTGGAAGTGTGATATCTATCAGCTCACCCCGCATTTATATTTTGATGTTGTTCAGTGGCCCAACTCAGATACATGAGCATCTACATGATGTGACAGGCAGCAATATTGGAAGGCCATCTAGATGGCCTTCACCTCTGCACATTGGCTTGATTCACCTTCTCTTTCAGCAGTTTTCTGAGACTTGTACTGTAGGGATCCATACAGCAGCTTTCTTTTTCCAATGCATTTTTACAGTATGACACGACCCATCAATGGACAAGACATATTGCTTCTCATTTTCTGGTAGTTTATTATACAGTGGGTCTGCTTCAGCATGCATCACCTCCTCCTATGATATTCTGAAATGTTTATCTTCTGGCCAGCTATGTTCACTTACATGGTTTCAAAGGCCATCTTTCCACACTGCTTTTCTCCCATTTTTGTTATGGAACAATGTCAACAATTTGCACAAAACAAAAGAATATCACATCAAGAGTTCCCTTTGATTCCATGGGCTTACCATCACTATAATACCGCCATTCTTCACACATACAAAATATTCAAATACTAACATGTGCATCATTCAGCTCTTTAATGCTTTCATAAATGACTTGGATGTAGGAGTAGAAGCGTTTTGTGCAAATCTCCTGATGATACTAAATTGGGAGGAGCTCTTGACTCCATAGAGGCTAGAGAGGCCTTGCAGAAAAATGGGGAAACAATCAATCACTGATCACATGAAGTTTAACAAGAGCAAATCCAGATTCTGCAACCTGGGAAGAGGCAATCCTAGTTATACATACAGACTGGAGAATGAGATGCTGGAGAGCAGCTCCACTGAAAAAGATCTGGGGGTCTTGGTTGACAGCAAATTGAACATGAATCAACAGTGTGCCCAGGCAGCCTGGAAGGTCAACCACAGCCTAGGGTGCATCAAACATGGTGTTTCTAGCTGTTCAAGGGAAGTGCTTGTCCTGCTTCACACTGCAGTGGTGAAGCCCACCTCGAGCACTGTTCTGTGCTGTTCTGGGTGTCACAAAAAAAAAAAAAAAAGAACATAAAACTATTAGAGAGTGTCAAAAGGAGGGCTACAAAGGTGGCTCTACACAGGAAGGTGTATGAGGAGAAGTCCCTTGGTTTTCTCGGTACGGAGATGAGATCAAGGGGAGACCTCATCACGGCCTACAGCTTCCCAACGATGGGGCAGGTACTGATCTCTCTGGTGACAAGAAATATGCCAAGGGAACGGCACGAAGCTGTGATAGGGGAGGTACAAGTGCATGGTACAAGCAGTGTCCCAGGCATGTGGGTCTCAATGGAAGTCATCCCTTCTGCTGAGACAGTTGAGCAGAGCAGCTCTGCTATGCATGGGAGACAGTTCTGTGCTGTGTCAGTTCTCTGCACTGGTGTGCCCTCATGCTCCCACCATCCCTCCCACCAACTGTCCCAGCTGCTAATGAAATTCCTGTTTTTGGCAGGGGCAAGGCCACTACTTAAATTCACTGTGACTGCACTCCATGCTTTTTCAGCCCTTCACAGCAGCACATCTGCTTTCAGAACCACTGAATGGTTAAAGCTGGAAAATGCTTTTGGAGGTCTTCCAGTCCTATGCCTGCTCAGGAAGAGACACCCTGGGCACATTGCCCAGGACCACGTCCAGGTAGCTTTTGAAAGTCTCCAAGGAGGGAGAATCCACAACTTCTCTATGTCAGTGCTTGGTCACTCACCCAGTAAAGAAGTGTTTCCTGATGTTCAAAGAGGACATTTATGTTCCTCTTTGTGCTTGTTTCTCTTATCCTGGCTCTGGGCACCACTGAAAAAGCCTAGCTCTGTCCTCTTGGCACACTCCCTTCGGGTATTTATGGACATCAATGAGATCTCCCCTGAGCCTCCTCTTCTCCAGGCTGAACAGTTCCAGCTCTAAGCCTCTCCTTGAAGGAGAGGGTGCTCCAGTCTCTTAATCAACTTTGTCACTCTCCATTGGACACTTTTTTGGGTGACTCCATGTCTATCTTGTACTGCGATCCCAGAACTGGACTCAGCGCTCTGGGTGTGGCCTCAGTGATGCTGAGTAGAAAAGAAAAATCACCTCTCTTGATCTACAGGCAATACTTTGCCTAATATAACCAAGAATATAAATAGTTTTATTAACAGAAAAGGCACTTTGCTGATTCATGTTCAACTTAGTGTCTACCAGAATGCCTTGGTCCTTTTCAGATTGTTCTCTCAGAGACTAGTAATGAGCAAGCCTCTGGATAACAACATATTCATTGCCTGAGGTGTAACAGGAAGGTCACAAAAACAGCTCATTAGCAACGCATGGCCTCTCCTGCCATGAAAGGAAGCAGGTCCTACCAAACTGAAGTCTACAAGACCTGGCAGCATAGGCAGGCTAGGAACAACCCTGTATGTAACATAATGCAGCAGTTCAGGAGTGGATAGTCAGACATATTCCTATGCTGTTATTTGTACATTTTTCAGTAGGAAATAGGTCGAGGAATCTTTTGAGTCTTCTAGTACTACATGTTTGCTGAGTCAAGGTACAAAAACAAAAAGAAACGTGTACCCTCTTTGCTTTGATATTGACTCCTACCACACCATGTCCCAAAAATGAGAACTGTGTTGCCCTGCAGATTAGAGATGTCAGCCAGCCTTAACAGTAATGGCTGCATGAAGTCTCAAGTACTTGCTCTAGAGAGATACTCCTTGTAAGAATTGGCTATTATTAACAGTTCTGCTGATTAAATTAATCTTTCTAATCTTGAGAATCCCTCACGTGTGAACAGCATTCAGTGGCTAAAACTCTCAGTGTGGTTTGTAACAGAATGACTATAACATTTTTACCATGGACCTGCTCACTTCTTCCATATCCTGCTGTAAAAGGCAATGTAGGCTCTTCTACTGTATGCAAAACTCCAACAATAAGAAATAATATATTTCAATGGAGACCTCACATTTCAAGTTTTATCACAACTATGTGTGACAATTTTTTAAGGGAAAAAAAAATTTCTGCATGAGCTAAAGCATTCTAAAAGTACTAAGGAAGTCTGAAGATCTATCTTCTTCCCTCCCAGGAATAAGGATCCTCAGCTTATATCACTTCACTAATTGTAGCAGTGCCTTGAGATTTTATATCAGACAGTCTAAAATGATGAGCTGCACCAGGAACCTGTTCTCATCCTCCTGAGAGTCCTGAGAGGGTCTCCCTTCCAGCTACCTGTCACAACTCCCTTCAGGTCTTCCTTCATCATCCTCTCCTTCTCATTGTTCATCAGCTCAAAAGTGAAAATGTTTTCCCTTTCTCCATTTCATTGGTGATATAGAAGAGACTCCCCCAGGAATCTGCTCTTGCATCAGATGCCTTTACAGTCCCAAAGATCAGCTACCTATCAGTGCTTAGCATCTTCCCAGCCTGAGTAGCAAGAAGGGGACACAGTGAGGAGATGCATAAGAATCTACTCTTTCTGTGGGAAAGGTTACAGGGAAAGGGAAAGGTCATTTGTCTGCCAAAATGTGAGATGAATCAGAGTAGGGAGGATGGGAATTCAGAGATCTGCTGTCAGTTCCCTGCCTTCTTCCCATGCCCCTGACGTTAGCTGGCAGCCAAATTGGCACTGTGCTCCTAGTATTTAAGGAGTAAAGATCAATAATCAGTTATGCTGTGGGCCTCTGCAGTGGGCTGGGAAAAGACCAGGAAGAGGAATTGAGGGATGCTTTTACTTTACTTTTTCAACTACTGCATTGTAAACCATAAGCAGAATGTGAATGGTCTGACTCTTTACCCATGAGTTGATGGGGAAGCAGAAGCATAAGGGACTCAGCTCCATGCAAAAAGCCATGACAGCTTTGGCCAAAGAGCCAGTAACAGCTCTCCTGCTCCAAACATTGGGCAAAGCTGTCAAGTCAATATGCTTCAAGTTGCAATTTATACACTTACCAGGCCTCAACATTCTGATCAAGTACAAAGCCAGTCTGAGGCATGCACAGCAGCTCCGCTCATTGGTAGTCCTGGTCTGGTTCAGATATTTTGTTTGCATGTTGATAAACTCCTATATCAAATTGCTGCTCCACTTGGGAGTTTCTCCTTCCTTTTCCCTTTCCCTTTCTCCTTTCTCTTTCCTTCTTTTCTTTCCAAAATATAAAAGCAGTTGTTTATGCTGTAGCATGTTAGCTACTTTAGATTCGTTGTTTTTCTTCACAGTTGCTCATTTGCTCTGGAAGAATGGCCATGAGGCCTAGTACATGGAGCATGGACAAAGCTAGCTCCAGCACGCCTGACTCACTGATGAAACCAATTGTTGATTCAGTAGTGTTGCAGGTACTGGAGGCACTGGATTAACACTGGTCAAAAATTAGTGCATCAAAGGGAAATATCATTCCAAAGCAATAGTTGCCTGTGTATATGCAGAGACAGGGCAATAAGGTTTTCACCAATTCCTCTTTTACTACAAATATTCACTTGTACGCATAAAGTTCCTGGAGTCCTGCCTTCTTGCCACATATACATGACAAACATATGGCATCACCTTCCATTCTCCCCTTTCCTTTTAGAAAACATGAATATGCCCTGCTTGGGTATCAATACAGGCACACTCCCTAAGTAGTGTATTGCAGTATCTGAACAGCTCATGCAGAGTGTTTGTTTAGCTGAAAGAAAGCATGCATTGGACACATTTTACTCCAAAAATTGCATCCCAGAGACCTGCCTGTCACTGACAGTCTAATACTTAAATATTATCATAGGGGCTACAGAAAAATGCTTGGAATTTGAAGAATGTTTCTTGGAATATTCTTGTCTTGCATCAGGAAGATCAGGTGGACCAAGCATTTGCAATCTGCTTTCCTGGGCTAGCAAACATCCTAGTCCTTAGCCACATGTGTAGCTGAGATTTCTCCTTCTTTATGCTGGAGACGGCAGCCACATAGAGTAGTGCAGCAGTGCCTTTTGAAAAGCAATCTGAACAAGCTGCAGGGTGAGACCAGGTTCAGTCTGCATGGGTTCAATCTCCACTGGCAAAAGACCATGACAAAAAGATGGAAAAAGTGGAGAACAGGAGAAAAGAGGCTTCAGCCCTGCTAATATAGTGCCAGGCAAGGCAACAACATGGTGCAGCTGATTTCACAGTGATGGCTAATGCTCACTGAGTTCCATTTGTGCCACTCCCAAAGGCCTTCCCAAATTATTAATTGCAAAGCTAGCTAAAGCCAGAGAGAGTAGATTTCCCACTTGGTGTCTCCTGGAGTTTGGATTCAGTTATTCAAACAGACCAAAGAAATCATTTCTAAAATAAACATTATAGTTGTCCATGTTTGAAAATAAAATACCTTTATCACACCTCCTTGCTTAGGAGGCCACCTTTCACAGGATATGAAGTACTGCATGCAGAATCAACAGATGTCTCCTTATCACTTTAAGACAGCTGTCCTCTGATTATTTATATAGACTGGATCCAGTCTGATGTCAGAAGGACCTTCTAAGAAAGTCACTAACAGTGCTCTGAATTAGTGTTGTTGCATTTGTTTGAAGTGGTATTTTTAGCTCCCGTTTTTTTCTTACATCCACCAATACAGTAGAACACACTCCTCCCTGACAGTTTAAAAAGCAAGTCCAAAAGCTGTGACCCATAAAATAGGTCTTAATGATTCATGGTTAGCACTTTTCAGTAATGTTGGGAAAATTTTGCTCAAATAGGCTTGCCCAATTATCTTTATCCCAAAAAGAAACAGAGGACAGTCTTTAGCTTTCTTTATTAAAATAAAGGGAAAGTCCACTGGGACATAGCTCTGTGGGGTCCCTCAGCACCTCAGAAGTCACTGCCTCTTTTTTATCCTTCTTTCTGATGCATTGTCCTTCTTCCTTTCCTTATTGGCTGAAGTACTTGGAGGTTACAGAGTTTCTGGTCCACCTAATATGTGTTCCCCCTTGTATATGACCTATTAGGCCTGCACAGTAAGTTCAAAGTTTGTTAAGTTCAGGTTGTCAATATACCATTATAACTAAAACCCTTTCAGTGAGAATGTAAAGACCTTCTGGAAAGGAATTCGCAAGCTTCTGCACAACAACACGTGAGCAAGGGTATCTCTTTCACATGTCTCCGTATTAGCAAGAGCATCTTCAAGCTTCTTTTATCTCAAGCAACATGCAGATATAAGATTCATCAAGATATACAGAATGCTCAGCTGGCACAAAAATCTGTTTTACAGAAGTACCTATTTCAGTAACCTGTCCTAAAAACATCTCAACATTGTTAGAGTCCAAAGCCCACACTTTCAATAAAAAACACATATGCCATTAAAAGCTTAGTTGACACATTTTATTCTTATGAATACAGCCTGTTATTTTCTGACATGTTCAGATCAAGTCTCAAAACTACACAAATCCATTGCCTAGTTTGTTTTCCAGCCTTTCCGGTTGTGGATAGGCATTGCTTACCCTGTGTTTAGATTCTGATGTAGTTACATTAATATTGGGAAAACAGATAAGTAGGATAAATAGTATTCAGTAAAACTTTCTCAAGCAGCTGGATTTTTTTTAATTTTTTTTTTTTTTGAGAAGATGAAGGTATTTCATTTTTTAATAAACTTTCTATATTGTCTATTAAGAGGAAACTTAATGATGAATGGTGTTTTTGTCATACATATACCTCAAACAAGGACAACTAAGCATCATATATCATCACAGAGGCAGTAGCATCAGAATTCACTAATGGTTACCTTTTTGTGATTCTAATAACTGTACCCAGGCTGTCATCTATCTGACATGTTTCTACATGGAGGAAGGTAAATGGACATCAAGTTAAAAAGTCTAGTACTGCAGTTAACTCTCCCCGAACTCAGTACTTTTTGCACAGTTGTTTCTCTCCTTGTCTGCTCTTCTTCAGAGCCAGTTACTGTTTACCGTGCTTAATTTTCCTGTGTGTGGAAAAGGGAAACTCTCCTCCCCTTCTGCTTAGTCTTGTTTCTTTTCATGTACATGTTTGTAAACTTCGAAAAACCTCACCTATAGTTAAGGCAGAGAACCTCTTTGGCTGCTCATGAAAACAAGATGCTATTTTTGTGGTTCCACTGCTGCCTGAGTCTGCTTTTCCTCTGTGCCAAAACAACCTGATTAGAGCTGGTTAAAGCATCTTCTTAAATTCAGAGCTGAGGTTATTTCAAAAAACAAAACTACCTATAAATGATTATCCTTGCTTATTCCTCTCTCTCTCTTTCTTGGAAATCTACATAGTTGACTTTTAAATAAAGAACAATGGAAACTGGTAGTAACAGACTGAAAATTCTGGGGAGGAGATGAGAATGGGGAATGTGATGAAAAGTCCTCTTATTCTAGGAAGGCTTGCAGTGCTCATCAGCTCATTGTGCACTCTACCAGGAATTCTCCTCAGGGTCCTGATGAACACTCCTGGCAAATAGTTAGTGATGGAGAAGATAGCTTTTGTGAGGACACTGGAGCTGATAACTGCAGGACTGCTTGTCACCAAATGAGAGGGTCTGAAATACCCTTTTCTTTAGAGTAATCACTGTCCTGTTACATTGTAGCCTTGCAACATTTTAGCATTTTAACATTTTAGCCTTATATTTTACCTTGCAACTTTCCCAAAAGTCACAGGAATCTGCCTAGAGATGCAGTTGAGGTGTATTATCACAATGCTAAACAGCTCATCCATCTCAGATCTGTCTGCTCCCAAAGTGATTCCTTAGGAATTGCTTTCTATAGTTTTGGCCTTCTTTTTCTAAAGAGCTTTCTGTAGCTAGGCCATGAACAGTTGGCTTCTGTGAGCCACAGAGATGGTTAACTTTTTTTCTCAGTGGGACCCATGTCTGTTAATGAGGGAGAACTGATGCAACTGGATGCTGTTGGCAAGCTGTGCTCTAAGCAGATGTAGTAAAACTCCTGTCCTCAAACACAGCTAAAGTGACCACTTAGAAAGAAGGCGGCACAGGAAATGCAGTCTAGCACAATCTTATAATAATATCTGCACTATATGCTTTATCCTACATCTCTTCTTAGTCTAGCAATAATCCTCCCAGGCAGTGCTGGTGTGTTGGTGAGGACCAGATAGCACAGACGTTGCAGATCTTTAAAAGCAGAGAAGAAAGAGATACACATCATCCTCTGTGTCCAGTCCATTGTCAGGCTGATCTCACTCTAAGATCTTGAAGTTTTTAATACCACTTTCGCACCATTTTTTGGTGTTATTTTGTCATGTTATGAGATGCCTCCAGATGGCCTTAGGATTCTCTATGGGCAGGTTCTACTACTAGCCTTAGTTGTTTAAACGCAGTACACCAGACAGTCTGGAGCTGTGGCAGCCCTGTTTTCTTCTTGAGCAAGCAGAAGTACTGATAAAGTCAGGAGTTTCTAAATAGAGAGCTGGTACCCTTCTATGAGGCTTTAACATTCTCACCCATTCAGTTAAGGCAGATCTGCACCAATTGGAAGGAGGTAGGCATGAATGAAGGACAACAGAATGGAGGTGTATTCTGGGAACTATCTATGTTATGTGTGATATGTATTACTATGGAACAGTGGTTCAAGCTGCTCTGCAGTACAATAGGACAGCTAATTTATGAAGGAAGTGTGAGGAATATTCTTGTGTGAATGTGCAAAGAACTTCTTCTTAATGTTGGTTTCTCTATGTTTTGATCCTGTTCCATGAATTTTCCAGGTGATATCAGGTCAGCTGAGTTCTTCCAACCTATGACTTTGTAGTCCACGAGCAATTTCCATATCATATGCCAAAGAACAACCTTGAGTTGAATGTAAATGACAGTATGGCTGAGGTGGCTGAGTCTGTGAGAAGGCACTGAGTGCCATAGTGAATGGAAAAGAAGGAATCACAGGCAAAATATTATTAACAGCAGAAGGAAAATGAGCCTTCCCAGAGCAAAACCATGCGGTATATTCTTTTTTTCTTTTAGCATTGGTGCAAGATAGAGCCTTGAACTGGGCTATTAAGAATAGGTATGGTTAGGTACTATAAGTAGATGCAAGATATATTTTGCAGAGGGAAATTACTGTCTTTTTCCCTTTCTTTACTAAGCCCTAGTCCTCCTTTTTTTCTTTTTTCTTTTTTTTTTCTTTTTTTTATTTTCCCCGAGAACATAATCCATATTAATGCATTTGCCAATCCTGTACTTTCAGACCTCTGCTACACATGAGAGCTGCGGTCTCTTCAGCACCTCTGCCCTGATACTAAGGACCTCTTTGCAGAGGGGACAGAAAACAGATGCTAACCACAGTTCCTACTCCCTTTTAAATAAAAGTTGAGTAAGAAATTAAGTAGACAATGCACTGAGGATTATTCCAGTAAGATTGTGCAGTAGTGACTTTGGTGCATGGCATTCAGTCTCTCCTGTTGGCTAAACAACATCAGCTGCTAGCATTCTGGCTGTAGTGCTCATGCCATGTCTCCTTAAAGCTAGAACATAGCATAAGCCCCACAGAAAACAGACAACTCTTGATTAGGTTATTTCTTGAATTCAGGAAACACTTGAAATAGCTGATTATCTTGGGAACTGCCTTGAATTACAACTCTTCTCAGGGATGCTTGTCCGGGGTGTGTTTGCTTCTCCCACAGGCTTCTGCTAAAGCTGGAGCCCTGGAGTAGGTAGTAGCAGAGCCCTGGAGCCCCCTCTCAACTGAGAACAGACATCTAGCCTGGGAACACTGTGCCCTGTAACACCAGAAGAAAATAGAAGAGAGAAAATCTGCAAAGTCTGCAGCCTTTACTAAGAAGAAACACATTAGAAGTTTTTGTCTTTTAATTACTGCCCTGCTAATAAAGTTCATAAAAGCTTTTTGAACATATTCACTAGTTTCATATCTCTTAACTGGAATATTGCTAAGTTAAAGTTATTAATAACAAATAAAAGTCTATACAAACAAATACAGTTTAAAGAAGACAAGAAATTCAAAAGGAACTGCACGGCAGAGATTTGCAGAAAACCAGAGAGACATTCTTTGCTTTGGATAAGCCTCTTGCCATCTGACTACTGTCTAAAAACCTATTAAAATCTTTGTGCTGCTAAGATAAACTGTTGAAGGTTAATAAGTCATCTTTGAACCTGTAGCTGTGGGGAAGTCCCTGGACTCTCAGGACATGCGAGAGACATAACAGCACACAAATGCGGTTACTGTCCTGCCGTTGTCCACTTCCCTGAATCGTCCCACAAAGGGTCCCTGTTCGGGCACCTAATGTGGGAAAGTCTCTGGACTCTCAGGGTGCGCTAGAGATATAACAGCACACCAGTGTGGTTAAAAGCTATTAGTCTACTTTGTTGTTAAGCACTACTCTGTTTATAGATATTTACAGAGCATTCTGTTAACACTCTTCACACAAAAACACTCTTCAATCATTCACACAGATGCTTATCCAATCAGAGCCATGAGATGTTCTTTCTTCTTCTAAAGGTGTCCTTGGTTCTCATGCTGCTTATCTTGCTCCACAGCTGCTGCTCTGAACGGTTTTTCTTGTATTCCCACAATTCCCCCTTTATTGTTTATTCACAATCTTTGCCATACTATAAAATAATAACACTAATTATATTAATAATACAATCATTATAACTCAATAAAGGCCTCGATTGACAATATTCTAAAGGAGACAAAGCAAACGTAACGTAATGACAAGAAATGCTGTTAACCTACTAAAAAGAACAAATGTGTTTGGTTTTCAGCCCAACTTTTCTGCAACCTGGAAATAAATCCCTGAGGGCCCCATTCTGTGTTAATCTCTAACTGCTTTGAAAGAGGTCTTCAACTTCTAATGTATTGTGATATATTGATTTTGAAAGATCACTAAGATTTGTACAACAGATGCTTTTAGAGTGCTCTTTTGGGCTAATAGAAAATTAATAGTCAGACAACGTTTGCATGCTAGATAGAACTAGGGGCATTGTTACTTCCTGACCCTTGAGAAACAACAACCTGCAGAAAAAGAGAGAGAAAAAACATGGTGGTGGTGAATGCGATAGGCAGTGCCAGCAGGGCATCCCGTGCTTCAAGGTGCACTTTTCCTCTCTCCCCCCCCTCCAGATTCTCTCTTGCTTTTATTCTTCTCAGGGCCTGAAGGGTATCTTCCATTTGTACACTGCATCTGCATGGCCAGTGCGTGATACAGAGGCCAAATGGAACACCTGCTTGCAAAACAGAATAAATTATCAAGGTTAGCTCTCTTAGTGTGTGCCTTTGTCTCAGGTGCTGCGTGGTCATATTTTAAATTCCTGATTAGTGGGATGAAAGAAAGTTAATCATTATATAATACAGGGTCATCCCTTTGCCTGGGATTCCTTTCCACGTTTTATCTTAGCACTAATAATACATTAAAATAGCTATTCCCATAGATTCCAGCATTGATAACATTAAATCCTGTTAATTCACATTCAATCTATTACTAAAATAAAAGAAACACACAACAACCTAGATGATGCCCAATAATTCTAGTTCTTGAGACTGCATGGATAGCACAGGAAAATCACCCACTATATCATACCATTACTACTGTAATACAACAATTTGCAATACAGCAAGTTACAAAGCTCTATCAAACAGTAAGAAGCACACAGTCCCAGTCATTATGAGTTCATGGTCGTTCGAAGCCTGGTATCAGTCTTTCTCATTGTTTCACATCCTGACACCATTCTTTTCATGAATTCTGCAATGGGGAGCTGCAACAGGGGGTACACATGGCCACCCTGTCCACCTTGCGCCAACCATTCCCCTTTTTTGTTGAGTAAGCGTTTTTCAATACCAATAACTATACTAATAGTTATAATATCTATTCCCAGCAACAGTCCCTAGTATAAGGACAGCTAAAGCTACCTGTGCATACCCGTGTGCAGAATGGATGTCACGCATGTCCTGGAAAGTGAGAGAAAATATAGTGAGTTTACCCATGTAAAGTGGACCCCCAAAAGAATTTCCTGGTATTTCCAAACATAAAACATGTTTTCTTCCATCCCTTAGATGTGTTACCAATCTGTTGAGTTCCAAGAAGATTTAACTCCTGTGGGTCCCAGAGTATAGTGGTATTGAGACTCCTAAGAAGCTTGAAAGGACAATCACTTGGAGCGTCCAATACATTGCAACTATCTGTGTAGTAAGCAGAAAAGTCAGAATCAATTAGAAACGGCATTCCTATTAAACAAGTTTGAAAAGGATCAGTGGCAGAAGCAAATGCTAAGCAGAAATCAGTCAGGCCTGTTGATTTAGCCCAGGTGACCCACATGTTTTGCCGCGGGTTGATTTGGTGCAGATCAGGTTGTGCTTCTGTGCCAAGGGCAAACACTGCGAGCAGGAATCCAAATAGGGCCATCATCTGTGGAAAGACAAAAATAACCTCTTTCTACAAATATAATAGAACTTGGACCCTTCCAATCTCCGGTCAATGGATCTTTATAAGATACTTTAGCAGACTCAGATAGCACTCTCATACTAGTACCTGAATGATGCAAGGTATAGCAGGTACCAATGAGCCTCCTCATACAGAAAGGAAATTAAGGGAGAAAAGAGTGCTTATGAGGCAATCTGGCACATCACGTATATTACTCATTCAGTTTAGTTGCGCTTTTAGCGTAGCATGCACGCACTCTATAATAGCGACCTGTAAGAGTATGTGGGATCCCGAACTTATGTTGAACTCCCCACTTTTGCAAAAAAGACAGCACTGACTGCGACTTGTAGGCCGGCTCATTATCCGTTTTGTTTCGGAACAGCAAAACATGCAATCCAATGCTTAATGACATATTTAGCAGATCCACCCACTAAAGGAAAGGCCCATATAAACCCAGAGTAAGTCTCGACAGCGACATGAACACACTGCAGTCAACCAAACTCTGCAATATGGGTGACATCTGTTTGCCATACTTCCAATGCTCATAAGCTTCAGGGATTGGTCCCCAGCCCAAGGCCATCGTTACGGTGACTGCACTGTGGACATGTTTATACTATCAACCTTGCATCATTCACACCAATATTAAACTGTCTATGTAAACCACAGGCGTTTTGATGAAACATCTAATGAGAGCAACAAGCAGCATCAAACAGATTAACATGGGTCACCATAACCAATTTTACAGCATTACTTAAACCACACGTATTTAGCTGGCTGCGAATATGGATGACACAATATGGTTCCTTTCTTTGCCGTAACGTATGTTTAAAATATAAAGACATAGAGATAAACCACACATTCTTATTGTCTCTAACATGGGCATCCTCAATTCTTTGACATATGCCAGCCATGTAGAGGGAACATTTACGTTTACAACATTTAGAAGTTCATTTGGCCACACAATAAAGACCCACAAAATCGCTTTTAGTTCCATAGTTTGTAAGCTGTCTTGCAGCTCCACTGGCACAAACTGATGCTTCCAGCTATTGTCCCACCACACACAGACAGCTTTGTGGCTCCAGCATCTGGCGTCAGTATATACTGTGCAACCATTCACCGGTTGTCTTGAAAACTGAGGTATTTCAATCCAGTCAGTTTTTCCAGGAACTGCGCTACTCGCTGATCTGGGCATTCTGTATGCAAACGACCAGGGTACCCTTCTAAAGCCAATTGTAAGGAGAGGGAGTTACAGTACACCCACTCTGCCCGCAGCGAGGTAAAAGGTAAACTAATATCACCAGGATCTTGCCTCGCTATGCAGAGAACTCTCTCTGCCCATACGAATCAGTTCAGCTACTATATCGATACGAGTCCTCAAGGACAATCGAAGATGAGCAGTGGGTAATAGCCATTCCAGCAAAAAACAACAACAACAACAACAAAAACAAAAACAAAGACACAGAAGGAGAAGTAGAAGATTGTTTAGTACGCCTGTTTTGAGGAGAAGCATGCCTTTTTTTCCACTGACAAATGACTGCAAAAGCATGCTACTTCTGGACATACATGACAAGGGAAATGTTGTGAAGTAAGGATTGATGACGGTTAGCTGCCGATTGAATTTGGGTGGTAATCTGAACTAAAGCCTGCCTAGCCTCAGGCGTCAGTACAATCGCATATCGCATCATTAGTCTTCCCCTTAACAACTGAGACATTTTAAGTCTCCCCCTTAACAAATGTAACAACGGTTCCAATTGAGCGTTAGAAATGCCAACTGATGGCCGTAGACATTGTAAGTGACCTAAAAGAGTTTGTAAGTCAGTGATTGTGGAAATGTCAATTTTCAGTTCTACAGTCTGAGAGTATATGATAGCATCTGACAATTTTTAACCCAGATATAACATAGGAAAGGTGCATTACACTTTCTCCAGTGCCACCGTAAGGCCAAATTGAGAGACGGGATATTAATTGCACTTCCCAGCTATTATCAAAAGGCTGTTCAGCCACCAAGGCAGCACAGGATGTCATCCGTGTAATGATAAATGGTCATATGAGGGTTTGCTTTACGAATGGGTTGCAAGGCTGTGGCTAGAAATAGCTGACACATAGAGAGTTCTTCATGCCTTGAGGCAGTACAACCCATTCATACTGAGAGGCTGGCTCCACTTTATTGACAGATGAAAGCGAAACGCTTACAGTCTTTCTTGCGGTGTGTCTCCCGCATTCTCCCTTTTTTTGTTTTGTTTTTTTTTTTTTTTTTTAGAATGGATTTCTTAATAGATGAGTATGCTCAGTGATAGCTTACCCAGTGGGAGAATGAGGGATGCCTGTAATATGTCTAACACCCTATTCTTGGAGGAAAGTTCGAATGGCTTTAGAAGTCTGTTATTGGCTCCAACCAAGTTACACGGAGATTGCAGAGACACAGCAGCATCCGACGTAGGCAGGGCGGAGGAAGGGCGTCACGACGAGCAACGGGGTCGGGGCGGAGGGCGGGAGGGCGACGAGTGTCGGGGGCGGAGCTGAAGGTGGGAGCGGGATGAGCGCTGGGGCCGGAGCCGAGGACGAGGGCGCCGCGACGGGCGCTGGGGGCGGAGCGGAAGGCAGGAGCGAGGAGGGGTTTGCGGTTTCTTTTCTCTGCGGTCAGGAGTGGGGTCGGAGCTGCGGGTCGAGTCCGGGCCAGAGCTGCTTTCTGCACCGAGGGGTAGCGGCGGGGGAGGGAGGGAGGGCTATGGGGAATAGTCGAAAGAAATTCTTCCTTGTCGAATTTATTGCCAACGGATAAAAGTTTAGCAGCCGTTCTGTCTTCAGTAATAGAAGCCTCCCAACGTTTTGCTCCACTTTTGTCCCAGAGCTCTCCATAAAAAGATAATCCAGTTTTCAGAAATTCAGGGACATTTCTGCTTACCCATTTGAGAAAAGTAACTATTGCTAAGGTAGATACAGGCCGATTCTGAAGCATTAAACTAACTGTAAGGCTTGAAGATTTACTTTCTGCTTCTTCGTTAGTGAACTCCCCACAGTTCCCAACTGCTCACCTTCTGTCCTGCAGAACTGTGCAAGCATGCACGGAACAAACTCCAATAGTTCAGTCGGGTGGCGCTGCCGGATGAGTCGGTGGAGCAACAGGCGCTATACAGGTCAGGACCCAGTAGTACTATTCATCTTCCTTTGCTCTTTATCATTTCTTCATTTTTGGGTTTAGCCATTCTTAGTCATTCCTTCCAAACTTCAGCTCAGACTTCCCTTCTGATTTTGCCCCTACTTGTTCTTGCCCTTCACTGAGACTTTGTATTAGTCCAGCACAGGTGAATTTAGCCTAGCATTCCACTCTGTGGGGTGTGGAAATGACTACCTGTAAAGAGCAGAATTACTGCATCCGTGCCTTACTTCTCCCTGTGCACATGAGTACTCTTTCTCGTGTGGTTATAAACAAACTATACATTGTTTTCATTTTATTTATTTTATTATTTTATTTTGTTGTTTGTTATTAAGTCGGTGATTAAAGGGAAAGAAGGCATCCAGAAGCCACTGAGATGTTAATAATGTTCCTGGTGTCTGTCAAATATTGCAGACTCCAGGACTTTGGGATTTTTCATTCCTTGCCACTGAAGTCCAGATGGATGCACTCAAAAAACAAGGAAGTTTCTCCATCCCAGTCCTATGCATATTCTCATTTGCAGGCTTGGATAGTAGCAAGGTTGAACATACATTCCAGAAAGTTACACACAAAGAAGACATAGATAAGGCCAGCCATGCTGACTACCACAGATAAAATAGTACCTTTACCAGCACTCACATAAATGTAAACAACTTTGGATTAATTACCAGCCCTGTGACAACAGTCAAAGCAGATATGCATGCTCTCTTGTGTGATACCAACAATCTCTTGCATGTTAGTCTCTACAGCTGCACACACCTATCTCTGTAAGCTGTGACCCAGAGCTCCTTTTCCAGCTTACTTGGAACTCAGACTCTGCAGCATACATTGCAGTTCCTTCAGATGGTTGCATCCAGGCTTCTGCAGTTACTGGCACCCAGATTAATCTCTCTAGTTGCTGACACATGAAACTCTGGGCCCCGCGAGCTGCATCCTTTTCTTCCAGTTGCTGGTACAGACCCATAAGCCCTATCCCCTAAAGTCCCTCCAGTTACTGTCACACAAATCACTCTTGCACGCTGATCTCTCCAGTTTCTGCCGTCTAGATCTATCAGCCCTTTGACTTGCAGCTTCTTCTGCACTTCCTGACATTTAGTCTTGCAGCACTTTTACTTAGAGTAGTTGCACAAAAATATTTGGTAAGATAGGATATATTACAGTTTTCAAGGAGCAGAGCTGGGTCAGATGAGTGAACTGTATGAATGAAATGACTGCTTGCACATGACTTGTACCCTTACTTCCTATCCATTTTCCATATTTATTTCCCCCAATTCACCCCAATTCTTGCCTTCTCTTGCCTTGTCCTTCCATTAAACATCCCACTGCAAGTTTTATATGAGCCCACAAGCCCTTTATGAGATCTCATTGAATGGCTCAGGGAGCAGGGCCGTGGCTCCCTGAAAGAACTGTACAAGCAGGGACTCAGCAGCTCTGAGTACATAGCAATGGAATAATACCAGATGTGGTAAGCAACGAGCTGACCTTGAGCTAAGTAGCAAACAACTTAAGCAGAACTGTTTTCGGGTGGAATCAGAAAGCAAGAGGTATGCTTGGGTGGGGTGCACTACTGTCTAACTGCAAGGCTTTACCAATGAGAAAAGGACAAGTGGACAAAGGGACATAAACAACTCATATACTATATAAGTGAGCTATCTGTGCAGTAAAGGTGAAGCTTATTCACTCAGATTGAGTTGGTTGGGCTTCTCCGCACTGAGTAGCGATCGGGTATTGGTGAGTTCTCTCCCTGCATCATTGTAAGTTTCATACAGTCCCACAAGCCTCTTCAAACATTCCATAATACTCATGTTAATGGCAATCCCTCTTCTTAACAGTTACACAGTTCATTTTGACCTTCTTCAGGGATATGTCTAAATAATGTCTGTAATCAGTGAGTAGCAGAAGCATGCTGGTCTTTGTTATTGTCACCATTACTGCCTGCTTGTTAAGGTAGGTTTATGTGTTTAACTCCTCACTTCCTATGATATTTGAAGTTAACTTTCTACCAAATAGCCTGCAACCATGTAACCTAATGAACCAAATGCTCTCATTCTACTTCTTATAGGAGAGGGACACTTTCTTTAGAGGGATAGTATCTGTAGTCTTGAGCCTAATCAGTCTCTTCACTTGTCTCAGACAATGAAATGCTGGAGTTTTGCATTGGTCTACAGACTCAGTTGTCTCTCAAGAAACAGCTTCTTGCTTATTGCAAGCCTTCTCTCAGTGAGTCCTCCAAGTCTAGTGCTGGATGGATAAGAAATACAGACAGCCAGGCCTTCCAGAGTGCCACTTGCAATGCTTGTTATACAGTTCATTGTTTGAGGACTTGTCCAAGGCCTATGAGTACATGGATATGGAACTTTTCGCTTCCCTGGACCATGTATAGCAAACAGAAATTATCTAGGGCCACATATAAATAGGTTGCTCCAAAAATATTGCCTCCTATTTATTTCCATGGAAATGACAACAGACACAAGGAGCACAATAATAATTTTTGATAGAGCAAATTCTCTGCTACAAAACAACATTGTCCAATATTTCTGAAACTGGGTGACTTGTTTCAGCTGTGTGATATCCTAAAAAGCTAACTCCTCTAACAAAGATAAGCAATTCAAAGGAAAATAGAGATAGAAAAGAGTAGGTGAAACTATAAAACTAGTATCTCTAAAATGTCACATAAAAGCTAGATTCACCAAGAGCAACATCATAAAAACTTCCAGTAGTTTATACTTTCCAAGGGTGGCTGTGGGGAAAAAATGTAATCCATATAGACTGATTGAACCAGGTTAACAAAGACAAGGTCAAAAAAGCAATTAAAAAAATGCAGCAGAATAAATCTGGCAGTTGCCATCTGTAATTAGTTATTGGTAAAATATTGGTTATATTTTTCATATTGAAAAATATCAACAGGAACTGCCCATTACTTCTGATGATGGCAGCTACTCACCGGCTCAGAATGCAAAGAAAAAGAAATCACTAGTGTCTGAGCACATAGCTATCCAGCAGTCTCAATTGCTTTTTGAAGATTAGGAAAGAATAGAATGAAAGTAGCTGATTACACCCGCTCAGGCATTTTAAAATAATTTTACATTGGAAAATGTAATTAAAATCTTCATTAGAATTTGACTAAATTTCTATCTGCCCAGTATGTAAAGACATGGATGCACAGAATCGTAAGAGATATTTATTTTTAAATGGACTATCTTGTCTTTTCTAAAATCTAGAACCATGAACTAAAAGGGGCAGTGGAAGTATGTATCACATAAACCATGGATGCCCAACCTTTTGGCTTGCCTGGGCTGCACTGAGCAGAGAGAAATTGTCTGGAGCTGTATTCATGAAGGTCACTCCAAAAATAATGCCTCCTCTTTATTTCCATGGAAACTACAACAGATATGATGAGCACAGTAACACTGTCTGATAGATCAAATTCTCAGGTACAAAACACCATTTCTCAACACAGTCACCACTGTTAGCTCTGCACTGTTATCACCCACGAACAGAAGCCT
Source organism: Perdix hodgsoniae (assembly GCA_035772895.1). NCBI lineage: Eukaryota > Metazoa > Chordata > Aves > Galliformes > Phasianidae > Perdix > Perdix hodgsoniae. The sequence continues at coordinate 447,394 of JAPSGF010000091.1, forward strand.
GCTGAGCGATGGGTGCATGCCCAGGGCCACTCAGTGAAGAAAAGCTGCCACCTTTACAGCGTGGGTAGGGGTTGAGCCATGCTGAGCTGCGCATGGTCCACAGACAGCGGGTTGGATGTGCCCGCCTATGTGCAAAAAGTAATCCCATCCCAAATCCATGCACCATCCTGAAGCCGTAATCACGTCATTTGTCTTGCCAGGAGCTTGGGGTTTTGAAATGAATGGATGCTACAGTCATTCATATTCCTCGAGGCCAGGATCAGGCAGTTCATGGGACTGAAGAGCATTGAGCTCCCTAGGTATATTTGGTTTTAGCTCTCCTTGTAAGATAGTCCACTGACAGATGCCAGATTATACCTGAAGAGTAAGCAAAATAACTATATTCATCAAATAAGTCGCAAAACCAAGATCAGACGTGGCCAGCAGAAGTATCTCCTCTCAGGAAAATCAAACCAACCCTTTATTTTCTTGATAATAAATTGAGCTTCACAACTAAAGCAACAACTCATTCATCTGCAAATATCTACTGTTTGAGTCTGCTGAACTCCTCATTTTCTATGCGCTGTCGCTGGGACATAAAACAGTATCATGCAAATCATGCCTTGTGGAAGAGTTACTAGGTACCAGCAATCTGCCACTGAGAAGGATGCAACAAATGTTAAGAACTTCTAATTCCAATGTTGTGAATTGCGATGGCTGTCAAATTTGCAAAAATGGCAATGAGTTACAAAAGGCATATCCAACCCACAGCCTGGCACAGCTTGCAATGTAGCCCAGCCCCTGTTGCTAGGCCATCATAGGCCACCACGGCCAGATATCAAGCAGCCAGGCCCACCTCTAGACATGGGGAGGGTGCAGCAGTAGTTGTGCTTAGTCTTCCTCTCGCATCCATAGCAATTCAGTTTGAATCAAACCTTACGTGTATTACATACAGATGTGCTTATTGAGTAAAATGAAGTGATTGCTAATAATATTTAAACCTGTCTAATGCTATCTCAAAGGATAGCAGAGCCAAAAAAAAGAAAAGTTGTGGAGGAAGAGTGTTCAAGGAAAAACAGACAGACAAGTAGACTTTAGTCAAGATAAATAATATGACACTACGATTAATTTGCAAGGAAATTGTGTCAGTTTCAAAGATTGCTACTTGAAAAGACATTACATGCAGAAACATGCTGCCAAATTTAATGAAATTTAAGCACCCTAATAATGGCTGATAAAAAAAGGGACTTAGGAAATTAAGAGAAGTGTTGCAGAACTCTGCTCCTCTGTGGTCCCTCAGTGTCAGGTCCACTAATTCTGAAGATTCAAATCAAGTAACAATAGGTTAGGAACGTATCTCAGAGTACAAAGAAACCAGCCTGTTCATCCCACCTCTACAGCTGGGCCACAGGAGAAGAGAGAAAGGTAGTTGCTGCCGCTTCACCTGAAATTCTGAGAAAAGTGAGAATTCTCACTTGTTCTGGCAATCAGAACAGCAGCTCTAGATTGTCGGAAACAGAAACCTGGAATTAGAGCGAGGCCAATTTACTGTGACCTAATTATTAGCCAGTACAGGACTCATCATGATTAGGAAAGCACAATAAAAATGATGAGAGCCCAAGTCATCTGCCAGCAGCTAAGGATATGCTCTGCATTGTGATTACCCAGTGGGACGGGTGGCTGTATATCTCAGCATCATGAAAACTGATGGAACTCCCTGAAATTACAGTCCAGAGCTAAGCAGCCCCTAAAACAACTCTATTTATCCCATTAGTATGTGGTTCCCACACTGTCAACTCTCCATATAACAATGGAGATTATAACAGTGATATCAAATGATAACAAATTCAAGCCCTGCTGCTCAGAACTTCCACTACTTTGAGCAACACTGGTACCAAAGCTCTACTGCAACTTCACAGTTCCTGCTTCATTAGTCCAGTTATATACAAGCACTTAGTATTATATGGGAGCATGCAAAAATGCTTCTGAGAGGTCATTAAAATGGAGGAAAATTTCCACTGTAGTTACAGAGTAGTCAGAGATGCAAGAATGCTGTTCTGAGAAGTAATAGGAGTGGTCACTGTTACAAAGCAGGTTATATCAATTTATTTCTTTGTGCTTCAATTTTCACAGCCGTAAGATACAGAGGACTGATGCTGTTCTCTATAAATATTCCATAAACTTATAAATGGAAATTGCAAAGCCAAAAACAAGCAAGCAAACAAAAGCTGCAGTATTACGTATAAAGTCCTGTTCCCTCACACAAGAGCAACAGATTTTTTGACCCAATGGCAAGATATCCTTTTCCTCCACAAAAAATTCATTCTCCCTGTTAGGACAGCTCTTGGATATTTTGTAGAGCATAGAGCAAGCTTTCAAAAAGCAGCTTTCAAGATCTTTAAATGTTATCATTTGCTAACACAAAGTCACCAAATTAATAATATCTGCTCTCATACACAATCCTCTCAGGCTGCCATAATGGTGAAGGGACTGCTCCACGCATGTCCAATGAAACGTTACACAAATGGGAGAAGATACAGATGTAATACAGCAGGTGAGCCTATTACTCCCATCCAAATTCAACTGAGATAGAAGAGACAAGCTGAAAATACTATCATGCAGGGTGAATGCTCAGTTTCAGTCAGAAGAGAGTTTCCAATGGGATGGAAGATCTTCACCTTGAGTCTTGTAAGGAATTCTGGATGACAGTGTAGTGGGCAGAGGAGTCTGTTCCAGGATTCTGACACTGCAAAGAGCTGTTAGGCTGTAGTTTCTCAGGCAAATACAGTGTTTTGTAAATCAGATCTTGGATTGCAGAAACATCACTTTTTTCTACAGAAAAAGAAAGAGAAAGACAATTGGCAGGGATTCTAAACAGGTTAAGTTGCCCTTCTCCTCAAGAAGTACCCGGAAGCACCACAGCTTTTCCTTTCTTTTTTCTTGTACATCCCTCATTCTGTGCACTCACCTACACCCAGCTCCTGCAGTAGACTGTCAAACTCTGGGTCACTCTCCAGGATTTTTAAGAGGTTGGTGGACTCCATTCTCTCCAGCTGCACATCCCAGTAGATGTAGATCTTCTGATTGAAACTGACATAAACTAGGCAAGGACTGTTGCTTCCTCGTTTGCATGCATATAGGCCTAAAAAGAACGGAAGTATGGAAAATCTGGCTACTTCTCAAAATACAGAGAAGGCAAATAGGTAACTTCACAGGATGAGACAACAAAGACATTAGCAGAGAGCAGTAAGCACCTTCAAAGGACAAACAGAGATGGACTTGGCTATGTTAAGCCCCTCTGAGACATTTTATTTGTCTCTAAACTGTCATTAATGTATGCAGCTTGTAGATTTGCAAGCCACTTTTTACAAGTCTGAAAGAGACAAATTAGCAAAGTCAAGGCTCAGGCTGGCTCCATGGGGGCCTGTATCTCAAGTGAGAACAGCTTAGAAGACTGCAAATTAAAAAGCAATGGAGAAGAAAATGCTGTAGCACTCTCAGATTGGACAGAAAAGAAAAAAAACAATACCCAAAAAGCTAAACTAAACCAATCTCAGCCACACCCCAGCATCACTCCCACTCATTCTGCTTTTCCCAGATTCCATCAGTGAGAAGACCAGCTGTGTCTCTTTCTGCAGAATATACACCGCAGGAAAATTATTCCCCACTGCAGACAGACAAAAGATCACAGGTTCCTCAGAGGAGAGCAGTAGCTTTTATGGAGAAATGTTGTGAGGACTGGCTTTGCAGTCAAAATCCTCACCTGCACAGAATGCACTGACATTCTCATCTGCTTGAAATCTGGCAACTGTGCGATTGTGGTCGATGATGTATGTCTGGCCATCCCATGCACAGGCAATTACCTCCTCGTGCCCATTGCCCTGCAGGAACCATAGGATTAGTACAGACATCAACTACTCCTAGAGACAGTCAGTAATCCTTCTGCTTATTCAGAGGTATAGCAGTACTAAATGAACAAGATAACTTGGATTCTGAACTTCCATTAACTTGGAAATCAACCCTTCTCTATTACAATCCTTATGTATCCTATGAGCCTGTAGACAACTGGAGTATTGACAATTTGCAAAGTTTTTCAATTCTGCAGTGAGATAAAAGAGTGGTTAGGGGATGGAAAAATTCATAGCAAGGCGCTGCGCTCACTAGGTCAAATAAGCAGACACAACTCAACCTCTTGGAGGAAGGCAGACTGACATGAATGCAGAATGCACTGGCACAGTCAGAGCTTTCATTGTATCATCCTGCAATAATCCCAGCATTTTTTCAGCTGAGTCATACTCTGTGGGAATACAAGAAAGACTATTCAGAGCAGCAGCTGTGGAGCAAAATAAACAGCAAGAGAAAGAACAGCAAGAAAGGATATTCTGGAGATTCTCAGCACTGAGAACCAATGACATCTCCAAAAGAGGAGAAAAGCAAAGTCAAGTAAGCTGTGTGATGGCCTTGTGATGATGGCGCTGACTGGAGGAAGAGCATGTTACTAGAGGCAACTCATGGCTCTGATTGGATAATGCCTGTGAGCAGTTAAGGAGTGTTTGTGGAATGTTTTGTTGACATGTAAAGGTGGTGGGAAAGTTAAAAGAGAAAACTTGTGAATGTATACAAGGGATATTAGAACCCGCAATAAACAATTTGCATCATTCACATCTGAGTTCATGCCTCAGATGCTGCAATACTGTCTCTGCCCTTCCTAAATTTAAACATAGAAAAGCTATGTTGAACTTTTGTCTTCACTCCTTCACTCTCACACCTATTCACATAGTACTCACAGTAACATCCAGCTTTTCCAGCGCAAATAGCTGGTGATCAACCTGCACAGACCAGAGCAGCTTGTCTGCCCCTTCCATGAGTTTCAATGTCCCTGAAGAGGAAAAAAAAAGATTGTCCTGAAAATATTAAAAGGGAAGTGTCTGCTAACACTGGGCCCTGTGTACTCCTTCAGCACTCATGGTCTGCACATGGAGGGGAGAGCATAGTACAGACTGTAGCTGACAGCAGTCTCATTTCTGGGAGGGATAGTAGTTGATTATATTTTCAGCAGTAACAGGAAACAGGAAGAAATGGCACCAGCTCTGCTAACTGGCTTGCACCCTAAGAAGAAAATGTTCAAAACACAATCCCTGTGTATAGTACATCAACAGGTCTCATGTAAGACCATGTCAACTAGAATCCTCTTACCATGTCCCATAGATCACACAATCTCAAGAGAACAGGATCAGCTGAAAAGTTACTGGCTTATATACAAGTGGCCTCCTGGATGCTAAAATCATTCTAAACACTAACCTCATACCATTTTCCTATTATGCAGAGGTACTGTGTACCATGGAGGCTAGTGGGAGATGGAGACCTGAGACAGGTCATATAACATAACCATGAACCTATCCTCACTATGCCCTCCAATCTCAGTACGGCTCACGAAGGAATGATGGTGTGACTGGAAGCCTTGCCCATTGAGGAAGCTTCACATTTAAGGCCCAAATAAGAATCAGAAACTCCCTAGCAGGACATTATAGGGCAGATGGACATCTAGCCCATACAGGCCAGGTTGCCTATCTGGGAACAGAGATACACAGCATCTTGTCTCCACACAGCTGCTTTTTGAACAGAATCCCTCCATTCAGTTAATTAGATTTAGTCTGTCCTATCACTTCTCAGTCTGCAATGGAGCAGAAAAACATGGCTCCAGGCCAGTGTGAGGCAAGTTCTTCATTAACAATACTTGAGTTTTAGCATCCATTTCCTTTACTGCTTTTGGAAACAACACAAATCCCTTCAAGTACAAAGGCATATCTCTGCTATAGTTTACACACTCTTGTTTACATGAATTGCACTCCAAATTGGCATCTCAAACAGTTGTTTAAGTATTGGGTAAGCATGAAGCTTAGGAGTAAGCAGATGCTAATTCTAGTTTCAAGCTTTCAGTTTTGGGCCAAGCTTTGACAGTTCTATCCCCATAGGCCATAGTGCCATATAAGTAATAAATGTTTGTAAAATGCTTTGAAATCCACAGATGAAAGGATTGTAATAGCAAAAAGGGGAGATACTAAGACATCGGAAAAAAAAACAAATGTCAGCAGAAAGAGCTAGAGTCAAATTCTTTTGTGTACATCAGGAAACATTTCTGAAGCCCTGTTCCCTTTTCTTTCAAAATCAAAAGCACTGCACACTTGCTCCCTACTTTTAATTAAGGACAAGTCTTGGGCTTTCTCACAGGCCTTTCTTCCAGGACAGTGGTAGGACTTACCATCAAGTGTACATAGGGCAAACAGACCCGAGCCATTACCCACACTGGAGCAGCCTGCAAATGCAGAAGAGAATTACAGTTGAAACCTATTTATGAGCATAGTTCCTTCCCTCTCCTGAAAAAAAACATATTCAAAACAACAAGCTGACTCATACTGCCTTCTTTTTTGCCCAGTCTTGCAACTCTGCATAACAGGTATCTGCAGTCTTGCAACTAATCCTACCTCAAGCCAGCTTTTATTTATAGAGCACTACTGTCAGTGTAAACCCAAGAATCCAGCATGTTTAGTTTGCATTGATACAGGCATGTCTAGTTCTGCTGACTGATTCTAGGAATTTGTTTATACCAAATGCATGCAAACCTTCAGCAGTTCTGGTTGCAGTCAACATCATCATACCCTCTCTAGTCTCCAAAAAATGCACAAACACAGGCACAGTAATCACAAAGGGACAATATGGATAATAGCCTAAGCTAAATAATATTACAACTGTATCCTCACTGCTTCCCTCAGGGATAGGAATGTTGCCTTCAGTTGTTCCAGAAACAAGAAGAAAAAACAGATCCCACTAGAAGAACTACATTTCAGTCAAAGCGGCACAAAAGCACCTTCATGTCAGCTCCTGAATGAGTCTGCTAAGGTCATGCTACCAATATTATTGTTTCCACTTGATGACAACTGGACAGAAACTATGGTTTCCACTCAGCAAACACTGCTCAGATGCTACAAAGCTATTGCTTTGAGGGTAGGTTAGACATCTGTCTCAATGCTCATGCACCCAGCCCTGGCTTTATTAGTTCCCACAGCTGTGAACTTTCTGCAAACAAACAGTTCCTCTCCAAAGCTTGTGTATCACACAATTGTGTATAGAACTAACTAAACCCAAAGACAAGACTTTCCTTCTTCCTTCAGAAGAGACATGCAAGATAAAAGTTTTGGAAGTGATATCACACTGGAAGGCAGAAGGCTGGAGCTGTTTTCAACTACAGCTGCATTTTATGTTTGCACTGACAATGTCGAAGGAGGCACAGTCTCCTTGAGGTCTGCAGCAACCCAGGAAATGTGGCAGCCAGTGGCAAGACAGCAGAGCTGAAAGGAGTTTCATGCTTTCCCCAGACAGCTTCCCCAAAATTACACTGTACTGCAAGCCTACCTTCGCCACCCATGCACAGCTCCAGGCTACAACACCCCAGAACATACAGTACCCTATTTCTACAGGATCGTTTATAGCAAACAGTTAGCCAGTTGGGTGCTATACTGCCTGTAGCTGACACGCATCTAGACTCACTCTGTTCTAAATGATCTGCTGTGTCCTCTACAAACTGGTCAGCATGACACACTTTAACTGTCTCACTACTGCTGTTCCAGCACCAAGGAGCTTTTTACAAACTTCTCATCCCTTACTCTGCAGGTTTTGTACGCAGTGAAATAACTGATTTCATGCTCCAGTGATCATGGTACTTGCAGCAGCTGAAATGCCAAAAATATGACAAGCTTAGCAACTGGGTAGGAACTGTACTCTGCGGAGCAGGGAACGGGATTTGGGGAGGATTTGGTCAGTTGTCCTTCTCCCTCAATTCTAATCACACTGTATAGCCTAATTCCTCTGCAGACAGCACTACAGATGATAATTCAAATGCACATCATTTCCAGCCAGCTGCAGACAAGGAGGGAAAATGACCCATGCTTTGAATCTTCTTCTTCCTTGCATTATGGAGCATATGGACGAGGGAATTATGAAACTTGTACTCTCTGTATGTACCAAAACAGTGTTCAGCGTATTCAGCCAGTTTCATGGGGGAAGCACTGGCAGAATGTAAGAAATGTCTGGATACAAAAGCAGTTGGTTAGGGCTGAGAGAAGCCAGCAGCTGTAGATAACAGTTGAACAGTATAAACTGAAAGGAGACAAAGGACAGCAATAAAAATGAAATATGGAAGCAGCTCTGGAGGGGTTGGGATCCACAGGTAAAAGAAGGCAGGATATAGATGCTAGAGGAATCAAGTGCTCAAATGCATGAAATTAAAAATGATGCTGTGGAAAGGAAGAGATGCATCTAGGTAATTAGGAAGAGGGCAGAAGCTGCAGTCATGGAAAAGTAAGAATCTAGTATATCTGCAGGAGCAGGGCTTCATAGACATTAATGATGAGTAAATGCAAGCAAGTGGAGGATGCAGGGAAACTTGTGCTGGGTGAAGAATAACCAAGGGAAGGTCCAAAGTCTGTAAAAAGTTCAAAAGCAAATGTTTAGCTGCTTTTTGCAGGCAAACCAACAGGAGATGAAATCCTTCTGTTCTAGCATCTAACTCCTGAAGTTTTTAATTTTCAGCCTCTGGAAATCTAATTTCACATTGGACTGACATATTGAAAAAATATCACAGGCAACTGTTGAGGCAGAGAACCTAAGCTCTTAATCTCTCACCTTGGCCAATGCTACCAATCAGATGAGTGGAAACATTCTTGTTGTGAATCCGGCCAGACGTTTGGTGAAGAATAACATCTCGAACAGGGGCCTCTCTAAGGAGAAAAGAGGCAGGCATCAGGAAAGGTTACCAGATCATGCCTGGTCCTGCGTCAAGACAATATGAAGAGCAGAGTACTCCAGAACTCTCCAAGTCTAGAGATGGATCGAGTCTGCACAGGCTAACTCTTTAATGAAATACTCAGGAACAGTATGCTATCCCCAAAGCAAAAAATGACAGACTGCTTTAAGCAGGGGATATTTCCATCATCAGTAGAAGGATTATTTGCTGACAAAAAGCAATGAAAAGAAAGCACACCACCTCAGGAATGACAGAAATTTGCTAATGATTAAAAAACAAGACCTAGTGATTTGTAGCATCAGAAAACTGGAAAGAACTCAAGTAGGTCAATAAAACATCTATTCTAAACAAGGAGATTGGTGTTTGTCTTTTAAATTATTTTCTGTCACACGTGCCTGAATGCTACTCATTCAGGAAAACCGTCTGTCTATGGTTGTACAAGTTAGAGATCATGTCTGGGCCTGAGTTCTGGCCAGGCAGATACTTATATTTCATTAAGGTCTCTAAGACATCAAGACTCCTGTATGATTTCTGGGTCTACCCTAGTGTCCCACAGAACAGCACAGAAGTGCCTGATTTTCTCACAGTGGTGCCTCTAGGGACAGGGAAAATAACCTGACTGCTCATCTTGATTTCTCTGCTTGTAATTTACAGCACTGGCTGCTAGGTTCTTATTAGGAAATCCTGCCCTACCTGGAAGAAACCAGTAGTGTCTTTCCAAGGCTTCAGATTAATTGGCCTTGGCTCAGCTTTACAGATGCCACCCTTCCCACCATTAGACAGCTCCCCTGACTACTCTTTATTGAGGTCACTCACTCCTTGGCCAACTCAAGAAGAAGAGCAGGACACAACAAAAACAGTATTCATCTCTAGGACAGAGACCTGAATTCATAGGCACTTGGGTGCCAGCAAGCTTAATTCATGAACTCCCAGCAGGCTGTTCATTGCAGAGCCTGGCTTCATAGGATGACAGCATTATCCCTCAGAAAGGCAGTGGTGGTGGTGCCCTCTTGTGACAGGCATGTACAGTAGAATCTAGACATCTCCACACAATCACTGTTCACCTGCTTGGGGAAGAGCTCTCTCTCCCCTCTATCATGTGCTGCTGCTCAGAGTCCCAGGTGCACAGCAGAATGGCATAACCGCAGCCTGGCTGAGACACCATCATCTCTGGTAAGCCATCAGGGCCTGGGTTCACAGAAAGGCTATCCACCTGTACTGACACAGGATAAACAAAGATAGAGTTGAACTGACAAACTTAAATAACCTAGAAGTATCCACTGTGCAACTTGTACTTAAATCTGACTACAGCAGATTTTCTCATAGAAGCTGAGTATAAGCTGAACAAAGCCAGCTACAGGCAAAATATCCAACTAAAAGGGATCTTCATCTAGCAAAAGCCACTTAAGAACAACCTTAGTGGAAAACATTCTCTAGTCAAGTGAGAGAAGCTTATGAACATCACACCAGCTTCTCTGCATGCACAGGGCAACTGCTGGGCAAATCTCCCTTCAAGCCATCAAGATGACAATTACTTTGTTGGTAGGACCAAAATCTTGTGCCTCTTCCCATATCCTTACCTGACCTTCCAGCAACCATTTCTTCAGGAGGATCAGCTGCCCACAGACATGGTCCGAATTCTCTGACAAGTCCTCCCAGCGGAAGGCACGCACCACTCTGTCAGTGTAACCTACCACCAGCTCACACTTTCCATCTCCATCTGCAGGGAAACCAGGAGACAGAAGGGCTCCCTTAGGCCTTCATAACTGCAAAAACCCCAACATCCATTAAGCACCATCCTTAAGGATCCCAACCCTATCACAAGAACTCACACTTTAGAATTTTTTTGTAAATTCTTGCTCCTCTCCTCAAGGACTGGACAGTCTTTGTTAAAGCAACTGTTTCAGCTATGTAGTCATTTTCTTCTATGTGCTCATATATTTTCTTTCTCCCCATCACCAATTCATGCCCCCAAATTCCCTCACCCTGAACTTCCATCCTTGTTGTCCCACTCACCTATGTCACTGATTAGCATGACTTTGGTGTTGGCAGGAATATGTTGCTTGAACACTGGCTTCTGCTCCTCGGCTAACTCATGGTGGCCTGAAGCATCTGAGTGCTTTGAAGGGGAAGTCAGATCAAAAAGATGAAACCAACCTTCTGCACTCACTGCCACTGCAAGATTCTAAGAGAGAAAGAGAACAGTCTTTGTATTTTTTTTTTCTTTTAGAAGTTGTAGCAGGGCAAGGGAAGATCAATGTCTGCTACAAGGGAACAAGAGACTATTTCTGTTGTCAAGAGATATCTCTAGATCTGTGTCTGTGACAGGGGTCACAGTCCCAAAAACAAAACAAACAAACAAAAAAAAGAGAAAGGAAAAAAAAAGTGTTAACTGTTTACAGCCCGTTCGGCCCAGCCCTGTGACAAATGAGGCAGGGCACACGCAGGCCAGCACCTCAGAGAGAGAAAAGTGGGGGAAGAGGGGAAATAGTAGATGGGTCTAAAAAAAACCCCACCAAAACAGAACAACAGCAACGATCCGAGGAGAAAAATTAATTTACTACATCCAACAAAATGAAACAAAATGAGAGAAAATGAGAGAAACAGCGTCCAAAACTAGAGGCCGGTAATGAGTGGTGTCCCCTAGGGGTCTGTCTTGGGACTAGTGCTCTTTAACATCATTATCAATGACATCAATGGTGGAATTGAGTGCAGCAAGTTTTCTGATGACACCAAGCTGAGTGGCACGGTTGACATGTGGTGGTAAGAAGGGATGCCATTCACAGGGACCTCAACAGACTCAAAAGGTGGGCCTGGGTGAAGCTAATGAGGTTCAACACAACAAAGTGCAAGGTTTTGCACTTGGGCCGGAGGAATACAGACTAGAAGGAGCAGTCCTTGAGAGTAGCCTTGTAGAGAAGGACCTGGGGGATCTTGGTGGATAAAAAAATTGAACATGAGCCAGCAGTGTGCTCTTGCAGCTCGGAAAGCAAATGGTATCCTGGGCTCCATCAGAAGAGGGATGGCCAGCAGGGACACAGAGGTGACTGTCCCTCTCTGCTCTGCGCTTGTTGAGGACCCATCTGGAGTACTGTCCAGGCTGGGAACCCCCAGTACAAGAAAGACAGAACTGTTAGAGAGGGTCCAGAGGACAACCACAAAGATGATCAGAGGGCTGGAGCACCTCCCCTACAAAGGCTGAGGGAGCTGGGCTTGTTCAGCCTGGAGAAAAGAAGGCTGTGAGGTGATCTCATTGCAGCCTTTCAGTACCTAAAGGGAGCCTAAACAGGAGGGGAGACAACTCTTTGAAAGGGTAGATAACAGCAGGACAAAAGGAAATGGTTTTAAGTTGAAGGAGGGAAGATTTAGGTTGGATGTCAGAGGGAAGTTCTTTATTATGCGAGTGGTGAGGTGCTGGAACATGCTGTCCAGAGAGGCTGTTCAAGGACAGGTTGGATGGAGCCCTGGGCAGCTTGGTCTAGTGTTAAATGGGGGGGTTGGTGGCCCTACCTGTGGCAGGAGGGGTTGGAGATTCATGACCCTTGAAGTTCTTTCCAACCCAGACTGTTCTGTGATTCCACAGCAGACAAAAGCAGCCAGGGACCACGTGCTTCTCAGCCGCCCAGACCAGGAGAGCGAGCCATGAGCTCTTCCTTTCTTCCTCTGGGGAATGCTGCTCCTCTCCAAAAACCAAAATGCCCAAAAAAGGCAGTCCCCAGAACCAGGACATTAATTCTTTAACTCCCACTGCTTTACATGACATAATGATGTGGAATACTGACAACAAAAATCACAAAACCATGACACCAGTATACAAACGACTCAGGTCCAAATGGTCTAGAAGGTTCATCATTTTCAGAAAAGGATATCAAGCTGATGTGTACATGCAATTTCCAATACATGGCTTACTCTAACCTCACTTCAGCTCTGCTGTCCTCTGGAGCACATTACTTTAGGCAGGGTGCCTAAAGTGGAATTTTTGACCTCAGTCACTTGTTTAATTCTCAAAAAAGAAAGCCCCCAGAAGAAGTCATATTAGACCCACTAGAATTTGCTTGGAAGTCGAGACTATTCTGTGGCTGTCTTGTTTAGGTGACCTTAAACACATACAGTCAAGCAGCAGAAGAGCTATGACCTGCAATAGGGCTCAGTACAGCTGGATAAAAGTCACCAAGGAAAGGGAGTAATCCTTAAACCCCTGAAGTCTCATGGCATTCACACAGAAGGATGTGCTTATCAGTAGTGCTTCCTAAAGATAAGATCTCTTTGCTTACTAAGATTTGTATGGTGTTCACAGACAAATAAGATGCAGGTTACACGACACAAAAACAATTTTAAAATAGAAGTATTAAAATTCTGTGCATGAGGTCAGATCCTGGAGAGAAAACATCTACCATCCGTGCTTGTCCACATTCTTGACAGACATGAGCTAAATCTCCTAAGCACTTTCCATTTGCCCTACAGACAAAGATGGGGAGAGTTTGATTGCTCTCACCTTTCCTTTATTGCATACATCTCCCACACCAACGCACGTAAGCTGCAAGAGAAAAGAAGATCTTAAGAGTCCATCTATGAGAGAAGGCAACCCAAAGTAGCATTTCTAGATAAATCCCTGCCATACCCTCTCCTCTCCTCACAAACAGTCTCTTGAACTTGAACAGCCTTTTTAATGACAAAAAAGAACAGCCCAAGACAGAAACACATAAGCCACACAACTTTCCAGAGCTCTAGAGCAAAATTCACAGTGCACAGGAACAGGTTCAAGGTGGGAGAAACCCCAACAGAATTACTGTGTTTGTTCAGTATTTTGCTCATAATTTCTAGTCCAAAGGGCTTGCTGTAAGCAAGAGGGTCTTACATCACTAGATGAAAGGCATCAGAAGCAGTTCTGGCTGCCACTTCTCTCTGGTTTTCATATTCCAAAGCAGTGATCAAGGACAACAGTATGTACATACACTAAAAGACCCAACAGTTAAAAGCTTTGTAAAGAACTGACCATTCCTTGGCAGGATCGTACAGTCCAGGGTTTGCTGTCATCATTTTTGTACACATAGAGTTTTCCATTGGTGTCTCCTACCACTAGCTCATTCAGCTGTATAAGAGAATTGGGTTAATAAGAAGTTCACAATTGCAGTAACATAGTACGCCCAGCACAGTGAGAATTACAGATTTACAACACAAGAGTTAAAAGCTTGAAACAGTAGAAAAGGCCTAGGAAAAAAAAAAAAATAAGAGCCCTCATTTTACACAAGCAGAATAAACAGCTCACTTGGGTTTTCTTCATTCATCCAAGGAAGATGTGAAGAAAGTAATCCTCCAGAAAAAAATCTTCAAGAACGCAATACATTTACACTGGATCTTCAGCCTCACTAACAAATTGGCTAAACAGCGATTACTTCTTGAAAGATGACTGCTGAATAGTCACCATCTTCTCCTGCTAATGAGCCCACATATGCCATCCTCTGCATTATGTCTCCACTTCAATTTTCTGCATAACTCCCCTAGCACATTACCCTGTGTAATATTAGCTCACATGGCTAGCGATGACACTTTCCAGGATGGCAGGGTATAGGATAAGAAGATTCGTCTGTTGAGACAGTCTTCATATATGTGTTCAAACTAATCTCCTCCTAATTACAGCCAAATCAGACATTTCAAGAACATCCATCAGTAGAGCTGACACTAATAGCACTGATGTACATCCATACACCACATGGATAAAGAGACAATTACCCTCGACTTTATTCCATTAGTAATCCAATGCACGACAACAAACTGATTCTCCACAGCTTTGCATTTCCCGTCTTGCAACGGTGGCAACGTCTCTTCCTGGGACCAAAAGTTTATTTTCCTAAGAACCTTACAACAAGTAGTGCCTACGACGCCCAATGGCAACGCAAACATTAACGGGCTGTAATTCAGTGACGGTAACATTCCGCTTGCGAGCGACCTTCTCTGCCTGCCCGCCCGCCCACCCCGCGCTGCAGCTCCCCGCGTTGCAGCTCCCCGCGTAGTGCCGCCAGGCTCGCACGTGTGCCCGCCGCGCAGCCCCGCACCACCCGCCAGCTCAAAGCCTGGAACAGATCCCGCCGCTACCGCGTCGCGGCCGCACCGTGTCGTTATCGGCGTCCCCCAGGCAGATGGCGTGCGGAAAGAGGCTGCCACAGAACTCGAGTGCCACGCGCTGCACGTAGCTGACAGACCGCATGCCGCCCCTCGCTACGCCGCCAGCCTCCAGGCTGGGACGACCGGAAGGCGATGGCGGCTCCGCCGGCTCCAGCAAGGAGTGATGACGTCAGCGCTGAGGGGCGGAGCGGGGCTGCGCTCTTCTCGGAACATTGCGCTCCTCTCGGAACGCGAGCGCCCTGCGAGGCGGCGTTCCGTGCCACACGACCGAGCTCCCTTTCGCAGTGAGAATGCCCTAACCGTGTCATGCAGACCAGCTGTGCGGTTCTTGCTCGAGTTCAGTGGGAAAGTATGCCATTGACTGCCTGGGGTGGTTTTCTCTCCCTGATGTTGTAGGCTGAGTTACATCACTCATTTACATGTTTACTTATGATAGTAAACCATACTTTAAAGATACTGTAAAAAGACAGTGGGGGATGAAAGACATATATTCAGAGAGATAGGTAAGTGTAATTTACCAGTCAATACACTCTTTTATGAAGTAACAGAAAAAAAAAGTTAAAGAAAATTGCTTTAACCTTCATCAACATATCTGATATAGCTACTGCTGGTGCGCGAGTGGTTGTTGGTAAAAAAGACTTGCAAGATTAATGGATAATGATGTTATCAGGTCTGTGTGTTAACTGATAGCTTTATTTCATATTCAAATGAATTAGAAGGGAATACACACCTCTGCTTCCAATCAAATATATAATTTTCTATTTGATCCATTAAATCCATCATGCATCTTCAAGGTGAAAAATCACTTTACCTGTGCTGTATTTCAGACAGTGACAGTGATGGAAATTAAATTATGGCAAGTTTAAATTATGGCAAATAATCTCATACATTTTGATATGCTAAGCACAGTCCTGTGAACAGTGAAAGTGCTTTCTGTTTTGATAAAGGAATCCAAGAATAAATTTCATGATTTGAAAAAGAAAAAAAAAAAACCCTTTTTGGTACATTTGCAACTCCATTTTCAGCTAACAAATATATTACTTGCAAATTTTCACAAGGATTGTATAGAGTTGCAATCAGGCACTCAACTCCAAAAAGAAAAAAAATTTCATCTCTTTACTAAAATGTCATAAGCCCTCTCTTACCACAGAAATCCCTTGCTTCACAGTTATGCCTTATTCATGTCATCATTTCTGGCAGTACATACATTTATGAACAATTATTGTCAAGGATGAAATACAGAGAAAGTAATATTTCATCAAAAAATCTCTGATGAACACCTGGAAAACTCATTAGTGCCAGTGAACCAGCCTGATGCATTAGTTTCACAAAAATAAGTTCAAACATCTCAGTAGCCTTATGCTTTTGTTGCTTTTTTTTTTTATGTTTTAATAAAAATGCATTCAAAAACAGTTGTTAAGTACACTGAATTCATATAATTAATAGGCAACCCATGACAATTCCTGTTTGCTCGATGCAGCCCAGGCAAGCCAAAAGGATGGACAACTATTAGTGTTTCACCAGTAGGATTTTCCCCATATGAGCCATATTAAATGTTCCATTTATGCTCTAGTACATTTGTGCTCTAGTGCAATGTAAATGAGCTTTCAAATATACAGGGCTGCTATTATCTAACCAAAACTTACAAGAAGTACCTGCAGTAACTGTTGATATTTAAGCAAATGAAACTGGTCCTTCAAAGTTACAGCATTTCCTTTCCTGTAATAACTTAACAAGACTATATTGCCTTTTCCTCTACCCCTTCCCAGCCTGAAGGCTCTTAGGGCACTGCTAATTTCGCATAAAGCAGCACAGATCACAGATCCATAAGCTACCTCCAACCCAGCAACTGGCTGGACTTCCCATCTTGGGCCTGGGGTCAGGACAGTACGTCATGCAGGACTTACAGTCTGGTGACAGTTCAGACATACAGCTCCCTGGCCCAACCTCTCTCTCTCTCTCCTTTGAAACAGACAAAACTATGTTCCTTCTGAAAAGCAAGCAATGAATTTGTTCCTGCTGCTAGACAGTTTCAGAAAAGGACAGTTGACATGATGAGTTTAACACTACAGGACAGCATGAAGAGCATGGATAAGTCTGAATATTCTACTTCATACCTATAGATAGAAAAATACAAACAAGCACAACACTCCCCCCTCTACAAACACCATTCTCCAAGCCAACACAAAAAACACCACAGAAAAAAAAGTAGGAGAATATTAAATAGTTTTCTTGTGAGGTAAGGATAATAAAGACGAATCATTCAGACATTTGCATTTCATTAGGAATTATAAACACTTTCAAGATATTTTACTATTAGCACTTATTTTATCTTCAAAGCCAGTCACTTTCAGGTATCAATCAGTATTCTTCTGGTCCAGTTTTACAACACAAAGGGGAAAGAGAAATACTAACAGATAATAATACATAGGTTACAGACTTGTGTACAGTTTTAAGCAATATTTAAGCAATATTTTCTTCATTTGCAAACAGATGAATCAATTGCATACTTTTTTTACATAGCATTATCAGAAAAAAGTAGATATTGTGGCTACAGTACTGCTATATGGATAAGAAAAACACTGAATGACTAGAAGACAAGACTTGTAATTCTTTGCAAATGCCAACAAAAAGAAACACAAGAAGTTCAATTTCCTTTAGTTTAATTGGAGCTTTATTACTTAAGCTGTGACTTCACAGTCTTCACTTTCAGCAATATGCAAGAGGGAAGCATATAAAGAAGATTACAACACTTAATGGAGGAAGGGAAAGGGGACAATGCCAAGGCAGTAGAACAATGAGCACTGATTTGTTCTCAAATCTCACATAAGGACTGTTGAAAAAGGCCAACTGCTTTAAAAAAAAAAAATCAGAAAAAAATGAAATCAAGGAAATTAATCCCAGATCGTTTCCTACATTTAAGTCAGCTGGAACAAGAGAGACACAAACACCAATGGCAAAATGCAGATAAACCAAGCAGAGTAAATCCAGACAGAACCCAAACAGTAACAGAAGCTGTATGAATAAATAAAGTCCCTAGGATTAAATCAGATTTGTGCTGCCACTCAGCTCATTTCACAGACATACAAAGCTGTTCTTGACTGTGGCATGGCGGCTCAGCCTCTGCTCCTCTGAAGCCACTGTCCAACCAGGTAGAAAAATAAAGGTCTAATTCACTGGAAATTCTTTCACTTACAAAACTAATGGAATCTGATTTGTTTATGCTTCTGTGTCAACTTATTTATCTTCAACTCCATTCTGCTCATCTTTCATTTCTGCATCTTCAGTGTGGCTGGTTTGAAGAGTAGTAGCTGGCTAAACAGAGACATATAAAAAAAAAGTCTTCATTTATTATAAAAAATTGCCAAAATTTGAAACAATACATGAATCTACCTTCTGCAAAGAACAGGACTCCATTGTCTTTCTTAGGGGCAAAGGCATACATTTCAGTAGCATTAACATGGTTCTTTTGCACTTTTCATGGCTACAGGTTGTTTCAGCAATCCACTCTTCCATCAGCAGCACATCTTGCAATGTGCCACACCTAGATACACCAGACTCCCAGCACCTGTGCTGCCCGAAGGAACCTGCACAGCACAGCCAAATAATGAGCAATTCACACAATCACAGGTCAGAGGGGACCTCTGGAGATCATCTAGCACAGCTCCCAGTTAAACCCTGAAATTTTACACATCAAGATGCAAAAAATTCTAGTTTGGTTGTTGCATCTTAACTATTGCTCAGATTCTTCATTAAGAATAAAGTAACAATTAAGGCACTGGATAAGTCCATATGACAGTGTCTAGAAGGACAGGATATTTTCTCCCAGGATTCAGTATGCAAGCACTGCTTTAGCCAGGTACAAAACCACCCTACTCATTGACAATGCCGCTTTCCTTGCAGAATCAGCAGGGAACTTTTTGTGTGTTTGTCTATACTTCTTCATGAGAAGGAGAACTACATGCCCAAAACTACTGCTACACTCTAAAAAGAAAAGCAAACAAAAACTCTTCAGAGCAGCCTGCCCATCTAACCACAGAATTACGAATTATTTCCCCTTTCCCACCCATCCTTACTATATAATATTAGCAGAGTTGAGGTATGAAATGCATCTATGATTACCTCTGGGAGAAAATTTGATTTCTTATGCACCTTATTTTGAAAGAATTGGGGGGGAGGCCAGGAAGAGAAAATAATTTCTGATCTAAGAAGTGGTCAGCTGACACAATCTGAGATGCCTTAGTTGTTTGAATTGCCAGGTACACTCATTTCATTTGAGGACAATAGGCCCAGGAATATACTTACATCAGAATCACTCAGCCACCAGAATCGACTGTTCTCAGAATAATCAGTTCAAGGACAAAAGGCACTTTAAAAATTCTTCTATGTTGTGTTCACACCTCATCACTACTTTCTTATTAATATTGTTCTGTTGCAATATCAGTTTAAATAACTAAAGGGATTTTATGCAATATCCTTAGTACTGAGAGTTGTCTTGTTCAAACAAGATGATTTAATCACGTTGAGTGTTGCCTATCCCCATTATTTCCCCCCAAAAGCAACTATCTACTTGAGCGCTCTCTGACTGTATGAGAAGTAAGTCAAATAACTCAAAATTCTATTCCTTGTCTAACACGTGACATTAGACCATATGATCTTCTGGAGTAGTGCTACTTACCTTTAAGTCTTTGTCTGCAAGCCTTTGGAACATATTGGCATACATCTTCTTCTCTTTCTCATGCTGCTCCCGTATTTTTTGCTGACAAGTTACTAGTTGCACTTTAGCAGCTTTGTTACTTGGATAGAGCTGTATCACCTTCTGAAAATCTCCTCGAGCCAATTCAAAGTCATTGACAGCCAAGTGGGCTTCTCCACGCCGGAAAAGGCCTTTTTCATTGCTGCTATCTAGTTCAAGTGCCTGCATTTAAAATAGAAAAAGAAAGAAAGAAAGAAACCAAATCAGCATTTGAGAACAATGTAGTGTTTGGGTTTTTTTTGTTTAGTTTGCTTTTTTAAAACTAATATGCAAGTCAGAGTATCATCAACTGCTAGAAAATGACCATTCTTATTTTCATGGTTGTCAGGACTTAGTAAAAAGCTGAATTAAATACAGCAAAAATAGGTAGAGAAAGATAAACAAGCCATATCCAGCACCTTATGTCCATACTTATTTTGTTTGCTCATGTCCAACTATCAGCTGATCAGAAAGTCTGAACACCACACAGCCAAGTATTCCTCAACTCAAGCAAGAGAGAAACTGTCAGATTACTTGAGCAGCTTAAGGATGAATAAACCCTGCTACCTTGTTGCAGTTCTCCAAAGCCTGAGAGTACTCCTTCAACTTGAGATGGCACATAGCTAGATTAAGGTGAGCAGCAAGCCTCAAGCTCTTGGCTTTTGTATCTTCCTCATCAGTGAGTCCTGATTCATGCTCCAACCATGACACAATCTTCTTATACTGTAATGCTGCTCGTTTGTATTTCCCCTCCTGTAAACAAGGCAATTAAATTTTCACACAGCTCACCATAGTAATTTTTATTTAAACTTCCCCCTGCCCCTTCATCTTACCTAGAACAATAGATCTGAAAAAAGAAAAAAAAATAAATCAGAGTAATCAGAAAACTTCCATTACCAAAAATACGCTACCATCACACTGTAGAGGATTAGAAAAATCTATTTGAACACTGCAACTCTAAGACTTTCTTTTTTTTTTTTGTCTTTTTTTTCCCCTATTTTCAAACACCTTTCTCCATAGTCCTTCCCATAAAATGACATGGAGAAAACCATGAACACCACTCTGAAATGACCAAAGCGTAGATCATTATCATCAGTTCATAACACGGATAAGAAATGTTGTTATTTCTTGGGTAATTACCTTGAAGTACTGAGTGCCTTTCTCCTTCACCATGCAGCTTTGTTCCAATTTCTCTTCTGTATTCATTTCCCAAGACTCCTTAGCCTATCCAAACAGGAATAGTTCAAGACAATGACAGGGAAATCATACAGCTGTGCTGTTTCTCAGTAACAGCACACAAGAGACAGACTTGGAAAGAACAGTTTTGCACAGCTACTGGAAACTGAGCTAGAACAAGAGAGATACTTGACAGCAACAGACAGTAAGGACAATTCCAATCAAAAGCTCCCATAATGTAATCACCACCTACAGTAACATCTTTCTTCTCACGTCAAAATTTTAAGGATTCAGTTTTTCCTTGTTTAAGCTGCATCAACAATTCCCACACCTCCCAGTCTATATGCTCTCATTCCCACCTTTTCAAAGCCTTTGAGTTTCACTTCATATTGTAGTTCCGCATCCGGAGGGATCTGAAATTTCTCATTCCCAGTACGTCCAAAACCGTAGCTGTAAGATGGGGGGGGGGGGGGGGGGGGGTTAGTTACAAAATTGGATATTCAGGACAAACCTCTACGCAAGAAGCTAGAGATAAAAACCACACAAATCTGCCATACTATTGCAAGACAAACTCTTGGAGAACTGCAAATAATTTTCCAGAATCTGCACGCACAAGACAAAAAGAGAGGTAGAAAAACCTGGGATTAATTTTGCTGATTTCCACATTACCAATTTTTGTTTTGGTTTTTGGTTTTGTGTTTTTATTTTTCAAGTTTTACTTGTTTGGCCACTGCTGTTTCTATGATGCAAGTTTAAAAAACAAAAAATAAAATACTTTGAGATTGCATATATCTTGCTTTTTATTATCATCCAAGACAGGTTACTTCCTTTATTATGTCTATATTGTAACTATTTCCAGAAAGAGACAGCAGTAAGTAAACAACTGTGCATAAGATACTGCCAATCCACCAATTAACAGTAAATTAAACAGTAAAGCCTGTACAAAGGTTCTGCGCCGAGACTCCAGTAAGAAACTGCATACTAGCGGAAAAGCACTGAACATAGGTCTACTTTTCCTTTGTTCTACCAAATTCAGTTCCAGCTTAAAGAACTTTAAAACAAATACTTTCAAGTTGGATGGAAACCATCAGTTCAAACTCCACTTGTTTTATATTTGTTTATACTGTAAGGGGAAAATTCTGCTTGCCTTTAAGGGCATTTAAAGTCCATCCCTATTTCTGAGTCGGTGGTTTTTGGTCTCAGAATTCTGAGATGTTAGATGCAAGGTTTAGACGAAACACCACCTTAATCCCCACAGAAAACCTGAATGTCTTCTTCCAAAATGCTTAAAAATTCAAGAAAACACTTCCTAGTGGCAAAGGATTTCAGATACTCCTAACCACATTTCACCTGAACAGCACATATCACATAAGGCTCCTCAGAAGGCTTACTGGAACTTTTACTATTCTGTTATTTAATCTAAGTATCTTTATGAACAGTGCTATGTATTTAAGCGTACTTTCATTATGAAGGACCCACATGAATGTATGTTAAAAACAGCAACAGTATTTGTTATAATATTCACTAGGATCAACACTATAGAGACTTACATCAATTTATTTTTCAATGCTAATATCAGTGGCTAAGTAATCTTAACTTCATATCTTCCATAAATCAAAGTTTCAGGTCTGATTATGTGTTTACAATAGCACTGAAAATAATTGAAAAACACTGCAAATAAACGTATCATTCTCACCAGATGTTTACAATAAGCCCTCTCAAATATCAGAAGATGACAAACAGCTTACTTGGGTTTGAGATAGAAAATTGATTCCTCAGATTTCTCCATTTTCTGGATTGCTTTTTCCAGACCATGAGGAAGATCATAGTTATCACCTTCGCCAATCTCAAACCGCAGCTCACGCCTATCGAAAGTACGATCTCTGTATCGGCCTTCAAACTGGACTGGTTAAAAAAAAAAAAAGAGAACCCAGATACAAATCAGAAGGTGTCTACATGTCTATGTGTAGTAAGGGGTAGGCAGCACAGACAATACAAGAACATATCTTCCCCTCCCAACCAGTCTTTTCTCTTTTTAAGAGTTACATATGCACATCAGCTATTGGCAACAAATTCTACTTCTGCTGCTTTAGTTAATAAATGCTTTTTCTTTCAAGCTGTTACACTTGTGTTTGTTTTTTTTCCCCCCCCCATTTCAACAACAAATGCTAGAACTACTTTTCCTCTTGCTCCTCAGCAGACGGACATATTTTATTAGACTCTAACTTTTGTGATAAGCACTTTATCAGATCTGGTATCTCTGAAGAACACAACTGCTGCTGGAAAATCTAACCTTTTCTTGAATAAAAAGAATGAAAGCTTACTTTTAGTTGTTACATTATTTGCTAACAGAAAGAGAAGACAGGTATTATTCTCTTCCAGAACAAAGAAATTGCAGGTAGGGAAAAACACACTTTTCATCACAGTAAACCCATTTACTATTTGTATAATATACATACTGTCTACCAGAGCACCCTCATTGGGCTTCGAGTAGCCTTCGCCTTTCTTACGGATTCTTCGGATGATGCCACCATCTTCATCATCAGTGAGGTCTTCCCCCTTAAACTCAAACAGCTCTATCTATGAAGGTAAGAAAAATCTTGTATTTACTTCTATCACTTTGAGTCAGTAACTCACAGAATCTGTACTTGAGTTCTTTGAAACCATAGCTATTAAGTCAGCCACTGTCTTCATACCCTGTAAGATATTAAACAGCCAAGACTACAAAGATGCCATATTTAGCACATACTAAATGGAAGCCTACTGAGCAGTTTCAAATGATTATTTAGGCTTCTTTTCCCCTCTAGTAACTTCAGTCTTCCAGTACTACAAATAAGATCCTTCAAGGAACTGTGAGACTGACTTCTGAGTAAAGCTTACACGAGCCACAAATACTTAAGGACTACTACAGAACACACACAAAAAGATTCCATTGGTTCATTAAGCAGCATTTTTTTCCACAGAAACGTAGAAGAATATCCTAAGGTAAGACTGAGTTATAAGTAATGTGAGGAGAGAACGAGCAGGAAAGTTAAACATGAAAGATGTAATCTTTCCCTCAAGTTCTGATCACATCCTTAGTTTTATCTACTGTCAAATTCAGATCAACTTTAAAGGGCTTGTAACAGAGCCCAAAATATTCCAAATCTTTTTCCAGCAACAAAATAAACTCAGGAATAAAATGAGATATTATTCCTACATTCTCCCCTCTACTTGTGCTTATCTTTGTGTATTATGGGAGCATTTCAGAAAAATGTAGACAAAAACAATTTAGTCATCTTAGTTTCAATCACTGACAAAGAAGTGTAAATGAACTATCTGTAAAAATACAACAAAATCATGATCTAGTCCACCTTTTATCTTTGCTGCTGCAAAGAACTGCTTGAGCTTTTTAAGTGCTAATGTTGGACTAGACTATCCAGTCTGAATCTTCACATGGTCTTCCAAGACTTTAATTGACATCATAGTTATACAAAATGGAAAAATGGCCTAGTCACAAAACAAACTTTTTGATGGCTACAAAATTAATAAAAAAAACGTTTTGCTATCTTATCTGTGAATAAAACAGTAATAAAAAAACTGCACAGAAAAGCAACAGAGTGTAGTTAACATTGATTAGATCAGGCACATCCAACCCGAGGGCCACATGCGGGCCCAACCCTTGCCCCACACCATTACAGTAGTGGTTCTTCCCCACTACAGCCCATCCCAGTCCCAGGCATTCAACAATCACTCAGCAACAACAAAACTTCAGTCAGTATGCCACTAAGGTTGTCTCAGCTGAAACAAGGACCAGAGGAGGGCACAGTGCAGTGCTAAGTCTGCCACTCACACCTCCCACACACTTTCTGTTGAACTGAAACCTGTGTCTACTAGACATGACATGCTCTTGTGCTGCCTGGTGAATAAAGCGTATTGATTGCCAATAGTATTTCAATCTTCCCAACCCTCTCAAAAATAGAGTGGAACCCCCCAAAAAAGAAAACTGGGGATGAAGGAAGAACGCTCAAATGGAAACAGGCAGATGAGGACAAATAATACGGCGCTATGGTTAACTTCTAAGAAAATAGTGTCAGTTTCAGTGATTAGAATTTGAAAAGACATCACAAGCAAGAACATGCTGCCAAACCCAAAGCATATCACTGAATGCTTTGTAAACACAAAATAGCAGAACTGAAGAAAAGCCTGTCACCTCAACAAAACATTTTAAATAAAGTTAGATCTCAAGTAGACTTTATTATGAAAGTTTGATATGTGGTAGCAAACCTGACTGAAAAAAAAAATTAATGACAGTTTATTATGCAACATATGGGAAGCATATCAAACATTTTGTCCTGACTAAAAAAATATTTAAAAAATTCTAAAATCAGTTTGTTTCACCAGATTATAAACAGGCTAACTGAAGAAATAGGAAAATCTGTCAAAACAAATGTGGAAATTAAAGCTGCTAATTTCAAATTTTCTGCTTGGGCAACAGATGAAAGTATGACACCCCAGATACAGCTGTACTTGCCATTTTTATTAGAGGTACTGAAAATGATTATAACATTACTGAAGAAATGGCTTCTCTGGTGCCTTTAAACACACAAATACAGTTCTTGTATGAGACAGTCAAAATTACAGTGAAGTTGTTTTATTTAAACTTTATCATCATATCTGGTATAGCCACCATTGCACTAAAGACAAGTTGCTAAAAAAGAGGAACTTAAAAAGTGGAAATTAAAGAAAGATTATGCAATTGCCAATATATAATGCAAATCAAAGTTTTCAATTTCATGAAGTTCAAGTTCATCGGATCATCACCAATTCCAGGAGTTCCTTAATGTATGGATGCTGATCATGGGGACATCATTTACTTTTCTGAAGCCGGGTAGCTAAGTAAAGGTTGAACACTAAAAATATATAATTTAAGAAATGAAATCAAGTCCTTTCTGGAATCAAAAGGAAAATTTGTACCAGAACATGAAGATGACTCACAGATTAGCATTTCTGGTGGATTTGACCACTCCATCCAATGAATTAAACATGAAGCTTCAAGGTGAAGATGATCTCATCTGCTATGCTTCAAACATAACAGTGTTTGAAATGAAACTTTAAATTACAGCAAGTTCAAGTTACGTCACATAATATCATGCATTTTGATACACTGTCTAAACACAGTCCTATTAACAGCGAAAAATATGCAGCCTTGTTTCCCATTTTGAAAGAAACTTGAGAATAGGCTTAAGAATCAAAGAAACACTCTGTTTTGTTGTATGTGCAGCTCTGTTTTCAGTTCTAAATACTTTACCTGTGAACTTTCAATGCATAGAATTGCAATCAGATATTCAACTCAAGTATCTGATTGCATCTGTTTATGAGACTTTTGTGGGACCTGTATTAACAGAGAAATATATCCCTCATTTCACAATTGCGTCTTATTCAAGTAATTACTTTTTTTGGTAGCATGTACATTTGTGAACAATTAATGACAAGGACGAAGCACAGGAAGAGTGAAATTTCACCAAAAATCTCTCACGAGCACCTTGAGAACTCAAGAACTCCAACCACTTACATCAAAACATTAGTTCCAATGCATCAGTTTAAAAAAGGCAAAGGTCAAAGACAAAGTTTCACAAAGACGAGGTCAAATATACCACTAGTTTCATATTTTTATCACTCTTAAAAAATATATATTTAAAAATACTAAAAAAATAAAAGTTTTGTTACTTATATTAACCATACTACATATTGAGCCCAAGAAATTTCCTTTTCAATTGCTGCTGCCCAGGCAAACCATAAGTTTTCACGCCTATGGTTTACAATAAAGTGTTTTATTTTTAAAAAGTTCAAAGCCATCACTTCAGAGATTCACGAACTGAACTAAAGCTACACAATATGCAAAAGGAATTGAATATGCATTCGCACAAAGATTATTTCTACTTGATATTGTGATGGATATCTAACACCAAATATAATCCTGGTCTAATTTAGTTTATCTGACACAGATGTTCCAAAATGTCCTACTGATGACAATACAGGTTTCTCCACTTCTTTTTATGTGCTCCCTCCCAACGTATTCTGCAGAAGGATCATGAAGAATAAAGACAATATACAGACATCCAGATGTTGATGTGACGATTAATAAAGACCTACTAAATCTTTGAAGAACAGTTTTTGAGAGTCCTAACATGAGAACATATACAAAAATAAAGTGTTTTATTTGTAAGAGAACTTGTACACAATTCTGGTGTGGTGATGGCATTTGTAAAGGAACCATGCTGATACTGGTTGTTTTCCTGTTTGTTTGTTTTTGTTTGTTTATAAGAAAAATTTAAAAGTTTAAAATAAACTAGGAGGTAGACCAAAGAAAGTAGAAGCTTCATAGATATTCGTCTAACATTCCTGTCCAAAGATAAATTATATTGTATAATTTCCACTGTGAAATATCATGTTTGTTTGCTCTTCAATTGTATAGTTTTAGTGACTGTATCTCACCTCAAAAATCAGCGTAGCGTTGGGAGGTATCTTTGGTGGGCTGCCAGCTAAGCCATAGGCATATTCTGGTTTACATGTAATCTGACAGACTTCACCAACTTTCATAGTTGCTACAGCAATGTCCCACGCTTTGATCACCTCACCTGTACAAAGCAAATTTTTTATCGTGATTGCTAGGTATACATGAAAGATATAATCAGCTCTGTCAGTATACAAAAGCTAAGAAATACCAACTTACGCTCATTCAGGTTTATATGCATCTGTTTTAACTGTAATCAAGTTAAGAAGTTACTTGGGCACCCAAAATTAGCTAATTTTTTCATTCTAGAGTGATTCTTCTCCCCTCACTTCTTCACCTATAGAGAACATAGGTAATCCAGACACAGATCATGCCTGAAGCACCTGGCAAAATGTCAAGTATGAGCAAGTAGTAATACTCTTCAAAAAGGAAGGTCTTAGGGTAAGAGACTGTCTGCTTGTATTTTGAAAACAATCCACAATAGCCTCTTCTCTCTGTACTTTATCAGCTGGCAAAGACCAACACAAGTTATAACTGAAAGTTGTGCATGTTTATAACTGAAAGGGGAAGGAAAGCAGAACGAGTATCCTTTCTAAAGCCAAAGTAACAAAAACTTCTCACTCAAGCGCTCCTACTCATGGTTCCTTTCAGTTCAATCAGGTTGCCTTTTACTAGACTTGTACCATTTTGTAAAATTCCTATCATTCCAAATTTCAGGACTTTGTAGAATTTACCTCCCAAATAAAAAAAACAGTAGGTAGAGAACTCCTAGTGAAAAACACCAATCGAATAGTAAAATTTGCTGGAACTAGAATGTTTGGATTTTTGTACCAAAAAAAAAAAAAGTTTTTGATAATGAAGAGACTTACTTCAACAGTTAAATTTGGGAGCTTAGTGAAATAGAGAGCATGTTTCCTCTTTCCTTCAGTTGCAGCTCATGGTTGCCCTTGTGCACTCTGTCCCAGTACTTGTGTACCCTTGTCCCAGTACCCCACCACAACTCTTCTCGTATTTGAGGCAACAAAATACAAAACCAATCAATAAAAAGTATGCTATTTAACTGCTTTTTTTAAAATCGCTGTATCTCACAGTAAATTCCCATTAAGGTGAGCCTACTTCCCCTGGAGTGTTGTACCTGAGGTCCTGAGAATTCTGAGGCAGGTACACAGCATGTCCACCCAGAAAGATCTCAAAGCACTTCTGATTTAATCAATACATGTGAATAAACCTTAAGCTCTGAAAACAAGTTTAAATCGCAATTTTAATAAGTGAAAGAGCCACATGTGCAAGGAAGCTCCATTTCAGTATTACTAAGATTGATCAAAAGCAAACATGAGGTATTACCTTTCCCCAGGTCAAATGAAAACTTGTCTCTCCTGTCCAGACTGGAGTCAAATTTTGTGCCATCAAGAAGCCATCCTGTATAATGGACAGTCACTTTATCACCTATCATCGGAGACTCAGTACCAGTGCCTTCCCTCTTGACAACCTGAGAAAAACAGTAAGCAACACTAAGATGATCGAAACTACCTTTGCCTATGGACTTTAATTCTATTCACTTCAGGTGCGTGCCTTACCATCTCCAGTCAACAACAGATTCGCAGGTTTGCTACAGTTATCTAGAAATGTTACATCTAATCTGTCTAGAAATAAGTAGCATTTCAAATGCAGGAAGAACATGACAGTAGCTCTGCTGCAACCAGGTAAAATCCTCTGGATACTATTCTGCTGTTTTGATACAAAGCTAATGAACAATCAAAAGGACCTCTCCTGGAATCAGTGCAATGATAGCAGTACAGAGTTGGTTCATGTCAGTTCAGTTAGACCTTTTCAATAAATGTAACCTGCACTCCTGCAACTACTACTACTAAAAAAAGAAAACCATGGAGTCATGCTGACTAGATTTCATGACCTCCACAATGTTTTGCCTTATCAGCTTATAATCACACAGTTCTTTTTAAAGTTTACACAACCTAAGTCCTTTCTCCAAGTAATCCCCTCCTCCTTTATATATTTATTATCACCTGCTTCTCCATCATCAAAGAGTGGGTACTAGATATGGTAGATATATACTTGCTACCTTTTACCGTGTTCAAGTAGACAAGGTACAAGAGACCTCCCAGCAGCTTCCTCAGCACATATGTGAGAACTTAGTATGTGACAACTCCAGCCTAATATATACATTCAAGCCACATACAAAAGCTTAAAACCCTCACTGGAGTATGTCAGTAAGAAACTTAGGAAATAGCACTGAGATCAAGCACCTCTTTTTCAAAGTGGTCCCAACATCCTTCCTGGAAAGGCAGTGCCACTATGACAAATACAGAACTTAAAATCAGAAAGCTCAAAAGGTTAAAAACAGAAAGTTGTGTTTTTGGTGCTGCTGCTTTTCATCTTTCTTAACAATAAACCTCAAAATTCAAGAAAGGCTTGCAGTAATTGGGAAAAAAATTTAAGGTACACTAAAAAACCTGCAAGATACATGGAAACTGGATTTCTCCTGTGAGAGAAGGAAGTTAGAGCAACTCCCCCTCTCACAGCATAAATCATACCATCCTTATCAACTTGCATACAAACACAAAAGACGACATTACAGCATTTTCAGCATATAACAAGAGCAGAGACCACCACTAGCCTCACAGCCACCTCTAACCAACAATCTCACCAGTAACTCCTAAATTTTCTCTAAGAAGCTGAAGCAGCAGGTAGCCTTCCCAGCTCCTGTCATCAAGCACATCTATATCAGGTCCAAGCTTAAAACGGACTATCTCAAGCTCTAAGAGATGCTCATGTTAAGATGGAGTACCCCCATTTTCAGGCTGTGAGCAGTAGTCCGTTCAACCTGCATAGAGCAGCACTACTCACAACCATCTATCCACACAGCTAGAAGAGATGCATACACTCTGCCAAGGCACCATCTTTAATTCCAGCGCCCGACCACGTGCTGGAGGCGGGACGGATCTGTCCCTCTCCTCCCCCCCAACCGGCGAATCGAGAGTTCATCCCGGCTTTCCCATACCCACGCGGGACAGGGACTGACGCCCCTTCTTTGCCCCCCCACCTCCCCTTGGGACTTCCTCACGGAAAACGCGGACTCCTCGTCCCCAGATCCCACGGGGAATCCCGTACGCGGGGCAGCGCCTACGTAGGCCGAGACGGCCGCTTCCAGCGCCGCGGCTGATGTGTAACCGTGAGGGCTGCGCGAGCTTCCCGCCCGGTAACAGCCCTACCTGGGCGTGCTGCTGGCGGTCCGGGGAAGGACTCCGAGGGAAGCGCCCGCCCGCAGGCCGCTCCGAAGGGCCCTGCACAAGGCCCGTACCCCACCGTCCCCCAAGTAGTAGACAGCGGCCGCCGCAGCCGCTCGGTACCTTGAGAACGCCCTCATCCCGCTTAGGGGTGATGTCCGCCCCCTCCAAGGGAGCCCCGTCCGCTTTCATCTCCTCCGCCGTCATCCCGTCTGCCGCTGCCACCGCTGCGCTAGGAAAGGGCTGCCTAGTGGAGTCGACACCGGCCGCCACCCTAGGCTGATGCCTCGCTACACCTCCGGCTCCAAACAGCGAGAGAACAAGCACCGCGCGCACGCTTCCTCTCCTACCCTCACCGCAGCGCGATCCCAGGGTCAGTGAGGAGGAGGAGGAAGGGGAGGGGGAGAGGGAGGGGCCGAGAAGTTTCTAGAGAGGCGGCCGGGCTGCCGCAGAGAGTCCGCCCGTGGTAGGGGCGGATTAAAGTGCGCGTCGTCCCTTGGGGCGGAGAGACCGTCGCCGACGGAGTTGCGGAGGAGTTTAGGAGAAACAGTAGAGCTGCGCTGAGAGAGTATTTAGCAGGT
This sequence comes from Perdix hodgsoniae, assembly GCA_035772895.1. Classification (NCBI taxonomy): domain Eukaryota; kingdom Metazoa; phylum Chordata; class Aves; order Galliformes; family Phasianidae; genus Perdix; species Perdix hodgsoniae. Next base: position 478,535 of record JAPSGF010000091.1, read on the forward strand.
GATGTGCTCGGTTTTTCCTGCGTGATGGGGGTGCCTGGATCCGTAGGGAGTAGTAGCTGCTGGGCTTCGGGAGTTTCTCCTAAGCCTTGCTATAGTGCTCCCAAACGTAGGGGTGCTGTAGCTTGTCCCTCCGTGCGCTGCTAGGTGGTTTGTAAACAAAGTTGTACCAGTAGGCTCGGAAACAGTGCATCGAGTGTGAGTAGCGTGCCTGTGGAACGTGGGTGTCTTGGCTTGCTGAGATGGTGGTCCTGTTATAGGCTGTTATAACCTGGGCTTGGTCTGCTGGGGTGCATAGAGAGAAGCATATAAGCTGTTTCTGGCCCAGTAGGACTTAGTACTGTAGGCAGCAAAAATATGAAGGCATTTAATGAATTTTTGTATTACTACATGCACATTCTGTGGTCAGCACTAATGCTGATAATCACTAATCACTGTGCTCTCAAGTCATCCAGCTCCTGACCTCTCTTTTTTACATAGATTTTATGTTACCATACTATATGTTGGGTTAAATTAACCTTTGCTGGTCATCTGCTTTTCATTAGGTAATGAAATTGAAGGAAAAACAAGAAGAAGGTGTCCTCGCAAAATAAAGCTTGGGAAGAACAAAGGAAGGATAAGAGGTCCCTGCAAAGCAATATAAAGCTGAGAGGAGTCACAAGGATCTAATTAAACAAACTTATTTTTCAGGTGTATGGCAGGAGATGCACCTGTGTGTAAATCATGTTTGCTGGAAGAAACAAAGAGTGACAAATCCTTTTACAGGATACAAAGATAGTTCTATTTTGGCAGAGGAACAAACTCTGAACTCAGATTATAAAGTATGTATAAACAAGCCAAGGAGGGGGATGAGCTGATAGGTGAATTGAGAAGAATGTGAACCCTGACTACCTCAGCAAAGGGAAAAGGGCTCGCTAGTGTCAGGGTACAGAGATAAAAGAGGGACTGTGTTCTCCCATGCTTACAGGGACCCCACAGGGGTATGCCTCAGTGAACTCTCAGTTTATTCAAATAAAGAAAGCTGAAGACTCTCCTCTGTCTCTTTTTGGAATAAAGATGATTGAGCAAACTTAAATGAGCAGGAGCTTTTTTTAACACTTTCTTAACAAAATGATTTCTGGGACTAGTACTTCTTAAGCTGTATGTTGTATATTTCATAAGCCAGCATTTAAGAAATTGTACGTAGAAATGATACCAATTTAACTAAAATTGCCAAACATGCTGAAGCCATGCTTAAGAAAGTGATAAACAGTAAAAGGGAAGGCAAGCCTTCTAGGGGAGATCTTTAGGATGTGTTCTGTACCTTATATGTTTTCAGCCATTTCCCTCAATTGCATGGCAGACTCTTCTGTAAGTAATATAAACCCACTACTGTGTCCCTTATTATCTTTTCAAAGGCTGCTGAAATATTGTCTAAGGGACTCCATTATGGTACAATAGACAAAAGTTGAAAATGAGGTATATGTGAAGGGCTTTATGGAAAAGGGGCACAGGTGACTTTAAAAAAAAAGAAAGTAGTGGGTGTTTTAAGTTATGTCAATGGCATAACAACACTAGGTATGTAAGAATGGAAAGCAAGTACAAGATAGGCAGAAAGTCTGAGTTTTCCCTTTTTAAGCCTTTTAAGATATGTTTATAGTTCCTCAAAGGAAAGGAAAAGAACTTCAAAGTCATGATAGACCTGTTCTCAAGAAGATATACAGTAGAGACAATTTTGAAAGCAAGATGGAGTAAGTATGAAAGAAAGATTTAAGAATTTGATGGGTTTAGGCAGGAAAGGTAAAAATGAAAATTTTGGCAATAACTTTCAAGTTGTTGCCAAAAGGCTAGTAAAATGAGTGTCTATGATAGCAGAGAACAGCCTGGGCAGTAAAATATCCCCCCAAAAACAGTTACTCTGAAATAGCCTTGAAGGATGTGAAGACTACATACTGCTTGTCTGCAGTTTGCTGCATCCTTTGTTTCATATGAATTTCCACATCAGACACCATTTTGTCAGGTTGCCCCTCTGCTGCCATCTTCTACGTGGCAACAAAATGTAATGGAATATTGGTGGGAAGGTTCAAACCTGCTTTACCACCAAACTTCTTCTGATATAATGTGTCAACATAGTAAAATAGCAGGCATTACTTTCAGAGCAGCCTTCCTTTAAAGATTTACCAGAGATAAAAAGATTTGGATATAAAAGAGGGACAGAGTGCAACAGAGCTCTGCTGTAGCTTTTTTTGAATTGCCCTTCTTGTGTTGTTGGAAGCAGTGGTTGGAAGCCAGTTGTCTTTCTGTAGAAAAAAGTGATGTTTCTGCAATCCAAGATCTGATTTACAAAACACTGTATTTGCCTGAGAAACTACAGCCTAACAGCTCTTTGCAGTGTCAGAATCCTGGAACAGACTCCTCTGCCCACTACGCTGTCATCCAGAATTCCTTACAAGACTCAAGGTGAAGATCTTCCATCCCATTGGAAACTCTCTTCTGACTGAAACTGAGCATTCACCCTGCATGATAGTATTTTCAGCTTGTCTCTTCTATCTCAGTTGAATTTGGATGGGAGTAATAGGCTCACCTGCTGTATTACATCTGTATCTTCTCCCATTTGTGTAACGTTTCATTGGACATGCGTGGAGCAGTCCCTTCACCATTATGGCAGCCTGAGAGGATTGTGTATGAGAGCAGATATTATTAATTTGGTGACTTTGTGTTAGCAAATGATAACATTTAAAGATCTTGAAAGCTGCTTTTTGAAAGCTTGCTCTATGCTCTACAAAATATCCAAGAGCTGTCCTAACAGGGAGAATGAATTTTTTGTGGAAGAAAAGGATATCTTGCCATTGGGTCAAAAAATCTGTTGCTCTTGTGTGAGGGAACAGGACTTTATACGTAATACTGCAGCTTTTGTTTGCTTGCTTGTTTTTGGCTTTGCAATTTCCATTTATAAGTTTATGGAATATTTATAGAGAACAGCATCAGTCCTCTGTATCTTACGGCTGTGAAAATTGAAGCACAAAGAAATAAATTGATATAACCTGCTTTGTAACAGTGACCACTCTATTACTTCTCAGAACAGCATTCTTGCATCTCTGACTACTCTGTAACTACAGTGGAAATTTTCCTCCATTTTAATGACTTCTCAGAAGCATTTTTGCATGCTCCCATATAATACTAAGTGCTTGTATATAACTGGACTAATGAAGCAGGAACTGTGAAGTTGCAGTAGAGCTTTGGTACCAGTGTTGCTCAAAGTAGTGGAAGTTCTGAGCAGCAGGGCTTGAATTTGTTATCATTTGATATCACTGTTATAATCTCCATTGTTATATGGAGAGTTGACAGTGTAGGAACCACATACTAATGGGATAAATAGAGTTGTTTTAGGGGCTGCTTAGCTCTGGACTGTAATTTCAGGGAGTTCCATCAGTTTTCATGATGCTGAGATATACAGCCACCCGTCCCACTGGGTAATCACAATGCAGAGCATATCCTTAGCTGCTGGCAGATGACTTGGGCTCTCATCATTTTTATTGTGCTTTCCTAATCATGATGAGTCCTGTACTGGCTAATAATTAGGTCACAGTAAATTGGCCTCGCTCTAATTCCAGGTTTCTGTTTCCGACAATCTAGAGCTGCTGTTCTGATTGCCAGAACAAGTGAGAATTCTCACTTTTCTCAGAATTTCAGGTGAAGCAGCAGCAACTACCTTTCTCTCTTCTCCTGTGGCCCAGCTGTAGAGGTGGGATGAACAGGCTGGTTTCTTTGTACTCTGAGATACGTTCCTAACCTATTGTTACTTGATTTGAATCTTCAGAATTAGTGGACCTGACACTGAGGGACCACAGAGGAGCAGAGTTCTGCAACACTTCTCTTAATTTCCTAAGTCCCTTTTTTTATCAGCCATTATTAGGGTGCTGTCTGTAGCTTTAACAAATATGTTAACAGAGGTTAAAGAAAATGGCTTGAATGTATTTTTTACTGTTTCATACAAGTGGGGAGATGTAGTAGTGTCTTTTAAAGACACCAAAGAAGCCATTTCTTCAGTGACATTATATTCATTGTCTATATGTGTTATAAAGATGGCAGGTAGATTCGTATCTGTAGCATCAATACTTTTATCACTGAAGCCAAAAAATATGAAATTAGTTATTTTACTCTCCATATTTCTTTTGATAGATTTTCCTTTTTCTTCTATTCACTTGGCTGTAGTCTGGCAAGACAAACTGATTTTAGAAAAAACTGCTTTGGACATATCATGTGTGCCATGCTTTCCATACATTGCTTAATAAACTCATCTTCGGTAAATGATTTTGATTTTTTTGCAGTCAGGTTTGCTGTCATGTAACTAGCTTTTATAATAGAGTCCGTTTGAGTTTTATTTTTTTTTATAAAGGATTTTGTTGGGATGACAGGTTTTTCTTCCCGATTTCACTATATTGTCTTTATGAAGCATTCCTTAATATTCATTAAATTTGGCAGCATGTTTCTGCATGTAATGTCTTTTCAAGTAGCAATCTTTGAAACTGACACAATTTCCTTGCAAATTAATCGTAGTGTCATATTATTTATCTTGACTAAAGTCTACTTGTCTGTCTGTTTTTCCTTGAACACTCTTCCTCCACAACTTTTCTTTTTTTTGGCTCTGCTGTCCTTTGAGATAGCATTAGACAGGTTTAAATATTATTAGCAATCACTTCATTTTACTCAATAAGCACATCTGTATGTAATACACGTAAGGTTTGATTCAAACTGAATTGCTATGGATGCGAGAGGAAGACTAAGCACAACTACTGCTGCACCCTCCCCATGTCTAGAGGTGGGCCTGGCTGCTTGATATCTGGCCGTGGTGGCCTATGATGGCCTAGCA
>JAPSGF010000091.1:483393-499642 GCA_035772895.1 Perdix hodgsoniae
GCCAGGCTGTGGGTTGGATATGCCTTTTGTAACTCATTGCCATTTTTGCAAATTTGACAGCCATCGCAATTCACAACATTGGAATTAGAAGTTCTTAACATTTGTTGCATCCTTCTCAGTGGCAGATTGCTGGTACCTAGTAACTCTTCCACAAGGCATGATTTGCATGATACTGTTTTATGTCCCAGCGACAGCGCATAGAAAATGAGGAGTTCAGCAGACTCAAACAGTAGATATTTGCAGATGAATGAGTTGTTGCTTTAGTTGTGAAGCTCAATTTATTATCAAGAAAATAAAGGGTTGGTTTGATTTTCCTGAGAGGAGATACTTCTGCTGGCCACGTCTGATCTTGGTTTTGCGACTTATTTGATGAATATAGTTATTTTGCTTACTCTTCAGGTATAATCTGGCATCTGTCAGTGGACTATCTTACAAGGAGAGCTAAAACCAAATATACCTAGGGAGCTCAATGCTCTTCAGTCCCATGAACTGCCTGATCTTGGCCTCTAGGAATATGAATGACTGTAGCATCCATTCATTTCAAAACCCCAAGCTCCTGGCAAGACAAATGACGTGATTACGGCTTCAGGATGGTGCATGGATTTGGGATGGGATTACTTTTTGCACATAGGCGGGCACATCCAACCCGCTGTCTGTGGACCATGCGCAGCTCAGCATGGCTCAACCCCTACCCACGCTGTAAAGGTGGCAGCTTTTCTTCACTGAGTGGCCCTGGGCATGCACCCATCGCTCAGCAGGCTTCTGTTCGTGGGTGATAACAGTGCAGAGCTAACAGTGGTGACTGTGTTGAGAAACGGTATTTTGTACCTGAGAATTTGATCTATCAGACAGTGTTACTGTGCTCATCATATCTGTTGTAGTTTCCATGGAAATAAAGAGGAGGCATTATTTTTGGAGTGACCTTCATGAATACAGCTCCAGACAATTTCTCTCTGCTCAGTGCAGCCCAGGCAAGCCAAAAGGTTGGGCATCCATGGTTTATGTGATACATACTTCCACTGCCCCTTTTAGTTCATGGTTCTAGATTTCAGAAAAGACAAGATAGTCCATTTAAAAATAAATATCTCTTACGATTCTGTGCATCCATGTCTTTACATACTGGGCAGATAGAAATTTAGTCAAATTTTAATGAAGATTTTAATTACATTTTCCAATGTAAAATTATTTTAAAATGCCTGAGCGGGTGTAATCAGCTACTTTCATTCTATTCTTTCCTAATCTTCAAAAAGCAATTGAGACTGCTGGATAGCTATGTGCTCAGACACTAGTGATTTCTTTTTCTTTGCATTCTGAGCCGGTGAGTAGCTGCCATCATCAGAAGTAATGGGCAGTTCCTGTTGATATTTTTCAATATGAAAAATATAACCAATATTTTACCAATAACTAATTACAGACGGCAACTGCCAGATTTATTCTGCTGCATTTTTTTAATTGCTTTTTTGACCTTGTCTTTGTTAACCTGGTTCAATCAGTCTATATGGATTACATTTTTTCCCCACAGCCACCCTTGGAAAGTATAAACTACTGGAAGTTTTTATGATGTTGCTCTTGGTGAATCTAGCTTTTATGTGACATTTTAGAGATACTAGTTTTATAGTTTCACCTACTCTTTTCTATCTCTATTTTCCTTTGAATTGCTTATCTTTGTTTCTTTGACTTTTCCTACACTGTACATTAGAAGAGTTTTTTTGTTATACATTTTTTCTAACTGTGTCTTCCCTGACACAAGCTTTCTTGCTTGGCTGCCTGTCAGTGCTTCATTTCTACTTGATGCTTTCCGTTGCCACAGTAGTGTGGCAGTGAGTAGTTTTTTGGTTTTTGGTTTTGCTTTTGTTTTTTTTGGTTTGGTTGGTTGGTTTGGTATGGATTGGTAGGGTTTGGTGTGTTTGTTTTTTTTTTTGGAGAAGGTTTCTTTCACAAGTGTTGTATTCACTTTTGCTTTCAATCCAGTGAAGCTGGATTTGTTGCTTTTTCCCTACCAACTTTCTTATACCTTGTTTGGTCTTTACGTTTCATGGCTTACTGCTTTAGCATATCCTACTGGTGGTCTGATGGTGCTCATTCTTTTGTAGGTACTGAAAGGGGTGGAAGAGCATGCAGGACATACCTGAGTAGTTCAGTCCTAAGAGTTTTTGTCCCGTCTTCAAGTTAACACAAATCTGAACCCATTCTTAAGTGGTCCAGCTTAACAGTTATATTCTGAATGTTGTTCATATGTGAGCACTCTCTGACTGTGACCCGAGTTCCTGATTGCTCCTGCAGTCCTGCAATCCTGTCCTGCAGAGCAAAGCCTGAGCATATTACGTGTCTTGTGTCTTATCACAAGCTCAGGCTCTCACTTGTCTATTCAAGCCATCTCTTACTGTAGACACTTTCTTTCCTTACAAGAATGTCATAGAACTTTTAACTACACTTTAATTCAAATAAATCAGTACCTAGAATCTTAACAGCAAAGTTTTGTTACCATTAAGCAAAGTATTCTTTACCGGTTGTGCTGGTTGTGCATTTTGATAACTCTCCAAGAATACTCCACCAGTTGATCATTTGTGAACAGGTCATAGTTTCACATGTATTACATGGTTATCACGATCCCAAATTCATTATTGTATCCACTCCCAATGATTGTCCAACAGACTTAGCCTTATTTGGTGATCTTCGATATCATCTAGTTCCTTCTAGCAAGGTGATGGTCCATTGTCAGTCTATTGTTAGTTCTTAAAAGGGGGTAGTTTACTTTTTCCCAACACTCCTTTTGTCTCAAAGATTGCTGTGGAATGCAGTGACAATTTTAGAAGTCTCTGTACACATAGATAAGGAAGACAAAGGTGAATGAATGTCTTGATGTCTGTCACATTTTAGGCTAATCCTGCCTGGTATATGTGGATCCTGGCTTTAATTACTTCTTCAAATTAACACCCCCTCTTCCCCTTTTCATTGAGCTTCAAAATTTTTTGCAAAAGCTCATATTGCTCATACTTAATCACAGTAGGCAATGCCCAAACCTTTTGGATTAATTTCTTAAGTTTATACCAAAACGAACTTTACAATTAGTTATATCAGAATTATCACTAATGATACCGATAATGGATGAATTAACACTTAACAACATTTGCCCTGAGATCTGATTCAGTTCATTCTGGGTTTTATTATACTTTCGAGTTTATTTAATGAAATCCCAGCCCTTCTAGGATTCAGAGATTCATAATGCCAAAATAAAGCTAAGTAATCTTCTTTGTTGCAAAGTTTCCAAAAGCAAATGGGATAGGATTTTCAAGCACACTACAAATGGCGTTTGCAATCCAAATTATTTTACACTATTTTAACATAAATAAACGTTTCTAATTCGGGAATTGGTAAAATGCTTTTTTTACATATACTGCTCACATAAATTAAGTCATGAGTCCTTGAAATTGAGATCCAGTATGCATGTGTAAAAAAGACAGGGAAGGCAAAGTGGTGTACCTGCACATTACTTCAGCTTTAATTACATTATAATAAATGATATTCCCTAAGCACCAACCATCCACACGTTTCACATATTATGAATAGGGTTTGCCCGTCAATCTATTTTCTGATGTGATTATGGCTTCAGGATGGTGCATAGATTTGGGATGGGATTACTTTTTGCACATAGGCAGGCATGTCCAACCCACTGTCTGTGGACCATGTGCAGCTCAGCATGGCTCAATCCCTACCCACGCTGTAAAGGTGGCAGCTGTTCTTCACTGAGTGGCCCTGGGCATGCACCCATCACTCAGCAGCAACCAAACCTTCATTGTGCTATTAATGCTGTGCTGAAAGCAAGGCATGGAGAAGGCAGTGCTGACTCAAGTGACAGCAAATAATTCTATGCATTTTGAAACACTGGCTAAACACAGGGAAGAATACACAGCCATGCTTTCTGTTTTGATAAAGGAATTTGAAAATTCATAGAATCGTAGAATCGTTTGAGTTGGAAGGGACCTATAAAGGTTATCTAGTCCAACTCTCCTGGAATGAACGGGGGCATGTGCAGCTTGATCAGGTTGCTCAGAACCTGGTCCAGCCAGACCTTGAATGTCTCCTGAATGGACAGGGCATCCACCACATCTCTGGGCAACCTGTGCCAGTGCCTCTCCGCTCCTGCTGTAAAAGACTTTTTCCTGATATCAAAACTAAATCTCCCTCTTTAAGTTAGAAACCATTTCCCCTTGTCCTTTCACCACAGATCCTACTAAAGAGTCTGTCCCCTTCTCCATTATAGCCCCCCTTTAGATACTGAAAGGCTGCTATCAGGTCTCCCTGGAGCCTTTTATTCTCAGCCACAGCTCTCTCAGCCTGTTCTCATAGGGCAGGTGTGGAAGCAATTATTCAGAAAATAGAGCACGTCCAGAAGACGGCCACAAAAATTATACAAGGGATGGAATACCTACCTACAGTTCCTGGATCTCTGCAGATGAAGGTATTCTCGCTTCCAGTATTTCCTTCCAGTAGAAGGAAAGGAGGGAACCAAGAGATGGGTGTATACACCTAATGGGCACATTGTCATGTCCTCGAGCATCTTATGGGAATTGGTTCTACGGGAAGATAATAAAAGACACTGGTGAGCAGATGTTCTTTGTAAGTGTTTGAGCAAAGTAACTGATGGTTGTAATCTGTATACCACGCTGAAACAGGTGCTCTCTTCGCTCTTGCTCTCTTCAACAATGCATAAAAGAATTTGTTAAAACAGTCGCTTCCTTTTTCTCTACCATCTTGATATACTTGTTAGTTCAGTTTAACTGGTGAATTGTACAATAATAAAGCCAAACAAGCAAATAAAAAAATCCCATTCACTGAAGAACTGATGTCCACAAAGCTATGGGACAATGGTCTCAAAGTATGGAAAAGGCAAGACAGTGATTGTTTCCCATGAGAGAATCTTGAAGGACTCCAGGTTTTCCCAGTTCCTCAGAGATGATGTGGAGCGGCTCAGGCCTTCCCCCAGGACCCTGGTTGAGGTCCATCACCATTTGGATTCCCTCTCCCAGCTGCTCCTCAGGGCTGGCATCAGAGTACAGACTAGGGCAGAGCTCAGCATCCCTCTGGGAGTAAAATGTATGGATGCCTTTGGCAGCATGCAGGTAAAAGAGCTTTGTAAAGGAAGGTGGAAGCCTGCTCAGTGGATGCCAGGCTTGGCACTGAGCCAGGCTACATGGCAAGGAGAAAGTGCTGTTTAAATTCCCTGGGAATCAGCGTTGGTGGTGTGCACTTCACAGGCAGCAAGGGAGAGTCTGGCACTTCCTCTGTGTCCAAACAAATCTAAAGGATTCTTCTGATCACCCAATGAATATTTAAATATTTATTTGCACCATTGTTAAGATTCTATTTTACCGTTATTCTGCCTTGAGTTTTCTGCTATTGGTCTCCTGGAACAAAAAATGACACCTTTTCTGCTCCCCAAACAAATGGCTAAATTAGAGACCAACATTCACAGGTTGAGAGGTGAGGAGCTTTGCTCACGTGGTCTATGTTAATATGTTCAGTAGATGACTGCTCAGGAGGAAACTTGTCTGCATCTACTCAGGGCACACTGGTTTGTTTTGTTTTTTTTCTTCTTATTCCTCACTCTCGTCACACTGCATCTTTGGTACCGCTTCCGGAGTTATTAAGATCCTTCCTGATGCAGGAGCAAAACAGGTCTTTTATCTTTCCTGCTGATGTTCTCTGGCATTGTGTAAACGCCACATGCTGCCCAGCACGGCAGGCAATGCGGCCCATCCCCTTCCCTCTCTGTAACGGCGGTGGCTCTTCCCGCGGAGCGGCCCCAGGGATGCGCCCATCGCTCGGCAACAGCCAAGCAGTCAGTGCGCTATTAACGCTGCGTCGACGGAAAGCAGGGCGTGGGGGGGCAGCGCTGTGCAGTGCTGACTCCCGTGATGGCAAATAACTATTTTGATACGTCGGCTGGGCACGGGGCTCTGAACAGCAAACAGCGCGGTCGTGCTTTCTGTTTTAATAAAGGAATTTGAAAATAGAATCACAGAAGCATAGAATCATAGAATCCTTAGAGTTGGAGAGGACGTAGTTAGGAGAGGACAAACTGAGGGTTAACCACTGTATTGGGACTGAGTAAGGAGAGGACAAGATAAGGGTTAACTGTTCTATAAGAATGCAGGTAAGCAGGATGTGAGGCCAGGTAAGAAAAGAACATCTCCAAACTCTATTGTAAACTTGAAGAAACATTACAGAAGGAACATGTCAGGATTGTATTACTTCTTTTGAAGACGATGAGCTTTCAGCCCATGACCACCAGAAGGAGACCCCCACTGCCCACGGCGCACATGCAAGAGGGAGGAACCATATACTGATGGGTTCTCAGAAACGTAATGAATATGTATAAAAATTCCAGGAAAATCATTGATTATGTATTAGTTCGGCCTATATCTGTACCAAGCTTTTGCCCTACGTTGTGCAAGTTAGGTGGATCTATCCCCCTTGCACCCGGTGTCTGCGCAGCACTGAATAAACCACACGTGCTTTGTAATCTTACTTGGGTTACAGAGTTTGATTCCACACATCAGGACCTTTAAAGATCACCTAGTCCAACTCCTCTGCAGTGAAAAAGGACATGCAAAGCTCGATCAGGCTGCACAGAGCCCTTCCAGCCAGGCCTTGAAATTCTCCAGCGACAAGGTATCCACCGCATCTTCGGGCAGTCTGTGCCAGTGCCTTACCACCCTCACTGTAAAAGACTTTTTCCTTACATCCAACCTAAATCTACCCTCTTCAAGTTAGAAACCATTTCCCCTTGTCCCATCACAACAGACCCTGATAAAGAGTCTGTCCCTTTCCTTCTCATAGCCCCTCTTTAGGCACTGAAAATCTGCTATCAAGTCTCCCTGAAGCCTTCTCTCCTCCAGGCTGAACAGCCCCAGTTCTCCCAGCTTATCCTCACAGGAGAGGTGTTTCATCCCATGGATCATTTCTGTGGCCCTCCTCCAGATGCGCTCCAACAAGTCTACATCTCTCCTGTACTGAGCACCCCACATCTGGATGCAGTCCTTGAGGTGAGGTTTCCCCAGTGCAGAGTAGAGAAGGCAGGATCATCTCCCTCCCCCTGCCAACCACACTTCTTTTGAAGCAGTCTAGGACATTCCAGTTGGTTCTTAAGCACAACTGTTGAAATCTAATGAATATGAGAGCCCTTATTTTAATGTAAACACAATTTAGATAGCAAAGAGTTGAGATTACCGATAGAAATGGCAACAGCTCTGATGGCTGAGAAGGAACAGTTGCACCATCTCCTTATGTTTGAGTAAGATTTTGTGTGTTCTAATAAAATCAGCAACTAGACCCTAAATTTGACTCTGAAATGCTTCATGCCTTTGGAGATATGTTTCAGCAGAAAAAAAGCTTGTGAAGCTACACTGTAACTTCTTTTTCTACAGATTCTAGTTCCCTTTTTATTTATTTATTTGTCATTGTGGACGGTTTAAAGCAATCCCAGGAAATGTGGCTTTCTTTTTTTTTTTTTCCTCTCTCCACACCCTCTGCCCCTCAAATGAAACTGTGCATCTGTTGTAGCTTGGATGGGGATGGACAGGAGTAAGATTACTCTGACTGAAATCTTGATGTGAAATTTGAAAACCTACCTAGGTTTCAATAACCAATCATGTGTACTCAAGCGCAACAGCAGAGCCCAGGCTGAAGACAAAGAAAAGAGCTGAGAGGATGTTGCTCCCTCTGAATGGAAAACAGAAATGGAATAGTGAAAGACTTCTGGGATATGTGGTTCTTGTTCTCTTTTGAGAACCAGGTACCATCAACAATCCATGGAGCTGGAGCATTAACTCTTTAACTCCCAGTGTACTACATGATGCTATGATGTGGAATACTGATAACAAAATCATAAAACCATGACACTGGTGCAGGATTTTTTCATTCTCCTAAGCCAGGAGAAGATTTCTTGTGAGCTAACAGATCAGAAGAAAAACTTGAGTGTGTACTGCTGCAAAGCCTATGGTAATGAAGAGGTGGAGAAGATCCATGAGTTTGTTTCAAGGGGTGATGGTCTATAGGTTAGAGGACAGGCATGGTCTCGGGGTGCAGGAGATGATTAGTAGATACCACTCATGAAAGGTAATTAACACACCAAACAAATACATTTTTATTGCTATTTAAAAATCACAGTTGTGAAGTAGCACCTTTACTAGGCTTTGTGCCCAATAGGCATGTTCCGATCAGTGTGCATACTGTAGTCATTATGCTAAGAGAAATGTCTAAAGAAGTTCCGTGTGTGGCTCATTGCTTCCACCTTGAGATAGAGGATCATATAAAACAGCAAGGTTCAGAGGGGAGAAATTATGTATGTGTAAATGAATGAAGAAATAGGTAAGTAGTTTGTTATCACTGCTAAGGACATAAACTTGCCAATCTACTACATCTTTACCTCCATAGTACAATACCAAACAGAGCATGCACGTGTGGCTGCTGCCAAACCTGGGAGTTTCATGCTGAATGAGGTCTCTCTAAGCTTATCGTTAGTATCAATCTCTCCAAAAACTTTTGTTCTGTAGTGAATGTTGCTGTCTCTTTACCCTTCTGTTTGTCCAGGCTTGTATACTTATTACAACTTAAAAACACCTCCCAGTAAGTGATTCTCTTCCCTGACCCATTCTCCTGCCAGCTCCCAAAGCTCCTTGTTACTGACACAGTTCCTCTAGACAAAAGTCTGGGATAGTCTAAAGTGGGATACTTTATGTGAGCTTTATTCTGCTGCGGCACTCAGACTAACACAGCCAGGTTTTACCAGAGCAAATCTCTGAACCCTGGCTTGGAAAGCAAAGATGGATGGCAATTCGCCTAGAAAGTTTTTTTGTTTGTTTTTTGCAGATTCTGAGCCATCATACAGCGAGGATGTGGTGGAAGATCCACCCAGGAGGTTGTCTAGGGTGAGGCGGTCGACTCCACACCTCAAGACTGCCTCCACCAAGAAGGAAAAAAGGGTGATTGTCATAGGCAACTCTCTTCTGGGAGCAAGAGAGAGGCCCATATGTTGGCCACACCCTGCTCATAGGGAAGTGCACTGCCTCCCCAAATCCCAGGTCAGGGACATTACTAGGAGACTTAGTCCGGTTCACCCCTCTGATTATTATCCCTACTGATAGTTCAGGTTGGCAGCAACGAAATCACAGAGAGAAGCCTGAGGACTATCAAAAGGGACTTCAGAGGACTGGGGTGGTTAGTGGATGGAGCATGAGTACAGGTGTTTTCCACTATCCCCTCAGTGGTAGAGAGTGATATTGAAAAGCTGAGGAAAACCCATCTGATAAACACAGAGCTAAGAAGCTGATGTCACCACAGGAATTTTGGCATTTTCAACCATGGGGTAGTTTACTTAGCACCTGACCTGATGGCTGCAGAAAGTCCCACCTGCCTCAGAATGGGAAATGGATTCTAGCCCAGAAGCTGCCAGGGGCTTTAAACTAGTTATGAAAAGAGAAGAGACGCGTACTACAACAGATCTCAGCCAGTACTCCCCCTTGTCCTCACACACTCTTCATCCACAGTAGAGGAACGCAGTAAAGCCTTCTCACAGAGATCTGAAGAAAGGTTGCATTGGTTAGACTGTCCCACCAGGTGGCACTGGAACAGTAACACAAATATCGCTGGCCCTGCAGAGCTTGCCTTGGCATTGCATCATCATTGCATCATCACTCTGCTTTTATCCTCGAGGTAAGATTTATCACTAAGATTATAAATGTGCTGACACTTTCCATGTGTCTTAGCAGCACCCCATAGCCAAGAAGGCCAAGCAAGCCATTTGGAGCTTCTGTTTCTTTTCCTTTCTCTCTCTTTGCATGCTATGTTCTTGCAGGCCAGCAGCAGGATTTGTAGAACACAGAATAACTGTAGACATAGCAGCTTTGGTACCAACTGTCTTACACACCCAGTCAGGATGGGGAAATAAAAATTCCCTCCAGAAACAACTAGAGAAAGCTGAACTGAGTGTGTAGCCACTCCAGCTGTACATCAAATGCACCCTCAGCAAGTTGCAGATGACACCAAGCTGAGCAGTGCAGTTGACATACTGGAGGAAAGGGAAGCCATCCAGAGGGACCTGGACAGGCTGGAGAAGTAGGCCCATGTGAACCTAAAGACATTCAACAAGGCCAAATGCAAGGTGCTGCACTTGGGCCGGAGCAGTCACAGGTATTTATACAGACTGTGTAAAGAACCCCCTGAGAACAGCCCTGTGGAGAAGGACTTATGGGTCAGTGAGAAGCTGGACATGAGCCACCAGTGTGCACTTGCAGCCAGGAAGGCCAACTATATCCTGGACTGCATTAAAAAAGGGGTGGCCAGCAGGAAGAGGGAGGTGATTGTCCCCCTCTACTCAGCTCTTGTGAGACCCCATCTGGAGTACTGTGTCCAGGCCTGCGGCCCCCGGTACAAGAAAGACACAGAGCTCTTGGAACAAGTCCGGAGGAGGACCACTGAGATTATCAGAGGGCTGGAGCACCTCTCCTATGAAGAAAAGTTGTGGAAAATGGGCTTGGTTAGCTTAGAGAAGAGAAGGCTCTGAGGGACTTCACTGTGGCCTTTCAGTACCTGAAGGGAGTGTATAAACAGGAGGGGCAATGTCTGTATATACAAGTGTGGATATTGAAAGGACAAGGGCGAATGATTTTAAACTGAGACAGGGGAGGTTTAGGTTAAATATTAGGAGGAATTTTTTTACTCAGAGGGTGGTGAAGCACTGGAACAGGTTGTCCAAGGAGGTTGTGGATGCCATATCCCTGGATGTATTCAAGGCCAGGCTGGATGTGGCTCTGGGCAGCCTGGTATAGTGGTTGGTGGCTGTCCATGGCAGGGGGGGTTGAAGCTATTTGATCATTATGGTTCTTTCCAACCCAGGCCATTCTATGATTCTATGATACTGCTGTGAGCTCCCAACATCTAATCATTGAAAGACACTGGAGAATTTTTAATGCCAGGCGCTCAGTACTGTAGTTTTAGGGTTCAACCATGTGCAAGTGTCTCCTGATGACACAGGTGGCAAAACAGTCAGATGGAAAAAGGCACTTTTTCTTTCCCCCCAGGTGCCTGCATCACCTACTTATTACATGCTAGGGCACTGAAGTCAGCATTGGCACATTTAAAGGATGACAGGTATACAGCACTCCATATGCCAGCCACCAGCATGGAAGCCAGTGTGGACTCGGGGAAAAAGCCTTTCCCTTCCCTTCTTTTTCTGAATCCCTGCAGGCCTCCCATTCTTGGAGGTAAGTCTGCGTGGCCGCGGTTCGTATACGCAGCTCCGTTATTGGCTCTAACCAAGTTAAGCGCAGTCCACACAGACGCAGCGGCAGGCAACGCAGGCGCGGCGGAGGAAGGCAGCGGCGCAGCGAGCGTCGGGGGGTGGAGCGGAGGGCGGGAGAACGACGAGTGTCGTGGGCAGAGCCGAAGGCGGGAGCGGGATGAGCGCCGGGGGCGGAGCCGAGAGCAGCAAAGACGGGGGATGGGGGGGGTTGCGGTTTCCCTTCTCCGCGGTCAGGTGTAGCGGTCAGAGCTGTGGATCAAATCGGGGCCAGGGCTGCTTTCTGCACCGAGGGGCAGCGGCGGGGGTGGGAGTGAGGGCGATCGGGAATAGTCGGAATAAATTCTTCCTTGTCGAATTTGTTTAAGTCCTTCCGTTATTTGGTGCCAAACAGGTAAAAGTTTAGCAGCCATTCTTTAGTAATAGAAGCCTCCCAGAGTTTTGCACCAATTTTGTCCCAAAGCTCGCCATCAGAAGAGAATCCCGTTTTTGGAAATTCAGGGACATTTTCGCTTATCCATTTGAGAAAAGTAACTAATGCTGAGGTAGGTACAGGCTGATTCTGAAATGTTAAAACTAATCGTAATGCTGCAAGCTTTTCTTGCTGCTCCTTCGTTAGCAAACTCCCCATAGTTCCTGCCTGCTCACCTTCTGTCCTGCAGAACGGTACAGGTGCATGCAAAACAATCTCCCTAGTTCAGTTGGGCGGTGCTGCTGGACCAGGCTTGCTTAGCCTCAGCTTGATTTACCCCACACAGTGGGCACTATTTGCAGCATCTGATGCACAGACTCGGATGCGAATGATCCAAATCGTTTATTACAAGTTTTCACTCCAATCAGAGCTGTGAGACGCTTTTTCTTCTTCTAGTGGTGTCCTTGGTTCTCATGCTGTTTATCTTGCTCCACAGCTTCTGCTCTGAACAGTTTTTCTTGTATCCCACAAGTGGTCTTGACCAGGCTACAACTACAAAAACATCAGGGCTCCAAGCATACATTCCTAGACTCAGAAGTGCATAGGGTTTGAAGGGACCTTAATGACCATCCAATTACGACCACCCTGCCACAGGCAGAGTTGCTATCCCCTAGATCAGGCTGGCCAGAACCCCATCCAACCTGGCCTTGAACACTTTCAGGGATGGGGCAGCCATAACTTCTCTAGGCAATCTGTTTCAATGCCTTGCCACCCTTTTAGTAAAGAACTTCTTCCTAACATCTAACCTGAACTAAAAGAGGGGAAATTTAAAATTTCTTCCCCTTATCCTATCACTACCTGTGAAAAATGCCAGTCTCCATCTTACTTATAGGCTCCCTTTAAACACTGAAAGGCTGCAATGGGGCTTTCCCAGAGCCTTTTCTACTGCAGGCTGAAGAGGCTGTAAGAACCCTTCTTTGTTTTTTGGTTCAAAGCATGCTTCCTGAGGTGTTTCTTGTAACAAGACTGACTTATCTAGGAGATGAGAGGTGGGTGTAGCCATATGGCAATCAACACCACCATCACCATGTAGACAATTTTACATTTGAAAGCATGTCTTTGGAGCCGTTTGCCTTCGGAAGGGTGCGCTCAGAACTGCTTACTGGCAGAAGATGTAGCATGTGACTAAATAACACCAGCTTGCTATGGGAGATTGGGAAATGATACCATTGTGTCCTGTGAAGGCAAGATTCAAGTTGATGCCTCCATACTCCCTCTTATCCACTGGCAAAGCCAGGGAGATGGGAACTAAAGGACTTCCTGCTGAGATCCAAAAGCTATCACTCCAAAAAGAGCTGACCCAACAACTTTGGACTTATTTGTAAGTTTGTACTGCCATTGGAAGTTATCAGCATGGTCACTGTCATCATCAACAAAACAATGCCTGACAACGCTGCTGAAGATCAATAACTGAACTATGAATCACATTGGACCCATGGTAGTGACTATCTCCCTCTTGCTTCCTACAAAGACTCCTTGCTTCTTTTTCCTATCTTTTTTTTAATCACCCTTCTTTCCTTTTCCATCTCCCTGAATGACTAGGATTTGTAGTAAACTGGTCAGACCAACATTTGAACCATTGTTTCTTAATCTCACATCAGGCACACATATCAAAGAACCTTCTCTCTCTCTCTCCCATAAATTGGAGCAAGACAGTGGCCCAGCTCCCTCAGCCTGTCTTCACAGTAGAGCTGCTTTAGCCCTCTGATCATCTTCATGGCCCTCCTCTGAACACATTTCAACAAATTCAATCTTTCTTGCTCTGGGAGACCCAAATGTCGATGCAGTACTCTAAATAGTGCTTGATGAGGGCAGAGGGAGACAATCACCTCTCTCGCCCTGCTGGCCACTCTTTTGATCCAGCCCAGCCTATGGTTAGCCTTTCAAGTTGCAAGTACACACTGTTGACTTGCATCAAGGTTTTTATCCACCAGAAGCCCCATGTCTTTTTTCACAGAGCTGCTCTAAATGGGTTCTCGCTATCTATGCCTGTGTCTGAGATCACTCCAGCAAAGATGCAGCACCATGCACTTATTATGTCTTCTGGGGAACTGGCAGCCTGGATTGAAGTCCAGCACAAAGAATGCACGTCCAGCTTGAAGACACCTCAGCAACACCTGTTACAATCAAAAAAAATTAATGCAGTGGAAGGGCGATACAGGAACATAACACCAAAGGGACTAACACAGATGGGATGGTATTACAAAGGGAAAGAAGAGGTGCTCACCCATCTCTGAAAATCTAGACTCAGAAGAACAACTCCACAAGGGAGGGATCCCTAACCAGAGATCTTTCCACAGTGGCAGTCAGCCCTTAAGTATGGTCTAAGAGGTGGAGCCAGGCTCCACCTTTTCCAATTACACAGATGAATTGCCTGTGACTGACTGGGCCCTTTCCCCAGGTGCTCAAACAGTGGTTCAAGCCATGACTCAACAGTTATATCTATGCAGATGTTCAGGATACCATCACTAGGTTCCTCAGTTATGACCATTCACACACCTTACAGTACTGCCCCTTGGCTACGCTGACCATCCCCCTCTTTAAAGCAGATTGTTTCAGTTGAGGGATGGTATGCTACTGCTCTCCATTTGCTCAGATTGCCCTTGCTGGACCAATCCATGTACCAGGCATCTTCAAGAATGGGATATTTTCCCTCCTGAATGAAACTCTTCTCCTGTGGAATGACTAATGTTTCTTTTGGCACATCACTGCAATACATCACTGGGCCTGAGATCTTTTGAAGCTCTTCTTTCACTGGTGATGAAGATGGACTACTCCTCTGGCTACCCCTCATGCCACCATTTGTTCTTGGGCCACCCCTCTCTTAGGAAGGTGGGTCGGATCTTTCTCCCACCCCTGAATTGGCAGGGTGGTCTTCACTATGATCTCAGCTGTTTGGGTTACTGACTCTACCACCTGTAATGCAGAGTAGGCAGCCAATAACTGTTTTTCAATCATAATGTTTGTCATCAAATTCCTTTCTTCTGCTCCATGCCAGACCTGAGACCAGAACCGAATGGGGGTGCAAACAAAACCCTGGCATTGCCACAGGCCCCTGCCAAACCAACCCTGAGTGACATGAACATTCAATTCAGCGGGGAGGGTAGAGTTATATACACCCAATGCCTGGGCTTGTTTAACTGCCAGTTTTGCCTGTTAGAAAGCCTTGTATTCTGTTCTACCCCAGTCTCATAGTTGCCACCCTGCCTCCCCCCCCTTTTTTTTTTTTTTTAATGAGTTTGTGTAATAGTCTCAGCAGCTGCACTAAATATGGTATAAAGGAGCAGCAATATCGCAATATACTTCAGTACTCTTGCAGCTGCTTTGGTGTTGTAGAGACTGGGAACGCCTGAACCTTATTTATTACAGCACTGGGTAGTACTTTGGTCTTCCCTGACCAAACTACCCCCAGGCTCAGACCTCGGCACCTTCTGAGGATTTGTAGCCCATCTTCTTTCTTGCAGACAGGTAGTCAATGAATCTACCACCTGTCGTACTGCCTCCAGTGAGTCAGATGTCAACATATCACCAATATAATGATACAAGTTAACATTATTAGGTTTTTCTTAATTTGCCAGGTCACATGCCACTAGGTTATGGCAATACATTGGTGAATGCACATACCCCTGTGCCAAGACCTGAAAGACACTGTCCACCTCCCCATGTAAATGCAAACTAGCCTTGCTTCAGCAACTAGAATACTGAAAAATGCATTTGTCAAATGTAGGACACAGTGAAAGGCTTTTATCTCCCTACTCAATTGGT
This sequence comes from Perdix hodgsoniae, assembly GCA_035772895.1. Lineage (NCBI taxonomy): Eukaryota > Metazoa > Chordata > Aves > Galliformes > Phasianidae > Perdix > Perdix hodgsoniae. Next base: position 498,933 of record JAPSGF010000091.1, read on the forward strand.
GTCCATTAATGAGGCAATATCAGTTATGGCTGCATGAACATGGATGGTATTACAAAGAGAAAGGAGAGGTGCTCACCTGTTTCTGAAGATCTAGGCTCAGAGGAAAGTCTTCACAAGGGAGGGATCTCCAACCACAGATCCTTCCACAGTGGCAGTCAGCCCTTAAATGAAGTCTAAGAGAGGTGGAGCCAGGCTCCATCCCTTCCAATTACACAGGTGAACTGTTTTCACCTGTGCACCCACAGCTGACTGGGTCCTTTCCCCAGGTGCTCAATCCATGGTTCAGGCCATAACTCAACAGTTACCATACAAACACCCTACTTATCCTTTGCCCATAGGCCATATCTAAGCTAAGGCCTCACCCTTGATCCCGATCTGACCTACAGTACAGCCACAACTATGCCTGGCAATATACCCTGTTGATCTGAATCCTCATCCTGACCTGTTCAGGTTCCACAGCACTTTCCTTTTTTGGAAAAGTCACTGCCCCTGCCTACATTGCTGACTTAAGCTCCCAGCTTGCTTTCCTTCTAAAGCACTCAGTCTTCGCCTTCTCCAGTCTGCAAAGACTGCTTGCCATTCACAGGCACCACAGGAATTAATTCTGACAAACACTTGCAGGATGTAAAACCTCTAATACCTGAAACATTAGTTGGCAAGACAGTCAGAAGTTCTCTCATTTGCTAGTTTTATCCACATTTTTATCAAGA
>JAPSGF010000091.1:499652-604648 GCA_035772895.1 Perdix hodgsoniae
CCCAAAGGCTGAACTTGATTTGTTTCTAGAGATGCTCTTGCCCAGTTTGTAGGTAGTAATGTGTTTGCAGAAGAACAAGTAGACTAGTGGGATCTTGTTAGAGACAAAGATCTTCACTCTGCAGTGTTTCTAAAACAATCTGACAACTCAGACTCATGATACTCTTTTCCCCAAGGTTACTTGTTTAATTACAATTTCACCAATACATTTTATGCTTAATATACATATCTTTAATTTTTGCCTTTTTATTTTTTCAAATACATCATATATTATCTCCAGAATACTAATACAACATGGAAGAGGCTCCTAATTAGTTCTAATTGGTGCTGTGAACATCCTTGGTTTGGAGAACTTATACATAGTTGAAATGACAGGACCTGCCAACGTTATGAGTGGGGGGGGGGGGGGAAAGCCAACCAGTGGAGTCCATGGCTTAGCTAGCATATTATAGCCACCCACAGATTCTGAGCAGGAAAGGAGCTTAAGTATAATGCAGGTGGGGGGTGAGGAGGAGGGTGGAAGGAAGGGAGAAATGGGGGGACACCAAGAGAGTCAGGTCATCAGGACTGAATGAGTGCTTAAAATACATCTAAGAGAAGTCTTGTCCCCACTACCACAAGAAGTGCAGAGCTATTTTCAAAAATAGTTTTACTTCCAAGTGATGGTCTCAGTGAAACATAGTCCCCAAAATGCCCTCAATGTAGTACAAGGATCAAACAGATCTCAGAGCTTTGCAAATGCAAGGTACATACAACTCACTACTCTCTCTTTTAACATCCTCACCAGGCAATCATAATTCCAAAGGGCACTATTTATTTGCATTTCCCAGTTACTAACGTGTTGATGCCGAGCTGGTTTGTTGTTGAAAATGGGAAGAAGCCTTCTAGTGAAGCACCAAAGTGCTACTGTTCTAGTCATTGTGACCATCATCCTGGCTAATGTTTTGGCTCGACAGCATGGAGGGGTTTGGGAGATTTTCAGCCTGCCAGCAGGCTTTCCCAAATTTATCAGCAGACTTCCACCCCAGATCACATCCATAGCTGCTGAAGAGAAAATAGTGTACAAAGGGCCATCAGAAACTTTTATTTGAAGAAAATCACCAAGGAACCCAGATGGGATAACTTGGCTGTCACAGTTAAAGATCGGGCCTACCATACTTTTCTTGCCCAAATGATACAAGCTGAAAGCATGTATCATCCAGTACTATCAAGAAATGCATCAAAGAAAGTGCACTGCATGCACAACATGATTCACTCCTCACCACATACAGGATTAATCAAATGGCATTTTGTGTTAAGACTTAGGAGAAACATGATAGCTTACAGCTTCCACTTGAAGTTGCAGCTTTCAGCTCTGAAGGCCAAGCCACAGCAACTCAAGTTGCTGTTGAAAGCAAATGTAGAAAGCAGTCTGCAACCAAAAAATTTAAGGGACAAAGAACCCAGAGACATTTACCCAGACTCCTCCTATATGAACTTCCCTCAGGATTCTTGCTTTTCTTATGTAGAAAAATAGAAAAGAGCTAGGATGTACCATGCAACAGCCAAGTGAGTAGAAAAGATAAGGCTCTCTTTCCTTTGCTCACCTTGTGAGGAATCAGGATATTCTCTTCAGGTTCAATGGGTTTCACTGCGGGAATCAAAAATATTAAGTTTTGACTGAGTAAAGATCTGGCTTAAAAAAAAAAAAAAATGTCCTGACTTGTATTTGATTGCAGATTGGAGAGGTTTGTGCCCCTTGTGACTCTATTTGTGCCTCTAGACTCTTGGTCATCAGTTTATTCCATTCCACTGCTTTAACCATTCAGAACTGGACCCAGTTGGACTGCTGAGAAGGCTGATTAGGAACACCACTGAAAGAAAGAAAGGACAGTCAAAGGTGTACCCCTAATAAAGCCTGTTAACTCACTGCTGCTTCAGCACATATTAGAATGTCACCCTTCCTGTGTACAGTCCCCTTCATCACAGTTTACCTGGATGCAGTGTTGAAGTCACCCCAGACATCTGTGGATGTTGGTGTCTTGGATGCACATGCAGGAGCATCTAAGTCTAAAAGAATATCTAAGACAGGAGAAGAGGAAAAAATCTGAAATCTGTCAAGGTAGTAGAAAAAACAAAAACATGCAGGTATTTAAACTGCCACGTTACACAAACTATTGGATGCAGTGGCACAGAATCTTTGAATGGACTCCAGCTCTTCAGAAGAAGAAAGTGACAACTCTTAAGGGCCTAGTCTGTTTTAACAGTAGCCCTTTTTGTCAAACGTGCACTGAGACTCCAGTACCTGCTATAGGGTTATTTTATCTTCAAGAACCATTAGGTCTCTATCTAGCATATCAACTGGCAGCTATTCAGAAGCTTGTGTTTTCTTCTCACTCAGGTCTGTATATGTCTGTAAATTCAGAAACAGTGCTATATCATTAGCACTCATCCTGTTTCCGTGCATTTAATTCAGCATCCAGAAGACTCAGCAACCTCTTTGTTACAGCCCAATGTCATTATATTTTGCACCTTCTAGTCTTCATACTAAAAGCTAGCTCCTTTCCTATTTAGAGCCTCTCAAGAAGTGCTTCACCTACACCTTTCAACTATCTGTATGTCCCTAAGGAAAGCAAGCAACTGAGCACTCCTTTTCTGAACACTCCACACAGCTCTGCCAGTGTCCCTAAAGCACATACAAGTAATTAAATTCCATACCTATCTGCCCAGGTCATTTTGGCCACATCATTTGTTTTCTCCTTATGCAAGGAGAACAACTACAGTGCTATTCAAGGGGCTAGCACTATTAAACAAACACAGAAATGATCTGTCTTTGACCTGAGAAGACCTCAGGGTACATCATGTTTCATAGTAGATTTATTTATAAACTACTCTGTTGTTGTTACAATGAACTTGAATGCCACTTCCCTCTACCTTCTCTATGTACCTACTAATGTTTGATAGATTATTTGCTCTATACTAATATTTACCTGCACTGCTCATGTTACTAGATTTCAGCATGGGTGGTGGCGAGACATGGTTGGCAATGGATGTGGAAGAAGCAGGAGGGATTGAAGGGACTGCAATTTTGCCTCCTGGTGGGGGTGGCAGCAGACTTAGGCCCCCTGATCCAGACACACGAGGCTTGGCTGCTCCTCCTTTCTTTGTTGTCATGTTCTATATAAAAATAAAGGACAAGTAAGAAAGATTATCCACTAGAATACCCAGAAAAAGAGGCAGGGTTGACTGGGCTCCTTACCCCAATGTTTAGTTTGATGGTCTGCCCTTCCTTGAACCCTAAATCCAATTTAGGACGTGTGTCAGCTTCCAGGGTCTCCTTGGAGATCTCAGTTTCCTGCTTCACCCACCTAAAAAGACAATAGAGGAAAGATAAGAGACTGGCAAACAGGAGCAGAGTTTAAAAAAAAAACAAAAACAACACAGCAACATGATTCTTTTCCACAACCTGACAAATAACTATCTTGCCTTTTCAAACCAACTACCTCACTACTCCCAGTGTAGTATGACAAAAAGCTCAAAACTCCACAAACCCGAGAGACTATCTGTAGTGTCACAGGATTTAAGAATAAGACTCAGGGGCCAGCAGGAAAGCTGAGGAGGACATAGGAAAGAAGGGCATGTAGCAACAGGATGAGGAAAAGGGTAGATTGAGATTAGATGTTAGGAAGAAATTCCTTACGGTGAGTATAGTGAGACACTGCAACAAGCTGCCCAGAGAGGTTGTGGATACTCCCTCCCTGGAGGCGTTCAAGTCCAGGTTGGATAGAGCTTTAAGCAACCTGGTCTAGCGGGAAGTGTCCCTACCTACAGCAGGAGGGTCGGAGCTAGATGATCATACAAGTCCAAGCCAAATGAATCTATGGCTTACAGACTGGACCCTGAAGGACTCCCAGCTTACATGACAGTTGGCAATACATTCAAGCATTCCTAATCGCGCCAGAGCAGGGAGGGCTTCATGACCTTCCCAAGGAAACCTCTGTTACGTGAATGAGCACTACCACCCAATACATTCCAGGGGCCAGAGGAAAAACAGCATTCCAGAAAAGCACAACTCACTTGAAGTGATCCTGCAAAGACACATTGAAGTCAAAGGCATCACCACGATCTGTGAAACCAATGCCTATAAAAGCACTTCGTCCTATCAAGGAGACAGAAGGAGTCATTGGAGGTGCCTTGTGAATGGGCCTGTGTTCATTCACTCCAAAAAACATTCTGTGCTACCTCCTTCCAATTGATCTACCGCTGAAACCAACATCTCATAGAATTTCACTGTTCCTAGCTTACAGAATGCTCTCTTCATGCCATGTGATGCTACCAGAAGCCAAACGCTCCTCCCCAGCCCCTGGACTCTGTGCAACAGAGTACCCCTCTTAGCAACCTTTCCTTCCCACCCTTCTAGACATCCTACCCAGCCTCTTCAGTACTCCCATCACTATCTCAATCCATCACACACACAGCTTCATCGGGTTGAGTGTCCTCCACCCTGACACTTGGCATACATGACTCCACTCACCAGTCCCATCCTGAATCCGAATCACAAAATAACGGCTGGAATCTGTCACAGTCTCCACAGCAATGCCAGGATATTGGTCTATGGGAGCCTGGGCAAAAAGCTCTCCTACAAATAAAGAATTAAGTCTGAGGAAAGCAACCATTTTTCTAAAGCATGTCCAGGACTGTCACACACAGCTATGAGCAGGCTTAGGGGCACAGGCTCATAATTAGCAACCACTTACAATTTCAGCAAGCCACCTTACTCTCCTTACCTGAGACCTTATCCTCTAGTTTCACATATGCAGTTTTGCCTTTGGAAGTGACACGAAGTCTCCCTGTCCAGTCTGGATGGTCCAGTTTCCAGTCAGACGCCCTGAAAAGAAAAGGAGCTGTTCACTGACTGTATGTCAACCCCTCAGCCCGACCAGTTCAGCTAAAGTTTCTGTTCCCAAACCTTCAACACATGAGGCTGTCTTCTCTCTTCAAACAACACACCAGATCTCATCTCTCCTCTACTGCTGCCAGTCTACAAACATCACTCAGATTGGTCTGTCCTTCTTCCATATAAAGGGAAACAGACAACAACCAAAGAACAACAGCTCGCCTCTACCTTAATAAGCTTGCAGAATAGGGAAGACTGAAGCCCAAAAACTCTTTGGAACAGTAAATCCAAAAGGGACTAAGAAACAATTTATGAATATTTTCTAGAAAAAGCTAGCATAAAGAAAAGCCAATCCATTATTTTACCCCATTGTTGTAAAATAACATCAAGTATCTCCGAATCTAGAGGCTTTTGGGTTTACATGTATCAGGTGAAATATCATACATGCAACCATCTTGATTAGCCCAACAAATAGACTGCTGTGAAAAGGGAAGAAAACAACAAAACACACAAAAACAGGCTAACCTACATGAGTTTACAAAAATAAATATGTTTTAAGAACCATGAACTTCTGACTTCCTCCCTGATACTGCCAGAGCCAACAGGTAAAGTTCAACATTTGATTATCCCATCCAGAGGGACAGAATACTACCTAGAGGGACCTAGATAGGTTTGAGCAGTGGGCCCAGGAGAACCTCATGAAGTTCAATGAAGCTAAGTGCAAGACCCTGCACTTGATGTGAAGCAACTTTCACTACCAATGCAAGCTGGGGGATAAAAGGATTGAGCATAGCACTGACAAAATTACCTGGGGGTACTGGTGAATGGCAAGCTGGACAGCAACGTGCCCTTGTAGCTCAGAAAGCCAAGTGGGCTGCATCAAAAGAATCATGGCCAGCAGGTCAAGGAAGGTGATCCTGTCCCCTCCACTCCACACTAGGGAAGCCTCATCTGGAGTACTGCATTCAGATGTAGAGTCCTCAGTACAAGAGAGGCAGACCTGCTGGAGTCTGTCCAGAGGAGGGCCACAAAAATGATCCAAAGGATGGAATACCAGTCCTGTGAGGACAAGCTGAGAGAGCTGGGGTTCTTCAGCCTGGACAAGACTCAGAGGTGACCTTATAGCAGCCTTTCAACATCTAAAGGGGAGCTACAGAAAAGAAGGGGACACACTCTTTAGCAGAGTCTGTGATGATAGAACAATGGGAAATGGCTTCAAGCTCAAAGAGGATAGATTTAGGCTGAATATAAGGAAGAAGTCTTTCACAGTGAGACTGTGAGGCACTGGAACATGTTGCCTTGAGATGTGGTAGATGCCCTGCTCCTGGAGGTTCTCAGGGCAAGGCTGGATAAGGCCCTGGGCAACCTGATTTAGCTGTGCATGCCCCTGTTTGTTGCAAGGGACCTGAATGGAGGGATTGCTCCTGGGCTAAGGCACAGACAGCACATGAGGTGACTAAAATCTATCAGAAGTATTTAGTATGTCATCTGTAGTTGAAGTCAGCAGAACTAGAAGCGTTATGGCCTCAGAAAGTATTTCTGATCTGCTTGCAACCAGAGAGCAGCTCAGCAGGCACTAGTACCTGCTCCCCAAGTCCCTGCTTATTCACACAGAAGGGATCATGACAGCTAATCACTTACATGAACACCAGAGCCACATGCTGCATCAGCTGTGCCAGCTTTGCAGAGACAACAAGAGGAGGGTGGGGGGGAAGCATGCACATCTATTTCCAGGACAGCAGTTATGGTATGACTACAAGCACACACATAAAAATGGCTTTTCACTCCACAGATCTGCTTATGGCTTCCCCTCCTTCTCTGTCCCGTCTAAGCGACTGTGAAATCCGATAGACCTGATGCTGCAATACAATCTCAGTTAGGAGGCGAACAGTAACGACAGCTGCTGAGCCTGCTTCCAGTGGGGCACTAAGCACCGGCTCCGTCCCGACCACCCACCTTGCTCCCACACCGGCCGCGGCACTGCCTGTAACTGCACCCTGCAGCACAGACGCCGCCACCTTGATGCGACCCTGGGCAAGAATGCTTCCTCTCGTTCTCTCGCCAGCCCAGTGAGTGGGCAATAAGGGCTGGGCCGGATCACGCAAGGGCAGTCATGGGGCGACCCTTGGAGCCGCGCACAGCCCCGCACCGAGCATTGGCACGCTAGGCGCAGCTCGGCCTCGGTCGCCGGCAGCACGAGACCATCTGACCTGTATCCGCGGTTCGAGGTTCGTGGCGGGATGCGGTACACATTGACATCAGGCTTCACGCAAAGGACAGACTCGTACTCCAGCTCAACCGCCGCCATCTCAGAGGCTAACCCCAGACCTTCAGCGAGAACTGAGGGATACGAGCCTAATAAAACGGAGCACTTCCAACAGCCATCTTTGATGAGGTCAGACACCGTCTGGAGGGCGCTGGTGAGGCCTTGATGGAATCAGGTCACGCCGAAGGCGTGGGGGAAGGCATCTTGGATCCTGGCAGCAAAACGCTCCGCAGGGGGCGGCCATCTTGGATTCGGTTCTGACAATACAATAGGAGCCGGCGCCATCTTGGGTCTTGGCAGTGCCGTCACTCCCCTACCCCCCTCTCGCTGAGCTTGACGTGGCCATGTTTGGTGCGGGCTGATGAAGTCTTGCGGGCGCTCTGCGGAATCCAAGTTTCTTTCGATTAGCTTAGGTTCCGGACTGGCGCAGAAGGTAGATTTGTCTGGATTGGGGAGAGCCAGGCGGGGCTCCAGAACGGTGGTGAGTGCTGGTAAGGACCCATGGGCTGCTGCGGGGCCATATCTGTTGGCTCCGGGGCTGAAGCGCTGCGGGAGCACGGTTTGCCCTGGAACGACGGTAGCGTCACGAGGAGTGGACGGGCTGCCCGCACAGGGCGCCTGAGAAAGCCCCAGACCCACACCCATCACTCAGGAAAAACTAAACCATCAGCCTACTATTAATACCGTTTAAGCTGAAACCAGGACACCAGAAGGACGCAGTGCAGTGCCAACTCAAGCTGTCATAAATAACTCTGCATTTTGATACATTAACTAAATAGAGCCCCATGAACAGCAAAAAATATGCAGCCACGCTTTGTTTTGATAAAAAGAATGTGAGAATAGGCTTCAAGATTACAAAAAAATATATATTTCTTTAGTATATTTGCAACTCCATTTGACATAAACACATTTTTCAAATGGAATGTATAGAGTTGCAATCAGAGATTTAACTCAGAAGTCTGATTATTGCCCTTCAGACTTGTAAGAAAAATATCCTTTGCTTCACAGTCATGCCTTATTCATGTCATCACTTCTGGCAGTACACACTTCTGTAAACATATATCCTACTGTCAAGGATGAAGAATAAAATGAGAAAAACTTTGTAACCAAAATAAATTGGTGCTTTAGTTTTACAAAAGCAAGGTCTAAAATCCCACTAGTTCTATGGTTTTGTTCCTCTCTTTTTTCTAACCATCTTAATAAAAATATTAAGCGTTAAAATGTTTTGTTACTTATATACATTAACTATTGTAACATGATGGAAAGCACAACAATGCTTTCCAAATCATTTCCAAAACACAGTAAGCGAGGATTTGCTCAAACGCTATAGCAGTGGGCATGGAAATAAGAGAAAGAAGCTGCTTACCTCCAGAAAGCCTCAAGTATAGAAGGATCTCCAGATAAGAGATCTTCACCTCCACTGCCAACCCTTAAATGAGTTCTGAGAAGGGGTGGATCCTGGCTCTACCCCTTCTGGTCACTCAGGTGCACTCATGCTCCTGAGCTCCCCTGGGTTGACCATGCTTTCCTACCAGGTGCTCAGTCACTGGTTCAAGCTGTCACTTAGCATTTCCACTATACTCCACCCCTCCATAGCATGAATCAATAATTGATCAGGTTAAAGGTAAACCCTTTCCTTTATGGTAATCCAGTACAAAGCAATGCTTGTACAACTGCCCATCATAATGTAGACTGACCATCGAATACCTGCCAATGAAAGAACATCGACTTCAACCATAAATCAGTGTTCTTTCATTGGCAGGTATTTGATAGCTCTCCACAAGACACAAAGTTGCTTTTACTAAGGGAAGTTTTGGCTTGTGTTCCATCAATCCGATGTAGTCCACCGCCAGCTGTCAAGCAGGTCTTACAGTGAGGCTGGAATATGCTGATACCATGTTACTCCTGGTGATCCTGGGACTCAAACTCAAGGAGAGTAGTATAGATGTTGCAGAGATACAAGAAGGGGTAGGTCCACACTCCACAGCAAGATAGAAGCCATGTTCCTGTCTTGCGTCAACGCTTAGGCTTGTGCTGGGGAATGTCCTGCCCATATATACCATCCCCTTTAGCTCAATATTTGAGACTGCATAGCTATATTAAGTACCAAAGAAGGAGTCCTGATTTGCCAGAGGGACATGATTAAGGTCCCTGTAGGGATGAAAAACAGAATGTTGACCCAGTGTCTGCAGAGCCTCTTTGTCCACCTCTGCAGGGACTGAGAGTCTGTCTTCAAGGCAGCCTTAAGACTGCTGTTACAGCATTCAATAAGGCCTGCCTCTGTTAGATTATGTGGCAGGTGAAATCTCCAGTCAATTGTGTTTTCTTCTGCCCAGCATAGTACCATTGTACCAGTGAAATGAGTCCCTCAGTCACTTTCCATGACTTGAGGTGTCCCCTAGGCAGCCATCAACTTGGTGAGAGCCCTGATGGTATATACCTGGTTTGCTCTTGGCACTGGATAGGCCTGCATTAGCCTGCTTGCTGTGTCAACGCAGGTCAAGGCATATGTCACCCCCTCAGACCAAGGAAGGGGCCCAGTATAATCAACCTGCCACCACTGGAGAGGATTGTGTCCTCTACCAAGATGGGCTGTTGTTTTGGGTAACAATCTGCCTCACTCTCGAGCAATCACTATAGTCTCAACATAGCTGGACAACATCAGAGAGTTGTATGAGCAGCCCCCATGCTTTAGCAGCTGCCAACATTGTCCTTTGTCCTGCATGCTGCATCTTTTGTTGTAACCAGCAAGCGATGTTCTCAGAGGGTGAATTTTCAGTCCATCATACTCAAGTCTGTATGTCAGCTTCATTGTGACTGTGAAGGTCACAAAGGTGACCAGAAATGTGGTAGACATGTATGGTCCATATGTCTAACCACATATCTCTACCTTACATTTGTCAGATGTGAATAGTCCATTCATAGGTGGCCCACTATGCAATCCAAAGAGTGAGTCCCCTGTATGCTACCCAACTATGTGTGCAGATATTCAGGACACCATCACTAGGTTCCTTGGTTATAACTGTCCACACATCACAGTTCTGCCCACAGTTCTGCTATTTTGATTATTTCCCTGTTCAAACCAGATTGTTTGGAGGGATGGTATGCTACTGTTCTGTACTTGCTTGGATTATCCTTGCTAAACCCATCTGTATACCAGATATCTTCAGGAGTGGGATATTTCCCTTCTTGAAGGAGAATCCTCTGGTGGAGCAACCACTGTCTCTTTTGGTGCATCACTGTGGTACATTACCAGGCCTAGTATCTTCTGGAGCTCTTCTTTCAACACTGACGAAGACAGACTTCTCCTCTAGCTGATAGGCAACCCATTGTGCCACTGTCTGTGCTTGGGCAACCCCTGTCTTAGGAAGGTGGGTCAGATCTGTCACCCACCCCCGAGTTGATAACTATAACTTCAGCTGTTTGGGTTACTGGCTGTACTGCCTGTAATGCAGAGTAGGTGGCCAGTTTTTCAATCATACTATACCTCACTTCTTCATGCCAGTTCTGAAACCAGAACCCAAGTGGGGTTCAAATGGAATTCTGGCACTGCCATATGGTTGAGCTGAACCCATTCTGAGTCACATGAAGATCTAGTTTGGCTCGAAGGGTAAGACGGAATATTCCCAGTGCCTGGGCCTGTTTGAAAGCTAGTTTTGCTTGCTTGAAGGCCTCTTCTTCCTTTCCATGTTCTCATCGGTACTCATTCAATTATTCTTACCCTGCTTTTTAGGGGGTGTTTTGAAATTTTTAATTGTCCTCCAGCTGCTTCCATAGCTGGAGGAGGGCACAATTGACTGGGAATCAGTTTTTGCAAGTTGAATACCAGCCTGGATTAAATATTGCACATCTGTTTCTAGGATACCTGTATGGGTCCCTATCCAGATGTCTGCAGGGCAGGTCTCCTAGTTTTAGTTACAGGAAGGACCTCTGCCCTTCCATTGTCCAGACACTGTGCCTGATTTATACATGCTCCATTTCTCCTAGATCAGCCACCAACTGGACTGTTCGCTGGATGATGCCTCTGAGGCCACTAAAGGGCTTAAGTACAGACACCAGTAGGCCATACTAATAAGGGGGATGCCTGTTGTAAGATGAGGTCTCTCATTCCTGCTGAAAACTTAGCCAGGTCCAGACTCTCAAAAGGGGCATCATAAATCACGTCCTTCATTCCAGCTCCTCTAATATGATTTTGAAGTTCCTCCATCAAAACCCATGGACCAGTATTTAATGGGACATTGCTTTAATTAGGCCATGTGATTCTACATGCAGCCATTATCCACTGAATTAGAGAATTATTCTCATTATTATGCATTGTAGTCATGTGTAATCTTTGTCTGAGGGCTGAATGTGTGATGGTGGATGCACGTCCAGAAATCACTGAACCACACTTTCAGTTCCATTTCCTACAGTCTTAAGAGCCAAGCCACTACAGTCCCTTGTGCATTCTGTTTAAATCACTGTAATAAATCCATGAGTTCTACAGCCATGTACAGGCACACTCCCACACATAGTGTGAGTGTGGGCAGGGGGGCCACTCCTGTGGTGGCATCAGTTTATCTCAGGCTTTCTTAATTTGAGTAGTTATTGGTCTTATTTCTTGACGATCTGAGGTTTCCAGATCCTCTAAGTTGGACTTCAGTCTTCTTCTTCTTTCCTATTATTTTTAGACCCAACCAGAATTCAAGGATCCTGTTAGCCTGAGTTCTTTTCTCCTTCAAAAGATACAGTTCCAAACTTCAGAGGAGTATAACACAATGGAAAGCAAAGAAATGACAGCAGAACAGCGAGATCCCAGGCTACGGTGAATAAAGATTCACTCATACACAACAATGAACACAGAAATAAAAGAAAAAGAACTACATACCTTCAGAAAACTTCACATATGCAGAAATAACCAGAGATGCTTTCTTCCTCCCCCCCTGGCTCCACATCTTATGGTCACTCAGGTGCAATACACTTGAGCTCCCCTGGGTTGGCCCTGCCTTCCCACCAGGTGCTTAATTACTGGTTCAAGCTGTGCCTTAGCATTTCCTCTACAACTATATTATACATTTTACAGGGGCAGCTCTGAAAGTCATGTTTCCTGCTTTACTATATTGGCTTATCATGTCAGAACTGGATGTTGGTGTTACGGCAGTAGAGGTTGAACCTTCCTGCTAATATTCTGTTACATTTTGTTGCCATGTGACAGACGGCAGTAGTGGAGCAATCTAACAAAATAGCACCTGACATGCAAGTACATATGAAGCAAAGGCGTGTCATTGAATCTCTTCATGTGGAAAAAAAGGCACCCATTGACATTCATCAGTGCTTGATGAACGTCTATGGAGACTACACAGTGAATGTGAACACAGTGAGATGGTAGGTGTTTCAGTGACAGTGGGTCACCTCCTCTGGTGTAGGTTTTAGAAAGCATGGCATGTTGGCTCTTGTTCATCACTGGTAAAAATGCATAGCTAATGGTGGTTAAAATGTTGACAAATACTGTTTCGTAGCTGAGAATTTTCTCTATCAAGCAGAGTTACTATGCTCATTTTATCTATTGTGGTTTCCACAGAAATAAGTAGGAGGCATTACTTTTGGAGCAATCTATATGTGACATTTCCTTGAGGCATTAATAAGAGCAAAACAGCAAATTTCTAGTTTAACTGGCAGATCTAAAAGTAACTTGTCATTTTTAAAATAAAAAATGTGGACAGCTATATGAGTAAATATATAGAAGCAATGACAGTGTATGACTGATGAGAGCTAAGTACCCAAACTGACAGTGGAATTATGCAAACATGAAAATTCTGTTTTCATCTCTGCCAGCTAGTTCTGCCTCTCTGAAGTGGGAGAGAGGGGCTGACACACATTACTTTATGGTGGATCTTGATGCCCAAGAAGCAGAGGTCCATACCTTGCTGTGTGAATGAAGAAAGTCTGCCCTACCAGGCTGCACACTGGGGCAGACAGATACTGCCTAGGAAGAGTGTCAAACACTTTTGTGCAGCTCACACAAGAATGAACAGGAATATTTGGAGCCGATTCTTAATGCAGATGTATGCCACAATGTAAAACAAAGCTCTGCTTCCCTGCTTACGGACTGCCAGTTTTATACTGCTTGCCTGATTGCTAGATTTAAGGCAAAGAGGTTAATGAGAGGCAAGCCTTGGAGAAGAACAGAGCAGAGCTGCTTAAAAGCAGTATATAAGATCTTTTCCAACTCAAACCTTTCTAAGATTCTGTGATACTATATGGGTGTAAGTAGTAACTGGTAGACTGCTGCAGTTTTATAATGACAAATCTGAAATAAATAATGTCAATTATAACTTGCAGTAAGGTTTTAGTCAGTTGATTATGATCACCAGTTGAGGTTTGCCATCAACGTTAATTTCAACATAGCCATCCTCATAGACAAATTGACAGAAAATGGGCTAAATAAAGGGCAGTGAGGTGGACTGAAGTACTGGACTTCAGTGATGTGTGATGATCAGTGATGATCTGATGATCACATGATCTGAGTGATGATCAGAAGAGCTAAATCCAATTAGGTACAAGTCAGTAGTAGTACTCAGCAGCACAATACTACTGAATACTACTACTTTCTGGTACTGTTTAACTCTTTAAGAACCTGGATGATGAAGCAGAGTGCACCCTTACAAGTTTGCAGATGATACAAAACTGGCTGGCATACCAGATGGTTTTTCTGGAACTCAGAGAAACATCAACAGGCTGATTAGTCAGACAGGAACATAATGAAGTTCAAGGCGGGGAAGCACAAAGTCCTGCATCTGAGAAGGAATAACCCCATACATTTATACATTCTTAGAGCCAACTGACTGCTAAGCAGCTTTGCAGAGAATGATGATCTTATGGTCCTGGTGAACATGAGCCAGTAATTAAGGCTAACAGGCTAACAGCACTCAAAGCTACATTAGGAAAAGTGCTGCCAGCTGCTGCAGGGAAAGGCTCTTCCCCTTCCTCACTACTGGTGAGGCCACATTTAAAGTGCTGGATGCTGTTCTTCAGTATTAGAGGGATATGGGACATAGCAGAGTGAAGCTTGTGAAGAGCCACTTAGATGATTATATGACTGGAATACCTTTCTCGCAGAAAAGAGCTATGATAGTATGATTGGTGTAAAGGAGATGGAATCAGGCTCAATGGTACCTGGTGACAGGCAGTTGAGGCAGACTTAAACATGGGAAATTCTGTCCAAAAGACATGAGAAAACTTTTTTACTCTGAGGGTGGTTGAACATTGGAACAGATTTTCCACAGAGTATTATTGCGTATTTCATGAACTACATTTTCTCAGGTTGGAAAAGCAGCTGATGTGGAGTGATAAAAAGCCAGAATGGTAAGAAATTGGATTGACTAGATGAATGTGCTGATCTTGCAACAGATAAAGGAGCTACAAAACAAAAAGATTAGGCATCGACACCTAATGGTATCATGTTAGAATTTGTATTTATGAACTAAATTCAGTGTAATGCCAATAGGCAAGATATCTGATTTAGCATTGTGATCTTGGTTTTTCTTACGGAAACTTTAAAGTATGTATCTATGCTTATCATTCCTTACCATCCTGATATTCTTTGGCTCAGGACAGTGTTTTGTTATCAGTTCATTCTGATTTTCTTGTTTTCTTATTTTACCAGCCAGTTGCCTCTAAAGCTTCAGAAATGAGTATTTGTAAGCCTATCCCTCAGGGTGGGATGGGTACTTTGCACACACATGCACACTGGGGGGGAAAAATACAGTTCCTAAAATGTTAGGAGTTTATTTTTTTCAGTTACTCTGGAGACAGGACTGATGGTTCTTGCTCCCTAACACACTGAACTCACTGCTTCACTGGGGTAGGTATAATAAACTGAATGCTGCTTTCCTCTTCAGTTTCTTTCAGTTTCTTGTTTACTCCTGAAAACCTTGGTACCCCTTCCAGTTCCTCCTTTCATTTATGTGATTACACAGCAGCCCTTTTAACACTCTTGAAAACACAGTGTGGACAGTATTTTCTTATTTATTCATTCTTCTTTCTGCTTTGACATAAAATCTGTATTAATATGTTCACACCATTCCCTGATTCCCTAGTCTCATACCATCTTCAGTATAAGGAGACAGTAAACTTCAGCTCTTGTAGCACTTTCTTCCAATTAAATTGAAATTTAAATCTAATAATAAATAATAAATCCAATTTTTCCTTAAAAAGTTGCTTCTGCATGTAAAATCACAATATATTGAACAAACATGTTAGAATTTGAAGTCCCTAGCTGCTTTCCAGTGACTTATTTCATAGCTTTCCTTATGGATGACACTTGCCTAAAAAGCTTGTGAGCAATTGTTACCAAAAAATTATAATTACAGTGCCTGTTGCATTCTCTTTGTGATGAAACTTATCATAGAATCATAGAATCGCCAGGGTTGGAAAAGACCTCTAAGATCATCCAGTCCAACATCCACCTATCTAGTACCACTTATAAACATTTCTTGAATACCTCCAGGGATGGTGAGTCCACCACCTCCCTGGACAGGTTGCCTGACCACTGTTTTGGAAAATAAATTTTTCCTAATCTCTAACCTGAACCTCCCATGGTGCAACCCGAGGCCATTTTCTCTAGTCCTATCAGTAGTTATGATGGAGAAAAGGCTGTCACCCACCTTACCACAACCTCCTTTCAGGTAGTGGAGAGCTGAAAGGTCTCTCAGCCTTCTCCAGACTAAACAATCCCAGTTCTCTCAGCCACTCCTCATAAGACCTGTGCTCCAGACCTTGTGCCCAGAGAAGGGCAACAAAGCTGGCACACTTCAGGGCCTCGATGTCTTTCTTGTAGTGACAGACCCTGAACTGTCACTGAACACAGTACCTGAGGTGCAGCTTCACCACAGCAGAGCGTGGGGGGGATGATCACTTCCCTGCTCCTGCTGGTAGCACTATTACTGATACCAGAATTCGAACAGTTGCCATCACTGATGGAACAAAACTGGATGGTTGCTGGACGATTATCCAGTTTGTAAAGCCTTGGAACTGAGAAGTGATAAACTGTAGTATGACCCCATGGCAGGTGGACAACTGATCTATTCCAGTTCAGTTATTTCCTGGTCTCCAAAAGAAAGATGTGCTTTATAGCAGAAAAGAAAAATTCTACCAGTGAGACTTAGGGATATTTCCAAATGTTGAATATTCTCTACTCCTAAAAAACAGAAGAATGTTTATGAAGTATTCTAACAAAGTGTTTTAAGGAGCAAGGTCAATAAATGCTATGAAAAACAGCTACTAAGTTGTGGCGTAGTTTTCACACCTTTCTGATCAAAATGCAAGTTGAAAGGTGCACTGATCTCAGTGTTGAGAAAACACAGCCATAAGGATTTCTGAATCTCTGCTGACAACCTAAAAAGCCTCACTTGCAATGTACATAGGTGGAGGCTGTTAATTAGTAATGTCCACACCCAAATTTTCTTTTCATGGTAACTGGTAGGTAGGAATTAAGCCCACCTCTGTTAGACGCAGTCAAAAGAAAAAAAATGCAATACTAGCACCAAAGGAGTTAAACCATAAACATTCACTTTTTCTTTTTATTAAGAAAGCATGCACAAAAATAAACTTGTGAGACCACGCCCCTCTCTCCTTGACCCTTGACACAAAGCACTGTGGGCAATGCCACTGTGGAAGGGCCCGCAAGAACTTCCATGGCACGTTTGCATCCCTTCACTCCCTGCAGCTAGTACCAGTGTGGAGCTCCACATAGCCAACCCGATGCCTTCCCACACATTGACAATGCACATGTATTTCAGAGGCAGAGGAACGAGGCTAATTTGCACACTGACCGGCGTGTATTTACATATGCAAACAAGGAGCAAATCAATATGCAGATGAGTTAAATATGCAAATTGTGGGGACTTTCATATGCTGAAGGAGCTATTTTTCTTTTTCTCTTTCAGTGGTTTCAGATTTCCATAGGGCTGGCTCTGTGATATGCTCTGCAAAGCACTAACTGGCACCAACCATAGGCTGTATCTGGTGCCACATTCCACAGAAACCCAATCAGACATGCTACCAAGTTGTATAATTACCATCCTGAGGCAGCATGGATAACAGCTAATTCCATGCTGAAGTTGGCTTTGGGATTCCTCATTTCTCTTGGAGATACTCACTGATGAACTCTCCGTCAATACACACATTAAAAAAAAAAAAAACAAAATAAAAACAACATCCCACCGCCCCCCTCCCCCGTTACAATGAGACTGTCCACTTCCATGACAAAGATCCAATCGATTTATCCCTACAGCAAATTTAAAAAGCAATTTTAGTTCCCCATCTTCCTTCAGTCAGAGCAGACATTTTTACCTCCTCTTCCCCAGGTACGTCAACGCCACCATGACATTTTATTTCTGTCTTGTTCCTTTCACTGATAAATAGGGAATAAGGCTGGGGTAGGCTTTACAAATACTAAAATGAAACAAGAGGTTTGACAGACAGAACAGAGCCATATCAGAAAAAAAAAAAAGGTAACTCAGGACACAGATTAGGGGAGGAGGAATTTCAATACTAACTCCTGCATCTGTTTTGCTTTCCTAATTTGCTGACAGAAACCATTAACTAGGATTTACATTCTATTCCATCATCTTTCTCAGCTGAACTGCAAGGAGTCTGACATACCCGTCCCCCTCCTTCTATACAATACTCTTTGGCTGTTCAGCTCTACTTCATCCCCTCTTCTAATGCATCTCATACAAAAATCATTTCTAGGAGGCTCTCACTTACTCAATCAGAAGGTTTGAGTTCTTTGACCAGAAGTCTCCTGATTCACCTCCATTCTGAGCAGCAGCTTCCTCTTTCCACCATTAACCCAATCACAAAGTGGGGACCACTGACTGAGAATTTACACCAATGTAGCAAGGCTCCCGTTGCCACAGACAAAGACAGTCTCCAAAAAGGTACACAAGGGTCAGAGGGCTAAGTAACAACTGAGCAAATACTGATGGTGTGAGAAAACTTTTAAGTTTGCATATGCAAGTAAGAGCCTCACTGCATACTTTGAAGAAAGGCCTGAAGGGGCAGGGGTGAAATTAAAAGCTCTGGGAAACACAATTTGCTGGATCACAACACCCTCGACTGCTTCTTTTACCTGATGAGTATGTAGGCTTCACTTCCTTGGAGACTGCAAAAGGCAAAGCAGTCGGGATCCTCTCAAAATCACTCTTTGTCCTCACCAAGAGGCACTGCATTCTGAAACCCAGTATCTCTGCTGAAACATCATTCTTCTACATTGCCCTTTCTCCAAACTTGGGTTTTCCCGAGTTCAGCTTAGCTCTCAAGAGACTATCCTATTTGCACTTGGGATGTCTAGTTCTTTTCTTGCTTTTCCTGCTGGTGTGAAACAGTTCACTGAGCTGAAATCACCCCTCCACAGTGTCCCTTTAGCCTCCTGACCTTTACAACATTTAAGAAATAACATAACTACAAAATCCTGGGGTCTACTAGACTCTCACTCAGTATCCAATACAACAGATTTACTGTCTGCTTTGAAGGTAAAGAGGGATTGCTAAATGCAAAATGACAGAGGCAGAGAAAGATGCACACAAGGATTCAGCCTTCTGAGGTCTTTTTGTGGCAGCAAGGACCTGTCTTTCTGCCCTATACAGGGCACCACACAACAAGGTTTGATCTGATGCATCTGAGGCCACCAGAGGAGGGGAAGGGCTGTGCTCAATTATTGATAATAATAATAATAACAACAACAACAATAATAAACAAAAGAAGAAAAAAGATAAAACAGGACGCAATGAAAGATTATCTTCGGCAGCATCTTGCGGTGGCTTCTCTGGCGGAGATAGAGAATATATATCTATATACAGGCAAGGTAGAAAGGCTGGAGACAGTGGTGTGGCACCATTCACCCCATGTCCCCCTCCCCTCCCACGTCCTTCACAAAGGACGGGCTCTTAAGTCTGTAACTTGCTAGGTGATCAAGTCCCAGTCGAAATCATCAGGGATTTCCTCATTGGTGCCTGGAGGAGGCCCTGAAGGCCGAGGGACCAGATGATGAGCTGAGTAAAAAAACAGTTTAAAAAAAAAAAGAAAAAGAATAGTTAGAAGAAAAAATGTCATACTTTTTCACAGTGGGCATTTGGTCAAAAAGGCATTAAAGGCACTGTGGACTTCTCTGTTTCAACAGTATATGCAATAACACTACTGGCATGAATTTCTCCCTGTCTGTTGGTAGTGTGCTATGAAATTCTCCAGAGCAGCTTCTACTGAGGTTAAAGCCTCGGCTTCCTTAACTTTTCTCACAGCTGATTGCTGATAAAATACAAAGGAACTTCAGCAACAGAATCTTCTAATGTAATTTTGCCTTTGTCCAACCAACTGACGGTGACACAGGGCTAGAAGACTGTTTATGAGAAGTGAATGAAATCAGGTCACTGAAATTCTAAAATCTATTAGAGCTATGGCACAGCCCTAATGAAGAGTCCTTGCAGTCCAAACACTTTCTCTACCCTGAGTGCTTCACTGGATCAGTGAGTGTTTTGGGAGAAATGCAGAGGGCTTGAGAACCAATTTTTAAGTGTTCAGAGATATAATATGCCTTAGTATCACTTCTTACCTGGGCGATTATATCCTGGAGAGTCCTGGGTAGAAATCTGATACATCGGAGATGGACCAGAGAAGAGATGGGGAGGCTGGGGCTGACCATAGGAGTTCACTGTGAAATGAAATGAAACAAATTGTTAATAGTCTGGTCAGCTGTCCTAGCCTTGATTGGGTTGCATCTCAGCCACGAAGCAACTCACTCAAACACACAGAATACTGAGATGTTCAGTTGTTTGGTCCTAACCAAAAGCTATAGCTTGGTTGAGGTTCTTGTATTTGGCACCTGCAGGAGTTTCACTTATTATTTTAAAATAAACTTTTCATCTACAATGC
Source organism: Perdix hodgsoniae (assembly GCA_035772895.1). Lineage (NCBI taxonomy): Eukaryota > Metazoa > Chordata > Aves > Galliformes > Phasianidae > Perdix > Perdix hodgsoniae. The sequence continues at coordinate 519,706 of JAPSGF010000091.1, forward strand.
CAGAAAATGGCTCATTGTTCACTATTTTTCACTGTTACTATGGAATCATTTAGTAAAAAAAACTAGATGACACACACCATCGCAGCTGCACCAAGATCATCTCTGCACTCTCCTTGGAACATGTTCTTCTATTTCTTGTCCAGTCAGTCTTTCTCCAATATAGCCACAAAAGCTTTTTCCTTTACAGCTACTGCCACCTAGAACAGCAAGCTTTCTACCTTGCCATTCTTTACTGTTGATTTTGTACCAAAATCTCTTCCTTCCCTTTTCCTTTTACAGGTTAACCATTTAAATGCAATTCTTCCTAGAGAAGATGATTTTTGGTAGTACGCATCACATAATGGCACATGTAGGCCACAGACACAGAACATCCTAATAATTTTTTACAGATAGAGGAGACTGATTTCAAAGAATCATTGAATATCCTGAGTTGGAAGGGACCCACAAGGATCACTGAGACTAATTCCTGGCTCCACACAGAACCACCCAAAAATCAGACCATATGACTGTAAGCATTGTCTGCTTGAACTCCAGCATGCTCAGTGCCATGACCACTTCACTGGGGATCCTGTTCCAGTGCCTTATCACCTTCTCAGTGAAGAGCTTTTTCTTGACAACAAAACCGACTCTGCCCCGTCATAGCTTCAGGCTGATTCCTGTCGCTAGTCAACAGAGAGAAGAGATCAGCACCAGCCCCTTCACTCCCTCTCATGAGAAAGCATGGCCATGATGACATCTCACCTCAGCCTCCTCTTCTCTATGCTGAACAAACCTAGGAACTGAATACAGTTTGTATAAACAGCTTCTAATAGAGCTGTTTGGTGCTACACTAACTAGAAGGCAGCAAGAAGTTTAGGGTATGTAGAGAATTGGATTTTCATTAACATGGCATTTTAGTTTCCCTCCAAATTACCTTGATTCATGGATTGCTCCTGTTTGCCACTGTTCAGGGCACAAGAATCAGAGATTCGAGGGGGCTGCTGAGGGCCAACCAGATGAGGGAGCTGACCAGTCTGGGTAAGGAAGTGATTAAGAGAGTCACAGAGATTGGCAATATGGTGTTGATCCAGTGTCCAGTTCTTCCGCTCTGCCTGGCGCAGACTCTCCATCAACTCTGCAAAGGATAAGGACAGTGTCAAAGACAGTAGCTAAACTGCAGTCACTCTTGTTAAATTTTTTTGTCTTCTCCTCCTAAGTCTCACTTTCTCCCCACAAACTCAACTTCATTATTTATGATCAGTCACTGAAATAACGGAGAGCTTCTTTTTTAAGGTATTGTCTCACTGGGTATAAAAAAGGAGAAGGAGGAGGGAAAAATCCTCATTCACCTTCTGACACACTTTTATGAATTAATTCCTCTTGCCCCAAATCCCTACAGTGTTCAAGTGCCTTAGGGTCTTTACCAGGATCCCATGAAGTAGGTTGCATGGAACAGCTGAGTCAATGAGAAAATGAGACTCGCCAAAGTTAAGTTTGGAAAAAAAAAAAAAAATAAAAAAAGAGCTGCACTCCCAAATTCTAGATACCACAGTCCCTAGTCACTGAGTCACTAGGTCTCAGCACAAGGCCAATACTAACCTGAGAATTGGGAGTGCTCAATGCTAGACCAGTTCAGCCTGTTTACCATCTTGAAGCTCTCCTTCAGGGAATCAATGCTGGAGCACCAATCAGGGGGAAATGCTGTAATGAAATGGAAAAAATGTTATTCCAATACTGAACACCCTTTTCCTCCATCCCTTAATACAAGATAACTGTCCACTTCAAAGAAATTAATTCTGTAGTATACAGAAATCTTTTTGCCCTTGGAAAACCAAGGGTAGTGTCTCCCTTTTAATTTAGCTCCTAAACTTATTCTACATTCCTAAACAGAATCTCAAACTTAGTATGACCATATCCCTAATACAAAGGCAATTTCCTTCTCAGATTTCAGTCATAACTGGTTATCATCCTTTTCTGCTCATTATGTAGGCAATTCTTAGGGGAATCTCACGTGGAATTTCTGTCTGAGGATCCCCACTGCTCCATTTCTCCCAGCTGTTCTTTCCATCAGCCCCGACTCACCAAAGCCAGCATTGTTGACTGAAGCCTGTGACTGCTGCTGCTGCTGGTGCTGATGTGGCTGCTGCTGTGGGTGGGAGTGTGGGTGATGCTGGTGGTAGCCTCCATGCTGCAACTGGGGAGGGTGCATGGACATCACTGGTGGAGGGCCATAACTTTCACCACCCTGCTGCTTTCCCCCTTGGGATGGACAACCTTCTGGAGTTGGAGTGTGGAGTGGTGGAGCAGCACCCACTGCTGAGGGGCCCTGCTGTTGCTGCTGGTACATGTAGTAGTTGTGGTTGGAGGGCTGCATATCACCAAGGAGAGAAGAGAAACCTGTGGGATAAAAGAGAGAGGAGGAAACTTTAAGAGCTGCCTGGATCGGACCTATATTTAAATTAACCATCTCTAATGTCACACTGAGGATGAGCAGTGTTATTTAAGAAGCTTTTGAAGTGCCCTCTAGAGGCTGCCAATAATTAGCACCTTCACAGTTAAGCTCTTAATGTGTTTCAGGTTCCATCAACAACAAAAGGCTCTACGAAGTCCCAGCAGAATTTAACTCTTAAGTATTAATTTAAGTGTTTAAATACTTCTATGCCTCCATGGACTTCATCTACATCTAGTAATGCATGCTTTCTGGAAATGTCATGCACATGTTGTTTTCCTAGAAAACACTACTACTACTACTACATTATCACGAAGCAAACTTAAGCAACAAAACATTTAGAATATGGAGGTTGATAAATCTGATTTGTTGTTTCCAAAAGCTCCCTTCACAGTCTATCTTACAAGCAGTTTCATCTGAAACCCTCACAATTTTTCTCACACAGATCATCAGTGGCCATGCTTCCTACTGCTTCTATACACAGAGCACAGCACACATATCAGGGCTCCTTTATTACTTTAATTCTTCCTGACTTTTTAGGCGTTATTATTTCTATTCTCTTCCATTACAGGTATCCCCTACATGCAAGAACATCATATGTTCTCCATTCTTCCCCATATCAGGAGCTCTGCATATCTCTTACACCTGCTTCCCTGGTTTATTTTCTCCTTATGTTATGGAAATTCTAAGAAAAATTGCAGTGAAAGGCATTACTTGCCAGGAACCTCGGCTAACCATTCATTAGCTAACCTTCTGTAAGAGTTTTTCACTAGGGCCAAAATCAACTTTTAGACCTACTAACTGCAATGGAGAAAAAGGGTCAATATTATTTTGACTCCAAAAGGCCAATAACCAGACTCAAAGTTACCAACACAATTTCATCAAAAACTGCAAGTTTTCCTAGACGTTCTTACAGCTGTAGAAAAGCAAATCGTTGCTTAATTTTTAGAGACAGAGGCACAGAGTGAGTCACAGTTCTTCTCTGCATGTGTAGCCTTCTTATTCTACAGCACCTCACACGACAGATTCCTACTAGTAATATCAAGCGCCACTTGATGAAAGCTTGTTATTATTTCACTGAAGTTACAAAATCAGGAGGCTCCTCCTAGACTAACAAACTCTGCCTGCACTATATGTTGGTTGAGAGCATAGGTGAAAGTCTCATCTAATCACACATTCCTTTCTACACCAGACTAGTATTTAGAAGAATATGTAAAGATAAAGACAAAAATTGGAGACTCTCCAGAAGTGCTTTCTGTGGAAACGCAGATCTCATCCCTACAGCAGTTATGCCTCCCAAAAGCTGCTTCTGCAGTAACAGAAATGCCAGCTATGAATGAAGTTACAGGCTCCCTCCTCTCCCCCTCAAAGTTCACTTCTCCAAGATTTTGTACAATTTTGCTTTTAAAGGATCTTCACAGTGATGACTTCTCATTTTCCTTTTGGGGAAATTCCACTGCCTACATGAAAAAATCCTCCTCCTCTTACAGTTTTTTAGCCCGACAGACTGTCAATACTTCTCAGAAAAGCTATTCTTCAAGGTCTTCATTTTTCTATGCTTCTACCATTTAAATATTTGCTTCTGTATTAGGATACGGTATTTTTAAATCATTATCCTTTTCATTCTGAGCAAATTAGTAAGGCACAATAAAGAAAGGACATGCAGATTTCTTATTTGCCTCTGACAGAACCAATTACAACACACCAAAGAAGCTTCACTCCTAAAAGAAGAAAGATCTGAGACATACCAAGGATAGATGAGTGGACAAGACTGTGTAAACATGTATCTGCCCATTTCACACGGTCCTCATGGTTACTCACCGTGCTGAGAGGAAGATGATTTCTCCAGCATGGATTTGTAGAGATTTCGGAAGGACCAGCTAAGATCCTGAAAGTTGATCTCAGAGTAGGAGAACTTGAAGTCGTGGTTGGCACTGTACAGTGGGGGGGGTACATCGGCTCCTTCACGGCCCTGTCCCCCTGCTACAGTTGAGGCAACATCCACAGGCCCTGCAGACTGCTAAAAGGACCACAGATGACAGAAATTAGGCCTTTATTTTATACTAGATTTTTATCCTTCTGACAGGGCCCAGAAACTACATACAGGTAGAACATACACTGTTATCTCATGTCACTTAGCTTATCTTGCAGTAAGTAGGTTTTCCACAAAAGCTATTTCCCTTGAGGACAGCATCAACAGTTAACCATCACCCTCACTCTGCAGCATATTGGCTCCAGTATATTCTTCAGCTCTCTAATACCATTATGCCTTTACCCTTATCCCCATTCAGCCCTTTCTTAAATATCACTTCCTCCACTATCTTTCTGATCGATTTTAACTTCTTCCCTTTCTAATTTTTTCCCCTCTGCCTCACCATTTTTCACTATTCCCTCTTTTCTCACCACTCCACTTTTCCATTCAAGCAACCCTCGCTCTTTCCTTCTCCTTCTTTCACATTTCTTAAGGCTTCTGTTCTCCACTGCTCACCTGACTGTAGTTGGCAATGGGGGCAGTGCTCTGGAGCGACAGCTGAGGGGTAGCCTCAGGTGGCAAAGAGGCTTCTGTGCTGACTGGAACAGCCCCTCGGGGGCTCTTACTTGCCTCTTGCTCTGGGGAGTCTTGTGGTATCTGTGGATGGGGAAGAGAGAAAGAGCCCAAATGAAATAACAGATGGAGAAGTGAAACTGAAGATGAGAAGCCAGTTCCCTTACTGTAGTTCATGGCTTAGAAAACAGGAGAACTAAGCCTTAGTCACTGAAGAGACAAGACAATGAACTTCAAACATAATTAGCTTTGCTACTGAACAGCAGTAACAATGGCCAATGAGCACAACATACACATTAATCCTCCTCAACTATATATGTTGCTCCCCCAGGAGTGCTGGAATAACTCCTTCGAACAAGAATGGAACTCGCACTACTGCTCCATGCTGTCAGGAAACAGTAACACTCACGTCATCATCAGGAGGATGCCGCCTCTTGCGAGATATATCTGGACACGTATCTATTGTCCAATAAGAGCCCTGGAAAAAAGACCCACTAGTGAATGAATGACTGTGTTATTAAATCAGAGAGCTTTCTACAGCAGCAGGTTACTGAGTCAAATAATGCAGCACCAACTAAGTAACAGAACCACATTGAATATCAGGCAACCAAGAATTGGAAGAAATTGCAATGTGTTGTATTGAATAATGATGCTATCCACTTCCATCACTCCAAGAGCAAAAGATGTCTTGATCCAAGCTGGACCAACACTTTGGGGCCTGTAAGTTCTCCTTCAGTGTCTTATCACAGCATGACATTTTTATTGGACCAACTCAGTGTTCAGACTGGGCAAAAAGAACTACAAGGACCCCCTTTTCCATACTCGTGAGACTCTCCTTTGTGTACTGTGCCCACTTGGGTCTTTCCTGTGCAAGAAAGACATTAACATATAAGAACGGAACCAAAGGAGGTCCACCGTGATGACAAGAGGCTTAAACACATGATGTAAACACATTTCACACAGAGAGATTTGTTTCAGTCAGACAACAGAAAGCTAAGGGAACCTAGCCTCTGTATTTACTACTGCTTCCCTTTCTGCGTACACTTCAGGTTTCAAATCCCAACAATCAGTTAGAAAGGGCAATTCTTGCTCATTCCATGCAGTTTTAAATGGTTTGGCCAGGAGCACCCGGATTTCTTACCTTTCCTGGATCATCCCTTGGTCGAGGCACTTTCCGAAAACACTTATTCAAAGAGAGGTTATGGCGAATTGAGTTCTGAAGAGATTGAGAGACAAAGGTAAGTGCTGTAACAAAAATGTACAGCTTTCTGCATACGTTCAGGAATGGGTAAAGAAAACAGAAGGGTGGTGCATACTCAAACGCACAATATATACCCACAATAGGAGAGAACAGAAGCTGAGGAAATCAGAGGAATTTATCAGGCTGAGTAACATGCAGCCAAACCATCTATACATATATAGAAGGTACTACAAAAATACTATCAGTGTGATGGAGAGGCTGTAGTGATGTAGATTTTGTGGGTGACGATTTTTGTCCTGCTGTTTTTTTTTTCCCAGGGTCCTACTTACAGGGCTGCCACATACATACAACAAAAATCTCAAAGAAAATGGGACTTCCATCTCAGTTCATTTCTTCTCTGGTCACCTTATTTTCACGTGTTTCTTTTTATTTTGCTCAGTGAGTATATTTGGCACCAAAATAAGAAAATAAAGTCCATTTATTAGATAGAAAGAGCACTTTAGCTACTGAAGTCCTTACCTTCCAACCAATACCAGCATTTTTGTAGTAGGGAAAGTTGTCACAGATCCAACGGTAAATCTCACTAAGCGTCATCTTCTTGGCAGGGGATGAGTTGATTGCGTATGTGATCAGAGTAGCATAGCTGTAACGTGGCTTGCCATCTTGATGCACTGCAGCCTCATCCTTACTGAGAGTAGCATTGGGATCTGTTGGTGAGCCTGGAGGACACTTTCGGGCAGCCCCTGGAGGTCCTGCTTGTGACGAACCCCCTAATTTTTCAATAGTAGCTCTTAAAGTGAGCTGTGGGAGCCAGTCTATGGAAGTGAGGCTGCTTTCCAGGTCAGAGGCCATGATACTGGAAGCAGTTGTATCTGTGAGGAGACAGAAAGAGAAAGGGATCTCCAGAGAAACAACCAAGATGAACCATAAGAATAGAAATATACATTTGCATTCCTCTTCTACTTCTTCCCCTATTAAAAAACATGAGTGAAGATTATCCTACTTGATATACTTTATTAACAGCCAAATACAATAATCAAAAAAGGCCTATTTTCACATCCTCTGGAGGGCCACGCCTGCTGAAAATAGCTAGGAAAGTGCTGATGATACCTGCTTGTACAGCATCTCAACTGTTCTCAGGTGAACAACCAAGATTTATTTAAAGGAAGTACACTATCTTCTGCAGCTGTATTGCATTCCCTCCTTTACTATCTAAGCAATATAAACATGAGATCTTCAGCAAGATTACTTTATAATCCAGTAGGTTTTTTTTTTTTTTTTTTTTTGTATCAGGTAAGAGGAGAATCATGGCTAAAAGGGAATACTCTTCACACCATAGATCCATTGTTGCTTGGATAATGATCTAATTAAGGTCTTCTGGAGAAGCCAGGACTGTGACCATCTTAATTTGGGAGAAATTAATCTTTCTCTAAGGCCAAAACTGTTTTGTTTTGTTTTGGTTTTGGTTGTTTTTGTTGTTTTCTTTTTCACAAGGCAACATTATAATTAATATATTCCTTAGAGCCAGGAGTATGCATCTCATTTAAAACACAAAGATTATGCATAACACTATATACAGATAATTACAACTATCATGCTGAGGTAGGTGCAGACCATATTAAGTTTGTAGCAGTTAAACTTTTGCCTACTATAACCAACTCAACCTAAATATACATATTGTTATTATTAACTCTTGCTTAATTCACAGTATAACAAGAAACTGATTTCCCCAAATCTGAGACACAAGAAAAACAGCCTTATCCGTGCTCACAAACAGGACAGAAATAGACTCATGATCTTTCCTCTCATAAATATTACATATTTCCGTCATAAAGTAAGATACATCTGTCCAACATGACTAGTGCTTGTACCCAGGATGTTCTATTTAATTATTTTATAAGGGAAAATATTTAATAGTACAAACATGTATACATTTGCACTCTCAGTACACAAGTTTGTATGCTGTCTTTTGTAGTAGTCATGGCATCATAAATATCATTATTCTTAGTTGCAATTGGCTGCATCATTACACAAGAAGCTATCTCTTTAAGTTTGGACCAAGCTAGTTTCCACATCCAAAAACTGCTCTGTTCTGCACTTAATCTTTTCATAAATAGAAGAACAAAGTCTTAAAAGGCTGCAAGTTTTACATCTGTCACTTTGGAAATTAATCATTTTAGAAAATTAGACAATACTATATCATTGCGTGCTAGTATATACAAAAGTTAAATTCCCAAACACATGCATACACATACGTACATCGTCATGTAACAAATTACACACACACACACCTAGGAAAGACTAACATTAACATATTCCGCTTCTGAAAGATTCTTTACACAACACCTCCCACCCAAGCCCATCACTCATCTGAGCAAATGAAATGAGACAGGGAGACACCCATCTGTGCAAGTAACAAATAGACATTAGTTCTAAAAATAGATATTTGTCAATAACAGTGTGGATGGACCCAGCATTTTGACACAGGAGCTCCTCATTCTTTCCATATAACCATATGCATTATACAGAATTATAGAATGGCTGAGGTTAGCAGGGTTCTCAGTCCATTTGCTCCAAACCTACAGCAGGGTGCCCAGAATCATGCCCAGGAAGCTTCTGAAGATCTCCAAGAAGGAGACCTCTCACCCTCTCCAGGCAACTTGTGCCAATGCTCCATTATCCACACAGCACAGAATTGCATCCTGATGTTCAGAGGTATTCCAGTTTGTGTCCACTGCCTCTTGTTCTGGCACTAGTCTTCACTGACAAGAGCCTGGCTCTATCATCTTTGAACTCTCCTTTCAGGCATTTAGAGATCCCCCCAAACCTTCTCTTCTCCAGGCTGAACAGTCCCAGCTCTCTCAGCCTCTCCTCATAAAAGAGGCACCCTTCATCATCTTGGTGACTCTCTGTTAGACTCTCTCCACCATGCCTGCGTCCCTCTTATACTGGGGATCCCAGAACTGGATCAGCAGTGGGTGCAACCTCACAAGTGCTGAGAAGAATCACAGAATTGCAGGGGCTGGAAGTGACCTGTAGAGAACACTGAGTTCACCCACCCGCCAAAGCAGGACCCCTACAGCAGGCGGCACAGGTAGGCATCCAGGGAGGTCTTGAATTTCTCCAGTGAAGGTGAACCCACAACCTCCCTGGGCAGCCTGTTCCAGTGCTCTGTCACTCTCACTGTGAAGAAGTTCCTCTGCATATTGGTGTGGAACTTCCAATGCTCCAGTGTACGGCCATTTCCCCAGTTTGCTCAGCCTTTCCTCATAGGGGAGATGCCGGCGAGGGCCTGTAATCATCTCTGTGGCCCTCTGCTGGACTATCTCTAGAAGATCCCTGCCTTTTTTGTATAGGGGAGCCCAAAACTGGACACAATAACCCAAGTGAGGCCTGACCAGGGCAGAGTAGAGGAGGAGAATCACCTTCCTTGACCTGCTGGCTACACTCCTTTTAATGCATCCCAAGATCCCATTGTCTTTCTTGGCCACCAGGGCACACTGCTGGCTCATCAGCAGCCTGTCATCCACCAGGATCCCTCAGGTCCTTCTTCACAGAGCTCCTCTCCAGCAGGTCATGCCCCAACCTCTACTGATACCCACAATTATTCCTTCCCAGGCATAGGACTCTACACTTGCTCTTGTTAAACCTTATCTGGTTTCTTGCTGCCCAATTCTCCAGTCTGTCCAGGTCTTGCTGAACAGCAGCACAGCCTTCAGGCGTGTCAGCCACTCCTCCCAGCTTTGTTTAATTGGTGTACTTGCTGAGGCAGACACTATCCCCTCATCAAGTCATCAGTGAAGATACTGAGCAAGACTGGACCCAGCACCAACCCCTGTGGAACACCTCTAGTCCCAGATCAAGGAAGGTTCACCTCTTGTGACCTGCTGGCAATACTTTGCCTAATACAGCCAAGAATGCCTTTAGCTTTCTCAGCAGGAAGGGCAATTTCATGTCCATCAGGATTCCCAGGTCCTTTTCTGCAGAACTACTTTCCAGATGGGTGCTCCCAGCATAACCTGGTGATCAGGATTGTTTTACTCCAACACAGTCATGGGCACTAAACTTTTCATTTTCATGCAAATGCTCATCACACTTTTCAGAGATTAAAAATCCATCACATGACATCAACAAAATCCATCCCTCAACCACCAAAAGCAGTTGTACCAATGCACCAGGCTCAGAGAACAAATCCTAATTGCACAGCTAATGTTAAAATTCACACTCCAATGATACAGAGACTGAAAAGTTAAACTGCAACACTACAGTATCTGTAACAGGTGGAAAAAAATATTTCTTTCTGTGAAGGAAAGGAAAAACCCAACTGCTACTAACCTGTCTATATACTCATCTGCCACAGTACCATAGTTGATAGCAGTGACTACTAACTCTGCACCTAACTAGAAAATCAAGACTGCAAAAGGATTTCTGTTATGTGCCTGGGAAGACCACAGAGCAGATCTAATGAGCTATACTAAAGCACATGTGAGATGAGGGATGATCCAAGATGGACTGCACAGCTTCACAAAAAGTAGATTTAGTCTGATCAGTCTGGTGGTTTTCTATGGTGGAGTGACAGCATCAGCACACAAAGGAAGGGCAACTCATGTCGTCTATCATGACCTGCGCAAGGCCTCTGACGTGGTCCCACACCACATCTTTATCTCTAAATTGGAGAGAAATGTATTTAAAGGCATGACTATTAAGTGGATAAAGAACTGGTTGGAATGTCACAGCCAGAGTGATGTAGTCAACAGATCTATGGTGGAGGCTGGTCACAAGTGGTGTCCCCCAGGACTAAGTCTTGGGACCAGTGCTGTTCAACATCTTTATCAAGCACCTAGTCAGTGACATTGAGTGTACCCTCAGTAAGTAAGTTTGCTGATGATACTAAGTGGTACATTTGATCCAAGAGAAGGAAAGAATGCTATTCAGAAGGATCTGAACAGACTTGAAAAGTGAACATATAAGAAACAAACGAAGCTTACCAAGGGCAAGTACAAGGTGTTACACTTCGGTCATAACAATCACATATGTACACAGACCTGGAGAACTCACTGAAAGTAGCCCTGTGGAAAAGGACCTGAGGGTCCTGGCGGGCAAAAAGCTGGACATGAACCAGCAGCATGCACTTGCAGCTTGGAAAGCCTACTGTATCTATCTGGGTTGCACCAAAAGTAGGGTGGCCAGCAGAGCAAGGGAAATTGTTTCCCTCTAATCTGCCCTCTTGAGGCCCGGGACCATCAGCACAAGAAGAATGGGGAGGAGGTCCAGAGGGGAGAGAGATATAAGAGGGCTGAAGCACCTCTCCCATGAAAAAAGGTTAGACTTGGGCTAGCTCAGCTTGGAGAAAGCTCCAGATAGACCTTACTATGTTCTTCCAGTACTTAAAGAGGCTGGTAAGCAGGAGGAAGACCTATTTTTCACATAGTTTGCTCATGAGAGGACAAACAGGAATGGCTTTAAACTAAAAGAGGGAAGTTTTAAGTTAGATGTTAGGAAAAAGTATTTACTCAGAAGGTAGTAAGGCTCTAGAACAGACAGCTCAGAGAAGTTGTAGATACTCCTGTTCCTGTACACATTCAAGGCCAAGTCGGATGGAGCCCTGGACAGCCTGTCCCAGTGGATGATAACCCTGACTACGGCAATGGAGAGCCAGCAATGGAATTGGGTGGACTTTCAGGTCCCTTCCAACACAAGACATTCTGTGATTCTGTGTCTCTGGCAGACTCAGTGCTGTGATCACTTTGCTGGGGAGCCTGTTCCAGTGTCTGACCACCTCCCCTGGGTGAGGAGCCTTTTCTTAATATCCAATCTGAACCTCTCCTGAATAAAGATCACCTCAACCAAAAAGTGCTACTCTCAAATATTAATAAATAAATAAATGCAGTGTAATTACCCCTTCCCAAATTATACAAGGGTAAAGCAACAACATATTTTTATACAGATTCTGGGGGCATGGAAAAATATTGCTGATCTATAAATCTAACTGAAACACAGTCTTCACCAAAAAGTATTATTCTGATGAACTTCGAAGAAAACAAAAAAAACTAATGTCAGCTGAATGCTATATTTTTAAGCAAGCCTCATAAAACTAAATTTCGACAGAACAAATCATCTTATCACATGCATATTAAACTATTATGAAACATCAGTGGAAGCTATTTTACTACTGATTTGTATTGCTAGCACAAGTTTACCAGTCAACCTCCCCAACATTTATGTTATTTTTAAGACAAGCACAGATATTAAAAAGATGAAGTTATAAGAGTCTATGACAGACTGAAATACCAATTTGAAAGAACAGAATTTTAAAAAACAACAGAATTTTAAGAAACAAATGAAACAATGAGTTTCCATAAAGCTTCAGATTAGCCCAGGCTAAGTCAGTAGAACGTTTGGAATGATTGGATATGCGGTAAAACTTAAGGTTGATAGGGAACACATTAACTGACAAATATACATGCATTTCTGTATTAGTGTAGAACTTCTTTGTCAAGGAGGCAGTCAGGTTAAAACTGGGTCCTAATATATCCACACTAAGAATCTGAATTTTTTAATTTCCTGGTTTATAAAACTCTTTGACAAAAAAATAAAATCTTCAAAGCTTAAATAACAATTTAAAAATTCTTCTGACATCATGGGTGCACATAACAAAACAGGAGGCATCAGTTTTGGAGCAGTTCTCATAAAATATATAATAAAATATATACTATAGTTAATGTTACATGCAATGAAACATTCCAATGTTTAATATTTTTTATTAAAATGGAAAAAAAAAAAAAGAACAAAAACATAAAGCTAGCGGGATATTTAACCTTGTTTTTGTGAAACCAAAGCATCAGTCTAGTTCAATGGCAGTAGATGCAACATGTTATGAGTTCTCAGGGTGCTCACTAGAGATTTTTTAAATCAAGTTTTACTTTTCTTGTGCTTCATCCTTGACAGCAGTTGCTCACAAATGCACGTACTGCCACAAGAGATGACACGAATAAAGTATGACTGTGAAACAAGAGATATTTTTCTCTTACAAAATTCTGGTAAAAAGACACAATTAGATTTCTGAGCTGAATATCTGATGGCAACTCTATACATTCCATTTCAAAAATGTATTTATGTTGAATGAAAATACAGTTGCATATACCAAAGTATACAAAAAAAAAAGATTTTTTTTTTGGCAGTCTTGAAACCTATTTTTAAATTCCTGTATCAAAATAGAAAGTATGGCTGCATATTTTTCTCTATTCACAGGTTTGTGTTTAGCTAATGTATCAAAATGCAGAATATTAGCCATAACTTGAGTTGGCACTGTACTATGCTCTCTTGCTGCCCTGGTTTCAGCTCAGACAGCATCAATAGCACACTGACAGATTGGTCATTGCTGAGCAATAGGTGCATGCCCAGAGCTGAGGAGGGCCACTCAGCAGGACAGAGCAGCAGCCATGATACCACAGAGCAGGCTGCACTGCAAGCTGTGCCAGGCTGCATGCAAAGCATGGGCCACTGTTTGGACATGTCTGTGCTAGACAGTTGTTCAGAACAGAAAGCAAAGACTTGGACCCAACAGCAATCCATCAAGATTTTCAAACTAGAGTAAGACTGTTTTTCCAAGTTTAAACTTGATTGTATTACTGGGTTATAAATATGTGCCCCTAGAGTACATGACATGTAGTATTCGAATGCAGCCAAATCTTCATGGAGGGCATTTCCAGAACATAATCATTACAAAAATAATTCGGTGTAATTTGCCACACAATTATTTAAAAGAACATTTACTATAATTTCTGCAACATATCTCATTCACTGAATCAGGCACTATACCAGCTGGACAATACTTAATGGATCAGTATAACAATGTTGCAGCCAAACTACAGCAGCTGATGATTCCACCAAATTCACAGTTTATTCCACAGCAATTCTTCTTTCCAACGCTTTTTTTTTTTTTTTTTTTAAATGATGGTACTCAAAGAAAAAAAAAAAGAACTTATGACTAACAACAAACACTGAACTGGAACCAAGGGTGTTTAAACAAACAAGCAAACCTATCCCATTCGCAAACCAGAATTAACTTCAAGTAAAAAAGACCAGAATTCATAATCTCCCACTTTACATGTACAGAAGTAAATGGTATCTGTTTTATGCATTGGCTAATTTTAAAAATCTTCAGTAAGGTTGGCAGTTATAACCACCATCAACAGCTGGGAACTGACTACAGAGTCTTCATTTCTCGAGTACTAATTCCAATATAGACCCAATTTAAGACAGATCAGAGATGCAAAAATGTCACCCAAGTACCAATTCAAATCTACAGTTAGCTACACAAGAATCAGTCTGATTTATAACAAAAGTATATTAAAGAAAATCCTAGCACTGACTACCTGTTAATAACTACTAATTTCCTTGGGATTAGTAATACTTTACTACAGCTTTTCAGTAAAGCTACTGACTTATTTTGAATATTTGCAAGTAGTAAATTAAACCTCCCACTGAGAATGTAAGACACCTTTTGTCTATCAGACTGTACTATACCTGCTACTGGACTGAAAAGATCTGCACTTTGTCTACTTTGCTGTTTCGTGAGTGCTTGAACAGTCAGCTCTTATTCAGTATCACCATTACTTATATATCAGGACTGAAAAAGATCTAAGAAAGCGAGGAACAGCACTCTAAGTTCATACTGAATGCAGTCCATAAACATTTTCAACCAAAAACATTCTCTAAGACAGGACTCAAAGGCTGTCCATTCAGAATCAATTACAACTGAAGTAGGAGAGTAAAACAAGTGAAACTACATTGTACACAAGCTACAGAACATTCAATTTCTGTAGCATAATTGCAAATTTATTTCCCTATATTTATTTTCTTTGTTGTTTTTTCTTTTTCCTGCTATTCTAGCCCAATGAAACACTACTGTAAAAACATTCAAAGGAGACTCAAATTTCTGAACGTAAACCTTGAGAATGAAGATACGCAGAACAGATTACTAAGCAGTGAGACATATTGCTACAGAACACCAGTAAAAATAAGGTCACTTCTATTTAGGTGTCTAAAGCACAGATCCAGTGATCTAAATGAAAATATCCATCTAGTATAGTCAGAGATAAACCTAGCTTCTGATGTACTGAACAAATAAACAAACAGGCAAAAAAGAAGTAGCTGAGTACAACTTTTATAAAACAGAGTAGTGAGAAGGATGTCCATTAAAGTAAACTGCTTCAGAAATTAAGAAAGAAGGTAACACACAAGAATACATGGGAAAATAAGACAGTTTCTACTTTAATGAGAAAAGATAATTTTGAAGTACTCATGCAAATTACAAATGCAAGAAACCTGTAATGCTGCAAATTCCTGCATGCTCATTACATATCACTGAACTAATTGTTCTGTTATAATCATATTGCTTTACAGATATGGTTTTCCTTTAAGAAATAAATCTCAACAAAATGAGGTTCATACTAAGTTCAGGAGAAGAAAAATAAAACAAGTTTATTTACATAACAGATTCTAATTACATAAATATAACAGCATATTTTCCTTCACCTTATGAAAGGTACATGAGTAAGAAATAATTCTGAATTTAGCGAATGAACAGCTCTGACTCTTTATGTAGTCTTGGTGGAATGAAAGCAAGATTTGCAGGAACTATAAAGTCACCAAAACTCCCACGCCAGAAGTGCATCAGGATCCAATTCCAAAAGCACTGTGTACTACTTCTGCATAAGTCTGGTTTACAAAACTCAATCTACGTGTTTAAACTTATTAACAGATGGCATTATGGCCAACATTCAAAGTGTTCTGATGTCAAGGAAGACAGAGTCTTTACATGCATGCAAGGCTAGGATCAAGTATAACTAGTATTAAAAATCTGCCAGGGCACTAAGATGAACTAGTAAAAAGATTTTTGTCATTTGTTATATAAACATTCAGTAGAAATTCAGAGAAACCTCAGTGTGAAAATGTGCTTAAAGTTAAGATTAGAGTCCTTATTTACACTGCTGTGCAAGTGAGAGTACCCCTACTCTCTTTCGCTGTCAAAAGAAACAGCAAATGATATTAAGAATACTGGCGTGTCTGAAACACTTCTGAACCGAAAGCTACTTTATTTGTAATAAGACCACCACAAATCATTTATTCTAATTTTAAACCCAATGTCCCATTATAACATCCCCAAAATAACAGATTTGAAGCAAAAATCAAACCAAGTACATTGAAGCATAAAGAAAATACATCACCACAGCAGCACAGCAGAATCTCTACAGCATCCCTCCACCTTCAGAAGCACTATGCAATATTTTAAGTAGGCAAGATAAATATTTGGCATTTAAGAATATTGATAGAACAATTAGCCCTACACTGCAGAAGGCATTAGTTATTGTTTCTGGAATAACTCAAATTTAAGAACACATACCTAGAATGTAACTTCGCCTTGGAAAAACAGAAGTAAATTATAGATAAACTATATTTAAGAGAAGGTATTTCCCCCAGCCTCATGGAAGCACCTTGTTTGAACACAAGGACTTTGATTTTAGCTGCCTATAACAATCACATCCAGCAGTAAACCTTCAGCCACAAAAACTCAGCTCAGATGAATGCAACATGCTTTTATAAATGAAAACTTTATTCATGTTCTCATAACAAAAAAAAAAGAAGGACATCAATAAAGGATGACTGTTAGCCCTGCAGCTTAATAACACCAACATTAAGGTGGCATACTGAGATATATAATTTGATATCACTGGCAGGAAGAAAAGCAAGGAGAGCATACCAGAGGTGGGTTTCTACATCTAAATTACGAAGAAAAAAAAATATGGAGTGAAATAAATGGCATAGCACAGAAGTAACTGAATGAGTGACTAGAATAGTTACAAGGAAACTAGTAGAATACAGGCACAAAAGTCAAGGGAGGTCAAGATTTCAAGACTGGGCATGATCAAGTGTCAAAAACAGCAGGAAAGCCAAGAAGGATGAAGATGAAATAGAGACCCTGAGACCTGGCCAAGAAAAGGTAATTAGAGAACTTAGGGGACACTTTCAGGGAGTCGGGACATCTATACCGAAGTCAATTTTAAAAACAGATCTGGGCTACATACAGGATTTGTCACCCTTTAGATTTGGCGTTTTGGGTCCTTCCACGAAACAAAAATGAGTTGAGGCATCATGCTTCCACTGCTTAATACCAAGAGAAGCAGCATACAGTCTTTGAGTTTGATTTCACACTGTAATTAAGAAAATCACCACTGATAATAACACCCAGATTTATGAAGTGTTTCTAATACTTTGGAACCCTTAAAAAGGATCAATACCCAATTCTCATATAAATAAGTCTTACAGGGAGAAGAGCACAGCCCAAGGTCAGCCAGCACAGGAGCAGCAGAACCATGAAAAGAATGCAGGTCTCACAGACCAGTCCTCTACATTCAAATCTTGCCCATTTTCAGGTGAAGATAAAATAAGTAGCTCTGAAACTGCTTTTAACATTTTTGTTCATTTTCTCTGCGAGTTACTGATAGAGAGGAGAGTTGGTTTTTTTCCTACTAGGAAGAGTGAATGAGATATCTGGAACTTCACTCCTTTGTCACCACAGAGTTCAGCATCTTTCCCAGTTGTTCAAATTTGAATTTTAAACAGTTATTACATATTTCCATTATAATCACCCACAGCCTTTACACATTAAGGAGCATAAAAAATAATGAATTGGTAATGTTAAAAAAAAAAAAGCAAATACTTCTTCCTCAAGGTATAAAAGCTCTCACTCCTCATCCCTTATTACTCAGTTTCTATTATACCTCAGTTCAAAAATCAAGATCCTGATATGCTGGGAGCAACCAGAGATTGTAAATGCAAGGGTTTTTCCACTCTAATCAGCTAAAATCTAGCTATTCTTGAGGAAGTAGAATGAGAAGGTAAGGTAGAAGAATGAACAAGTCTGATTAGAGACAAAGAGTCATTCTCCAGCATAGATGACCTGTGTATCTTCAGAGGAAGAAAACTCCTTTTATTTTATATTTGTATAAAAGCAGACTTCTTGACTTAACTGCTGACAAACAAAGAAACAAACAAACAAAAACCAACCAATCACCCACAGTTTTTTGTGTCCACAAGTATACTATCTAATGAAAGCCAACCAGATCAAAATGCAGGTGTGGAAATAAGGCTATGAAACAGGTAAAGAAAGACCTGCTGACAATAAAGCATTTTACAAGTGCTTGCTTTATAAAGAGGTAATTGCATTTTAGGTTTACGGAACCACAGAAGAGAATGACAAAGGAACAGTAAGGAAAATAAGATGCAAAGAGTGGTACATAGAGAACACTGAAAAGAACAGTGGGGTGTAGGAGGAAATGAGACTGAAGAAGTAAGAAGGGTGGAAGCATGCTGAACCTTAAAGGTGAAGAAGAATCTGACTATGTCATGATGAAAAGAAGCCAGTGATGGGATTTGGGAAAGGGCTCACAATGGTTAGCAGCTTGCAGAATCCATACACCTTCTACCTTTAAGATACTAACTCTAGTGTTCATTTTAGGACGGGGTAGGAGACAAGATAGGTCAAAGACAGAAGGATAAAATAACTCGAATCTTAATAAAACACTACAGGCTACCACAGTAAATGGTCCTGAAGTCTGTTGCGAGGTCCTCAGGAATACTGAGAATGTTTTAATATTCCATGTTTCTTTTCAAATGTAAACTGAACATTTTCCAATTCATTAACTGTGAAGACACACTGCAGCATTCTTTGCCTTCTCTCAATAACACAGGCTGCGCTGGAATATGAAAACTAAGGACAGAGAGGAAGTACACAAGATTCTTATGTTCATCATATATCCTTTAGAAGGAAAGGGAACATATCAACAGCAGAATTTGCAATATTGACTCCAACTACCCCAGCACTTATCATCCTCGTAGGACACATCAACTGGATAACTGGATATGCCTGCTGAAATAACAAGAGAAGCCAGCAACATAGTGTTTCAGAGTTAACACAACTGCAGTTCAGACATTCTAGGCTGTCCACTGGACACTACTCTCATTTTCAAAGTTGTTTTCCAGATCAGGAGTGCTAGAATTTATTTTTTTATTTTATTTTTTTTAAAGTTCCAATTCTGATGCATCATACAGCAACAATTTCTGCAAATTATGTACTACAAAACACAGAGTTCTGAACATCATTGGTTACATTTTCAAGACTGGGAAAAGCAAATGGACAAATGAGTCCATAAGCATTTCATCTTTTGGTTGCTAATGACAGAGATGCAGTTCCTGTCTGACAAATGTGTAAAATGAGATAATCATCTCAGCCTTGCTCTTGAGGGACAACTGTCCATATCACAGTTGCAAATAATCATATTTCCCTCCTGACACTTGAAGGGCCAAAGATCCAAACTGTGACGCAGACTGAATCTCCCACTACATAAAGGTCACTTTGGGGAGGATGCAAAGATACCAGTACCTCTAGATTAAGAAAAAACTTCTCCAGAGACACAAGCAGCATTCAGCTCTATTTTTATTGGAAAAAAAAAAATTGTACTGCATTCGTCAAAATCACATACTGGATGGGGAAGCAACACCAAAACCCCCTAAATTGTTTATTCTGTTTCATTTGAAGTTCTCTGACTCCTGATTGACCCTATGCACTTGCCTATATATTTCAAGATAAAATCCAAGGAACTTACAGGATACATATTTAAATATTAATACAACTTTCTAATCCTTTAGTAATGTAATCCTTTCTCCATAACTTTCCAGATTTTCTTATTTCATTTTTATCTTAGGGCCTGACATACACTCAGTTCTCAAAAATAGACAGAGTGCACACAGGGCAGAACTATACTGCCTCAACTATAAAGTCAACTTTCGGAAACATGAACGACCAAATTTATATGTACAAATTCACTAATACACACATCTAAGAGTCTCTGTACTAAAATACTGACATCTTCATTGCTTCTGCTGAAGCACTTACTCATGAGAATTTGGCTATTTACTTAGGTATCTAAACATTGGTTTTAGAAGTCTAATTTTAGGTGTTCAAATTTAAAATTCTTAACGTAAACTCTCAAAGACATAGCACTTTCAATCAAATGCATCTATACAGTACTTTGCACTTTTATTTCAATACACAATATTCATCATTTTTCTTTTATATACTTTTGTAAATAAATAAATAAATAAATGATGCAGAAAAGCTGCAGTATTCCATCTCAGAAGCAGCTACATTTAGGTAGTGATAAACATTTGATGCATATACCAATATCGTCACTGAAAATCTATGCTGTCTAAAAATCATTCCCTTCTTTGAATGTATCAGTATATCCTGACTTTAGTACAGTCATGTTTTAGACTACGAAATTTTCAGAGCAGAGATTGTCTTAAGTTTATGTATCTGAGTCAGCACTGAATGCCCTGTCAGCAATTAACAAATAAACAGCAAACAATTACACTAATGCACATGACTTTCAACCTCGGATGTCTGTCATGAATACTTAAAGCTCTGACAGAAAATTAAAAAAAATATTAGTCTTTAACATCATAACCAAGAGGGGGAAAAAAGGCATTTTATATACAAGAAAAAAAATCACTGAGAGAGCAAATTATCATAAGGTTGGGATGTATACATTCTGTGAAGTGCTCTGGCACCCATCAGAGCCAAAAGCAATCGAAATATGTCAAGCCATTACTGTGATCATAGGTGTAGAGCAAGGTAAATCAACCTCCACAGTATGAAAAGTCTGCTATTCCCCCCCCCCCCCCCCAATGTACAAAGGCCAAAATGCCTCAATTACCTCTTTCCTTGCACTAGATAACACTGCACTCAAAACAGGTTGATTGCATAACTACAAGACAACAGGTAGGAGTGCATCTAACAATATCCACAAAACATACATACGCTTCTTGACTCAGTCTTCCTTTAGAAAGGGGCATCTTCTCAAGCTAAGAATAACTGTCAAAATTTTTAGCATAAATTGGGAATCACTTTGGATGAACCTGGAGGCATTTTCAGTTTGATCTTACTGATAAATTACACCAAGTTCTTTCTTCATGGACTCCCTGTTAACCACGGTGATCCCAAATAGATTCTGAAAGGGTTCCTGTCCTGGTCAAGTGCCCTTTGATCTTGGATTTCCTCACTGCAGAACACAAACATAAATATCTCAGGTGAGATACCCTTAGACTTGATTCTTCTTCCACAGGAATCTGCTGTGGTTTCATTTGAGATAAATTCTATTTTAAACTTGTTTTTTTTTTAGGAAATGACTTTAGTGTCAGAATACTCATTTGAGACTGGAATTGTCTCATCTACAGAAAGCAACTAGCTTGGCTCATCACAGCATCAATATTACCATTCACATTCCAAGCTCCTGAACACAGCATAAAACACACAGGAAGACTACAGAACGGCTTATTTTTGCTTTCAGAGAAGGTTCCACTACCATTATTCCTAGACCCCGAGCACAACGGTACAATACCCCAAACACAACAGACTCTCAAGGGCACTCTACTAGAATTCATCCTACAATCTCTGGGTACAATAGGACATACACCCCAAAGCACTAGCTCTGAGATCTGTATGTTCAGCTTCCAAGCACAGTACAGTATGCAGCCCATAATCACTTCATTCCCATGGTTATTCACACAGTAGTGCACAAATGAAGAACTGACACTCCAACCCCATCCTTGAACACCAGCACTACAACTCACCATTTGTGTATCCAGAATGCTTTTTTTTTTTTTTTTGGACAATATTTATTTGGACAGTATCTATTTGGACAATATCCTTCTCAAAGATGCCTAAATGGCAGAAAATAATTTAATACCAGCAATGATTAAAGGCTGAGCCTCAGATGAATACAGCATTGCAAAAAAGTATAAGGGAGAGGACAAAGGTTTCTTACAATTGATTAGGGTTAAGGTATCCAAGAAAACTAAACAATGAAAGAATCAGATCAATTCCATATAGTGTAAAGGATTGCCAAATGAGAGAAAGATGCACACAAAAAGGCTTGAGAGAGGTTCAGAAACAAAAGGAGAGGAAAAAAAAAAGATTAAAAGAAAAGTAGATACAGTGAGAAAAGAGATTCTGGAAATAAGGATAACAGGCAAAAGACAAGGACCTACAGGAATAGGAGGAGATACAGTGCAGTCACTCACTCTGTCTGGAAGATTTTTCGGAAGGGAGGCGGATTGTCTTCAGTGTTGGTTTTTGGGGTGCTGCTCTTCACACTTCTTCTCTGAGAGCCATCCTCAGAGAGTCTTCCAAGAGCTTCTTCAAGAAATATTTTGAGAGCAAGGGGATTGTGAACGAAATCAGAATCTTGAGTATTAAAACAATCTTCAAACAAGCTTGGAATCTTCACTTCCCTTTTATCCCTGGATGGAGATTCTCTCTCACTTCTGGCAGCTAACTACTGTCTCCCTGAGGAGAAAGCCTTTTCCTCACTGACTGCCAGGTTGGGGATATTGATCTTAAATAATTTCCATACCTGGAAGTCTCTCTTCTTTTTCCAGTAGGCACACCTTGTCCTTAAGGGTGGGCAGATCTCTTTCTCTGAAAGAACTGTCAGTTCTGTGGATAATATCAGTAAAAACTGTGTAAAAACATTGCAAACAGCAACTGGAAAAGGGAAGAAGAGTATCCAAATCTGGCTGCGCGTTCTCTCCCTTGTTTTACTTTCTCTGCTGTCTATCGACCAGATGTAAATAATGAAAATTACTGGGTAATTATCTGGAGCTCCTATTTTTTTCTATTTTGGAAACTGCCTCTCTTGAACATATGAAGTTTCTTCTGTCAAGGCTCCCTGTTTACTATCTGGACTAGGGAAGAGCTTTTTAAGTGCTGGCTTCTTGCTTGAGGAAAGAATTCCCTCACCCAGCAGCTAAGTAGCAAGAGAAGTAGGTAGTCAGGGTTATACTCACAACCCTCAGAAACTGGGGAAATGAGGATCCCTCTAACTTACACAGATATCAGAGGATCTCCAGGAAGCTCTCTTCCAGCGGAAGAGTAGATTTTCTTCTCTATCAGAATTTGGTGCTGTGCCCTTTGCCCACTCTCAGCCAGTTAGCGGTCTGGGGGCCAGTGCTAAGTTCCCCTTAGCTAGTTAATGTGGAAGGAGCCGGCGGGTCCGCCCTCGACAAGGGCCCGCCGGGTGCTCCGGCTGCGAGCAGGGCTGCCCAACCAGGTGCTTCCCTCCCGGCCGCGGATGGAGCAGGAGGGCAGTCTCTCCCCCACCCCGGCAGGCTACGGGGGTGTTTCCCCACCCCGGCTGCCCGGAGGCCGTCCCTGGCTTCCCCCCAGGCCCCAGCTCCTCTTGCCTGGGCCCGACTACCACGGGACGCCACAGCGGCTCGCGAAACAGAGCAGTCGCCTCTTCCGCCTTCTGCTGCGCCTCAGCTTCGTCTCCAGAGGGCTCCCCGGGCTCCGGGGGGCCCCGGCCGAATGGCGCAGAGTCTCTCCAGGCCCCACCGCTCCAGCAGCTGCTGCTCCGGGCTGCGGCTCCACTGCAGGCCCCGACTCCTCCCCGGCCTCCGCTCCGCCTCCCTTAGCTCCCCTCGGCCGCTGCCACCCCCGCCTCCCCGGGTTAAGGAGGCGCCAGACTCGGGCTGTGCGCGAGCTCACGCGCGGTGTCCGGAGAGAGCTGAGTGCATAGTTTATCCCGAGGAGCCTGGTGGCTCAGGGGACGGGGGCACCCGCTGGGAACCCGCGCCTCGGCCTACTCCAACACTGCCGTCCCACCCCGGGGCCTTGCTTTGCCCCAGAGCTACCTGCAGGTCGTTGGACCCTAGGCCCTTAGGGCACTGACAGAGGAGGTTTCTTGTCGCATCTCCCAGCCTTCTGAGGCAGCTGTTGAGGCCCCTGCATAACTGTCACTCACCCAGACAGCGTTCATCTGCTCCAGCTTTAGGACTCGACTCATCCCACCCACCTGATGCTGCTCCCAAACAGTCACTTGCTGTCACAGCCCCCACACCTTTGGTAGATGACCTGCTGCCTGGGGTGGGCTGTTCCCCATCATCTTTTTGGCAGAAATGTCATTATACCCCCCAATCATGTAATAACTGTCGTGCTCCCACCCAGACACCAAGTCTGCTTCTACCCCCCTGAAAATTCCATTCTTCATTTTTAATAATCTACCCTCACGCTATGTATCTATCAATAACTTACCAATTAATATCCTCAAATTTCACGAGGCATCCACCTTTTAAAAGTCTTGTTGCTGCCCCTCCAACATGTAACAATCAGCTAAAAACATACATAAAACCCTGTGAATTACATACATGCCTCATTTTCACCTACCTGGCTAGAATTGTAAGTTTTGTGTTGGTACATTGCAAAGCTCATTTTGGAGACACAGACTAAGACAACTGTCCATTATTTTAGAAAATTAAAGGAGACTTTCCAGTGAAGTAAATTATATAATAGAGCAAATACTCCAAAATGTATGTGGGAGAAAGAACAGCCATTCTGTGGGATTCCCCTTAATCTAAGGCCAGTGATGTAGGCTGACCACTACCACACAGACATCTGAAATGTACAAACATGCAGCAGTCTCAGGTTCCCTACCCTACAAGTAAGATTCACTGTATTTTATCATCTCTTCTTTCCATGGCTAGTTTCTTATTTGCATTTCTCTAAACACTGGCACTGCTATAAGGCATGGAGACATTAAACAAGAGTAGGGGAAAAACTGCATTTTCTGAGTAAATTTTATCTTTCATGAATTGTAATATGATAACAATGTCTACGATGGTAGAGGACTATTGTGAGACTTAATGCTTTTGCAGGGCTTAGTTTATTCTTCTCTCTGCTAGAGAGTCCTTGCATTCTATCAAAAGGCCAAAATCTGTGCCAAACTCCCATGCCTTCATTTCAGAATGAATTAATACTCATGGGAATTAACACAATCTCTCAGGGAGCTTGTGCTCTTCTCCAGACCAAATCTTTGTTTTACTTTTATGCCAGCAGTCCATGAGCAGGCAGTAGCTCATTTCCCAACGGTATTATCTACTCTCCATCAAGGAGGATTTCTTGTCCCTTCACCCATATTACCCTCTCATCATATATCACTTTATACTCTTCCCATTCATTACCATGGCCAACACCGGCATCTTCCCTCTCACCTCCAAGGCCATGGCAGAGCCCTGTCCCATTCTGGTTTTTTTTTCCACAGTGTCACTCCAGCTCTGGCACCTGAGCTCCTACACCCTTTGCTTTCTGCCTGCCCTTAGGACAGGCACGTCCAACCTGCAGCCAGGCACAGCCCGTCCTGCAGCTGCCCCCTGCTCCTCATAATCACGGCAGTAGCCTTGCCCCGCCCCAGGCATGCAGCCATTGTTCAGCAACAAACCATCAGTGTGCTATTGATGCTGTCTGAGCTGAAACCGAGGCACCAAGAGAGCATAGTACAGTGCCAACTCAAGTTATGGCTAATAATATTCTGCATTTTGATACATTGGCTGAACACAGACCTGTGAACAGAGAAAAATATGCAGCCATACTTTCTATTTTGATACAGGAACCTGAAAATAGGTTTCTAGATTGTCAAAATAATGAGCAGTTTTTTGGGTGTTTTTTGTTTGTTTTTTTTTTTTGTACATTTGCAACTCTATTTTCATTCAACATAAATACATTTTTGAAATGGAATGTATAGAGTTGCCATCAGATATTCAACTCAGAAATCTGATTGCATCTTTTTACCAGAATTTTGTAAGAGAAAAATATCTCTTGCTTCACAGTCATACTTTATTCATGTCATCTCTTGTGGCAGTACGTGCATTTGTGAGCAACTGCTGTCAAGGATGAAGAACAGGAAGAGTAAAATTTCATAAATTTTTTCTGATGAGCACCCTGAGAACTCATAACGTGTTGCATCCACTGCCATTGAACCAGACTGATGCTTTGGTTTCACAAAAACAAGATCAAATATCCCACTAGCTTTATGTTTTGTTGCCTTCTCTCTTTTTTTAAAAATCATCTTAATAAAAATATTAAAAATTAAAGTGTTTTGCTACTTGTATACATTGACTATAGTATATATTTTATAAGAGCTGCTCCATGAGTAATGCCTCCTATTTTATTATGTTGGCCCATGATGTCAAAGTTGGATGTTGGCAGTATGGCAGTAGTGGCTGGACCATCCCAACAATATTCCATTAGATTTTGTTGCCATGCAACAGATGGCAGCAGAGGGGAAGTCTGACAGAATGGCACCTGACACTGAAGTGTATATGAAGCAAAAGTATGTCACTGAATTCTTCTGTTCAGAAATTAATGCACTCATTGACATTCATCGATGCTGAAAGTTAATGGAGACCAAACAGTGGATATGAGTACAGTGAGGCAGTAGGTGGTGCATTTCAGCAGTGGTACGGTGGGTCACCTCTACTGGTGCAAGTTTTGACGAGAATGGCATTCAGGCTCTTGTTCATCACTGGTGCAAATGCATAGCTAATGGTGGTGAGTATTCGTGAGTTGAAAAATATTGTTTTGTAGCTGTGAATTTGCTCTATCAAGCAGAGTTACCGTGTTCATTTTATCTTTTACAGTTTCCGTGGCAATAAATAGGAGAACAACCTACATATATGCTGTCCAAGACAAGTCTTTTCCACTCACAAGTCAAAAGGTTGGGCATCCATTCCTTAGGACTAGATGGTATTCATTATACCCTGCTATTTCCACACAAAGCCCTACAGTCCTTCTCTAGCTAGGATTTGTGTCGATAATGTGCATAGACTCCTCATGACTCAAAAGACAAGATGGAAGCACCATTTTGCTGGGAGGCACTGATGAGAGGTATCTGCATATTGTCCAATCTATAGCAAACTGCAGAGGCATTGGAAAAATGCAGCTGGACTCAATACACTCCAGGCATCCCATTTGTGTTTCCCATTTATTTTTCCTTTAAGTTTTTATTGTCTTCTTCGCCAAAGTCACGTCTAAAATATTCCCTGCTTTTTATAGGCACAAAATGATCTTATGTAATTAACTTACTCCACTAGTTGAAAGAACATAAATACAAAAATGCCATCAAATACAAAAAGGGCCTTTGAGAGGCAGCAGTGCATTGCAGAAACACATAGAATGATAAAACCACCAAGACAGGAAAAGACCTCCAAGCTCATCTCGTGCAAACATCCACAGTGTAGCGAGGGGTCCAAAACTGAACACAGTACTCAAGGTACAGCTTCACCAGAGCTGAGGGAAGCACAGCTCTGGGAATGATCACTTCCCAGCTCCTGCTGGCCACACTGTTTCTGATACCAGCCAGGATGCCACTGGCCTTCTTAGCTACCTAGGCACACTGCTGACTCATGTTTAGCTGAGGACTGACCAACAGCCCCAGTTCCATTTCTTCTACACAGCCTTCCAGACACTCTGCAGTGTGCCTAGGGTTGTGGCCAAAGTGCAGGACGTGACACTTGGTCTTGCTGAATTTCATCCCATTGGCTTCAGTCCAGTGATGTTGCCTGTCCAGGTCCCTCTGTAGGGCCTTCCTACCCTCAGGCAGATCAACATTTCTTGGTGTCATCTGCAGACTTACTGAGGGTGCACCCAAAGCCCTCATCCGGTCATCAATAAAGATACTGAGCAAGACAGGCTGTCTCCCTCAATACTGAATGCTGGGGAACAGCACTCCTCACCAGTTGCCAGCTGGATTTAACTCCATTCATCACCACCCTCTGGGTCTGGCCCTTTAGCCATTTCTTTGCCTAGTAAAGAGTATGTCTGTACAAGCCATAGGCTGCCAGCTTTTCTGGGAGAATGCTGCGGGAGACAGTGTCAAAGGCTTTGCAGAAGACTAGATAGAAACTAATGGATCATGACCCCTTTATCATATTTAGTATTTGAAAAGCCAAAAGAGCCATCCCAAGCTAAAAATATGGGAGGACAGATTAAAAAAAAAAAAAAAGCCACTTGACTGAATTGTTAATGTTTGCTATATATTGAGCTGCTCTCCATCGTATTTGGAAAATCATGGCTGCCCTGTGAAGTCCCTCATGACTGGAAAAAGGGAAACATTACTCCCATTTTAAGAAAGGAAGAAAGGAAGACCCAGGGAATTATAGGACAGTGAGCCTCACCTCTGTGCCTGGGACGACCATGAAGCAGATCCTCCTAGAAGCTACATTAAGGCAGGCACATACAAGACAAAGAGGTGATCTGAGACAGCCAGCCTGACTTCACCAAGGGCAAATCTTGCCTGACCAATCTGGTGGCCTTTTATGATGGACTTATGGTATTGGTGGACAGGAGAAGGATGATGAATGTCATCTATCTGGACTTCTGTAAACGCTCTGACATGGTCCCTCACCACATCTCTCTCTCTAAATTGGAGAGGTATGGATTTGAAGGATGAACTGTTTGGTGGATTAAGAACTGGTTGACTAGTTCCAGCTAAAGGGCTTAATTAATGGTTCTGTGTCAGGGTAAAGGCCAGTCACAAGTGGTGTCCCTCAGCATTTGGTCTTGGGACCAGTGCTCTCCAACATCTTCATCAATGACACAGATGATGGCATCAAGTGAACTCTCAGCAAGTTTGCAGATGAGCGGTACAGTCAATATGCTTGAGGGAATGGAAGCTGTCCAGAGGAACCTGGACAGGCTGGAGAAGTGGGCACATGAAATTCTAGTAAGGTTCAACAAGGCCAAGTGCAAGGTGCTGCACTTGGGGCAGGGCAGTTACAGGTATTTATACAAACTGGGGAAGATCTCCTTGAGAGCAGCCCTTCGGAGAAGGACTTGAAAGTCCTGGTGGACGAGAAGCTGGACATCAGCCAGCAGTGTGCGCTTGCAGCCTGGAAGGCCAATTATGTTCTGGGCTGCACTAAAGAAGGGGTGGCCAGCAGGGAGAGGGAGGTGATTGTCCCCCTCTACTCAGCTCTTGCGAGGCTCCATCTGAAGTACTGTGTCCAGGCCTGGGGTCCCCAGTTCAAGAAAGACAGAGCGCTCTTGGAATGGGTCTAGAGCAGGGCCATTAAGACAATCAAAGGGCTAGAGCACCTCTCCTGTAAATAAAGGTTGAGGGAACAGGGCTTGTTTAGCTTACAGAAGGCACCAGGGAGACTTTATTGTGGTCTTCCAAAATTTGAAGGGGCATATAAACAGGAGGGACTGTATCTGAGGGTGGACAGTGATAGGACAGAGAGGAGTGTTTTTAAACTAAGATAGGGGAGGTTTAAGTTAGATATTAGGAGGAAGTTTTTCACATAGAGGGTGGTGATGCACTGGAACAGGTTGCCCAAGGAGTTGTGGATGCCCCTTCCCTGGAGAATTCAAGGCCAGGCTGAATGTGGCTCTGGGCAGCCTGAGCTACTGGTTGGCATCCCTGCCTGTGGCAGGGGGGTTGAAATAGATGATCATTATGACCCTTTTCAACCCAGGCCATTCTATGATTCTATGATATTGCTGTAAATTTTGACAGATGGATCAAAGATGATTGGGACTTCTGATATCTATGAAAGCGCAGGAGGTGGCTTTGGTTTTTGGCAGTTCAGACAATGAAACTTATGATATTTGGAAAGGAATCATCTTTCACATCCTGGCTAAATTTCCGTTCCTTCCATTTGCAACCAGTAATAAGCACACACTTCAGCAATCTCGCAAATGCATACTATGCAATCTAGCATAATAGCATTCTAACACCCCTGAGGGTTGCTTCCTTTTCCAAAACCACACCTTACTTAATAAAAGACCTGATATTTTTTCTATGTAGATATAAATAGAAATGTACTTTTATTGCTAGTGCTATCTTCTCTGAACCTTTTTCATGGCATTTTGCAGAAATGACATGTACACCCTCTTTACATGTACCTATACATAACGATGGGTCTTTAACAGTTAAGAGCCTAGAGTCAGTGGTTTAGAATCAAGCACTTTAAATACATGTTTGGGATCTTGATTACTAAAATGGCTCCAAACCCAGCATTTCTGGCCGATGCCAACAGGACCTGCTGGGAGATCAGGCCATGTGAAGTTGGACAAGCACCTAGGGATGTATTTACTGGCTTCATCTTTCAAATGCAACTGCTTTGGCCCCAGCTGCCATTTGTTGCATGCAATACATCCATGCCTCAGCAGGAAGAAGCCTCATGTAACAGACTCTTATCTGCTGGTGGTTAAAACTAGGAGATACCACCTTCTCCTGCACCCAGCTCCGTTAACACTCCCCACAAAGCAGATCTATTCTCTCTTCGTGGTAGCACGAGCGACAGGCTACGTAACATTGCACCCTACACCAGAGGCCTCGTTCCCAACGCTCTACAAGCAAAATGCTCTAACGGAGCTAGACGAGCCTTGACGAAGCCATAACCATCCCGGAACGCCCGTTTACCCATGGCGAGCTCCCGCCCTCTGCAAGCTTTGCCCTGACGCCTTCCGCGGAAGGATGGCGAGAATATCGCACACCGGAGCTACCTTAAGAGCGAGTCGAGCCACCGCGCGCCGCGCCGCAGCCGTGCGGCCCCGCCCCGTGTCGCATCCCACGGGCAACAGTCACGGGCGAGAACGCACCGCCCGTGGAAGGTCCCTGAGCCCAGGACCTAGCGGCGGAGGGCAGGCAGCTTCCAAGGGCACCTAGCACAACGCCCTTGCCCCCCCCCTCCTCTGCTAGCACCTTCATTCCATAGCACACCAGAGGGAGGCGGGGCAAAGCTAGCCCGCGGCCCCCTCTCTGATTGGTCCCTGCATCCATCCATCAAGGGACGAAGAATTTGCTTTGTCAATTGGTCACGGCCCGAGAGAAGGCCTGGCAGGAAGGCAGAGGAGGTCTTATTGGTCGCCTTCAGCTAATTAGCCAGATGACACACAAAGGCCTGTGCTGTCGTCCTAAGAGACGCAGACGGTGCGCCACCGGCAGCGGGGCTACTTGTTATTGCGCAGAGGGGTCAGTTCCTGTCTGGGGCTCATGACTTCCGGTGAGCTCCGCGACCTGAGGCGGGTTCGGTCGTCCTTCGGAAAATGACTGGTGCATGCGTGGAGAGGGTGGCCGCTCTCCCTCCGCCTCGCTGCGCATGTCACAGCAAGGACAGTGGCCGACGGGGCGGGGCGGAGGGGAGGGGAGGGGAGGGGAGGGGAGGGGAAGTCTATCGTCGGGTGGAGCTGAGCAGGCTGTTGGGCTCGGGTAGTGAGTTGCCGTGCTGAGTCTGTGTGCGGAGCTGTGTTGTCAGCTGTGGCCCTGCTATCGCACGGGCCCAGTAGCGGGACTGCGGTGGAGTTGTGCGCCGTCAGTGGCTGCGCTCAGCGTTAGAGGCCGTGCGGGAGAGAGTCGCCTTCCCTCCCTTTTCTTCCTCCTCCTCCTCCTCTTTGTAGTAAACGGTGGTGGCAAAATGGCAGAGGAGGAGCTCCATAAAGTAGCAGTGCCTGCACTGGAGTGGAATAGCGCTAGTTGCCAGGCCTCATGCTCTACAATTAATTTAAACATAGGATGCAGCACAGGAGTTGTGATGACACAAGGGAAGATGGTATATGTCTTCCTATCTTGGTTGTGTGGATACCATATGGGTGGAACTAAAGCCATTATATGTAACTTAACTTGCTCAGCAGACATAAATTAGTTCATATGTTCATAACTCACACAGTGAGTTAATGTTTTCACAGGGAAGCTCCACTTGGGTTCTCAGAGTGGGGACCCGCTTTATATACTTTAATGTACACAGTGTGCTAGTATAATCTAGCAGGTTGATATTAAAAAAAAATGAATTGGTCCTACTCTAATGTTTAGTACTGGGAAAAGGTAATTGAGCTTTCCAGGTGGAAAGAAGCCCACCTGTCTCTTGCACCCACAAAAGCATAGGCCTGTTGCTTTCAAAGGGTATCTAAAACTATGTGAACCCTTCCCTGAAACTGTCAGAAGTCTTAGCTAGTGGCTGTGCTTTTGATACAGAAAGTCCTTTTGAAAAGGAGGAAAGTCCTAGCCTTGATTTATCTAATGGTTTGCCCTTTCTTTAGTTTGAGTCCAGCTGTAAAGGCTCTGTGCCATCACACATCATGGCAATATTTATTTCAGGCTACAACTGCACTTTAATGTGGGTTGAAGCAGCTTGTTGTTACTACTGAACTAACAAAGGCTGATTTCTTATCAGTTTTGGTCTTGTTGGATTCTTTGACATCTGATAAGATACACATTCCAGCTGAAGCTTTCTCCCTAATTAGTGCATTTGTAAGATCTCTTTTCATTCTTGTTCTTTTATGCTTTTTAAGCTAAGGTGGTACTGTGACCTCTCTCTGTGCAAGGATACTATGTCTCCTGTACTTGGTTTCATATTGTCATGAACTCTATAATAGAGTTCTCTACTTTTAGATCTTTGAAAGGGTGTTTCATTCTTCTTGTATCTGTTCATTCTTCTTGTATACAGCAAAGGTTTAAATCTGGCTTGCCTGCTTTTTCCTCAATTTTTCAGGTAGATATAGTGGCTGAAGGTAGGTACTAGAGCAGGAGAGGCTCATTCCTAAGGAATCCTAAGGCAGGAGATTCTAGTCTGCCCTTTTTTAAAGAAAGATGTGGTTGCTTATCTCTCTTACGAAAATGCTGTTATTTTCCACTTTGGGGTGTTCGGAGCTAGTTGTCTTTTTAAGTTGGTTATTGTTGAGATTCCCTTTATGGTTAAATATTCATGGGTATAAAAATAAATGTGTAATGAACTTTGGTCTTT
Organism: Perdix hodgsoniae; assembly: GCA_035772895.1. Lineage (NCBI taxonomy): Eukaryota > Metazoa > Chordata > Aves > Galliformes > Phasianidae > Perdix > Perdix hodgsoniae. The sequence goes on from JAPSGF010000091.1 coordinate 552,523, forward strand.
AGGACATTCATTCAGTATATGGGAGATACCAGCAAGATACGAAGTGACAAATACTGGAAAATAATTGCATGTTCAGAATTGGTACCTGACAGAAAGCAAAACAGAGAAGTTGGAATCCTGATCTCCAACAGACAGGGGAAATTGTTTTAAATGGGACATGCTGAGGGTGCTAGGCTTGTTCATCCTGGAGAAAAGAAGGCTGCTGGGTGACCTCACCGCAGCCTTCTAGTACCTAAAGGGGCCTATAAACAGGAGGGGAGCCAACTCTTTGAAAGGGTAGATAACAGCAGGACAAGGGGAAATGGTTTTAAGTTGAAGGAAGAAGATTTAGGTTGGTTATGAGGGGAAAGCTTTTTACTGTGAGAGTGGTGAGGTGCTGGCACAGGCTGCCCAGGAGATTCTGGATGTTCTGTCCCTGGAGGTGTTCAAGGCCAGGTTGGATGGGACCCTGGTCAGCCTGGTCTAGTATTAAATGTAGAGGTTGGGGACCCTGCCTGTGGCGGGGGGTGTGGCGCTTGATGGTCCTTAAGGTCCCTTTGAACCCAAGCCATTCATGATTCTATGATTTGTCTCCCCTATCAGCTTCTATGGGGTTTTCTGTGGCTTAGATGTGTTCAGAATGGGCCTTCTGGACAGATTAGCAGGGGAAAGTTACACTAAGGAATCTTGTTCTGGAGCTTCAGCTCAAGCTGAAAACTTGGAGGGTAAAGTCAGAGCTTGCAGTCAGCAAGTACTTTCTTGTAAATAAGTAACACTTAAATACAGATTCCTCTGCAACTTAGGTGTTCTTAAGACTACAAGAACAGCAGGCTGCTGGGGATGGAGGAACTTTCTCAGGAAGAGCAAATTTGCAGGCATGTCAGTGAATGAACTGAATATGTTTCAAATATATTTTCAATTAATACTATTTTTCATTCAGTGTTAAACATCTAAAAAGTTTTCTATAAGAAAATGTTTCTGTGATAATTATAATTTCTCGAATCCAAAGGTTTACTTAGCGTTACTTAATTAAAAATTGTGAAGTACTCACAAGTGAAACATTTCAATAGTTAGACAGACTGATAATAAATAGGAGACGCTTGGACCCTAAAGCCTCCTGAGCTGCCGTTACAGATGTTACATTACTATAGCCTCATTGTATTTATGGGAGTGCTTACTTCTGAATCATTTTTTATATGTGAGAATGCTTTTTAGCATCAACAAGAATTACAGTGATTCTCCTCTGAAAAGTTGTATGTAAAAATATAACCTTCTTACTCAGCAGTTAAGTTGCCTAGGTATGTTCTGACTGTCTTTCAACTTGACTGAATTATTTTTTACTGTTTTTCTTGCTTGTTAGTTCTATGGTGTGGCAGGGGTTGAGAGATACTGCTACTTTCTGTTTTGAATTGATAGAATTATGTTCTTAAGTTTCAGTTAGTTTCACTGAATAACTTAAAAGATCAATTAGTAGCTTAAAGGAAAATTCTGTTTTGCGTATTAAAGTCTCTACATTAGGCAGTGGTGCCAAGGAAGAAAAGTTATGTTTTCACATCTCAGGACTGGCAGCCATGAAAACTCTCTCTACCTGGTGTGGACAGAACCTTCTGTGAAACACTGAATGTAGAACTACTGCAAGTCCCTTTTCAAAGAGTCTTTGCACTACAGAGACACTGAAGTACACTAAGACTGATTAACAGTCTGTCTACCACTTTAAAAGCAGATGGTGTGAAAATGCAGACAGGATATAAAGCTGATCGCAATAGCTCAGACTAATGAGCAGTTCATGCTGTTTCATCCTGAGAACCAGGCATCAGAGTTAATAGTAGAAGACTAAAACCCTTAGAAGTGCTCCATATACATATAATATCAGTCATAATAATAGTCTTGAATGACATTTAGGAATGGGACAGAACTTTTTTTTATTAAAACATTAAAAAATGAGAACAGAAATATAAAACTAGTGGGATGACTGACCTTTTTTGTGAAATTAATGCATCAAGTCTAATTTGATGGCAGTGTTAGTCATTCTCAGTGAGTTTTCAAGGTGCTCATCAAAAGAGATTTTTGATGAAATTTTACTCTTCCTGTGCTTTATTTTTAATCACAGAATTGCAGGAGTTGGAAGGGAGTTGTAGAGATCACCAAGTCCAAAGCCCCTGCTAAAGAGGGTTCTTTACAGTAGGTTGCATAGGTAGGCATTTAAAGTGTCTTTTCATTTCCAAAGAAGGAGACTCTACAACCTCACTGGGTATTCCAGTACTCTGTCACTCTCACTGTTCTTCCACATATTTGCATGGAACTTCCTATGTTGAAGTTCTTGGCCACATTTCTTGTCCTATTCCTGCAAACCACTGAAGAGAGTGACCTCATTCAATTACCTCCTGCACTTCATATATTTATAAATATTGATCAGATCCCCTCTTAGTCTTCTTCAGGCTGAACAGACTCGGGTATCTCTACCTTTCCTCATAGGAGACATACTCTAGGCCATTTATCATCTTTGTAGTGCTCTCTACTGGACTCTTCCTAGATGATACCTGTTTTTTCTTTTTATCTGGTGTGTCCAGAACTGGGTACAGTATTCCAGATGTGGTTTCACCAAGGTAGATAGAGGGGGAGGATCACCTCCCTCGACCTGCTGGCTAGGTTCCTTTTAATGCATCCCAGGGTACAACTGGGCTTCTTGGCCACAAAGGCACACTGCTGGCTCATGGCCCACCTGTTGTCAACCAGGACCATTAGGTCTTTCTCTGAGTGCTCCTCTCCAGCAAGTTACTCCATAATCTTTCCTGATGCTTGTGGTTATTTTTCTCAGGTGCAGGAATCTACTCTTGCATTTGTTGAACCTCATAAAGTTCTTTTCCACCCAACTAGCAGTCTATCCAGGTTCCTCTGAATGGCAGTACAGCCTATCTGGCATTTCAGCCGTGCATCCCAACTTCATATCATCAGCAGACTTGCTGAGGATGATCTCTACCCCATCATCCATTTCATTGATGAAGATGTGGAAAAAGACTGGACCCATTAGTTTTGGGCCTCCAACTAGACCCTATGCCACTGATCACAAATGTGCACACTGCCAAAAGTGATGATATGAGTAAAGCATGAATGCGAAGCAAGGGATATTTTTCTCTTATGAAAGTAAAGAGACATGCTTAGATCTTTGAGTTGAATATCTATCTATATATGTATATGTATCTATCTATATATGTATATGTATATATATATGCAACTCTATATATTCCGTTTGAAAAATGTACTTAGGTTGAACAAAAATAGAGTTGCAAGTATATAAAAATAAAAAATTGATGATTATTTTGGCAGTCTTGAAACTTTTCTTAAATTCTTTTATCAGAACAGAAAGCATGGCTGCATATTTTCTGTTGTTCATGGAACTGTGTTAACCAGTCTATTAAAATGCAGATAATTGTTTGCCGTAACTTGAGTTATCACTGCACTACACATTCCTGATGTCCTGGTTTCAGCGCAGACAGTGTTAATAGCACACTGACAGTTTGGATTCATGCTTGGGGCTTGGCCAGGCTCCTCAGTGTGACAGAGTTGCTGCCATGATGATGCGGAGCAGGGGGCAGCCTGCTTTGCGAGCTGCGCTGGGCCACCTGCAGTCTGCAGTTCGTGTGTTGCACATGCCTGGTCTAAGGTAATAGTTGTACATTTACTGGACTGAATATGAAGCTCAAACATGCAGCTGTAGAGAGCTGGGTGAGAAAATGACTGCAGCTTTTGAGCCCCACAAACTCTCAGCTTTCTGTTTTCCCAGTGGAGATCAGTACTGATGTAGAGAATATAAAATCACCTAAAGTGAAGGATGTTTTCAACTGCATAAGGACTTCTCAAGTTGGTCCCTGCTGGAAATGGGAATGCTGCATTGCATGGTTTCTTCCAGGGGCCCCACTGAGTGTTGTAGTATGGTCAAACATCCCCAGATAGTCCTATTACCTTTACTTTAATACTGTGAGTGCTGCTTCTCCTGACTGCAGTCCTTTGAGGTGTACATGAACTGTTAAATGCCTTGCTTGCAGTAGAGGGATTGTTTAGGCTATTCAGGAGTGCATTCATAACACCATCAGCAGCAGAAACAGGAAAGTGGATTAAAACCAGTAAATAACAGTACCAAAAAGGCATCACAGAATTGGAGGCATTAGAAGGGACTTCTGGAGACTGTCTAGTTCAAACCAACTGGAAACATAGGTTTCCTAGAGTAGGCTGCTGAGGAAAGCATCCATGTGGGTTTTGAATGTCTCCTGAAAAAGGAAAGTCCACAACCTCTTGGCAGCTTGTTCCAGGTCTCTGTAACCCTCAAAGGCAAGAAGTTCTTCCTCATGTTAATACGGAACTTCCTGTGTTGGAGCTAATGCCCATTACCCATTGTTCTGTCACTGGGCACCATTGAAAATAGCCTGGCCTAATCCACTTGACTCTGGAAAATGAGATATTTATAAGCATGGATAAGATCTCCTCTCAGTCTTGTCCAGGCTAAACAGTCCCTGGTCTTTCCGCCTTTCCTCATATGGGAGATGCTCTAGGCCATTTACCATCTTTGTAGTGCTCTCTGCTGGACTCTTTCTAGGAGATCCCTGCCTTTTTTGAACTGGGAAGCCTAGAACTGGGTGCACTATTCCAGATGTGGTTTTACCAGGGCAGGATAGTTGAGGGAGGTGATCCTCCGCCTCCTGCTGGCCATGCTCATTTTAATGGTTCCCTGGGCTTCTTGGCCACAAAGGCACCCTGCTGGCTCATGGCTAACCTGTTGTCCACTAGGACATCTATGCCCTTCTCTGCAGAACTTCTTTCCAGCAGGTCGGCCCATAATCTTTACTGATGCATGTGGCTATTTTTTCCCAGGCTCAGGATTTTACACTTGCATTTGTTGAACCTCATAAGGTTCCTCTTTGAATAAGTTGTCTTGATTATATTTGTGTGGTAAGGAGGTGTTCAGCTGTGAGATGATCATGGCACTTGCCAGACCATTTCACATGGGGCAGAAGCTGATGCTGGAGCACCAGCGTCCAAATGGAGCTGGAATGTAGCTTGCTTCTCCTGAGATTTCCTGGAGGCAGGGATGACACATGACATCTTGTCACTCCCTTATTGGGAGTCACTCCCTTATTGTGTCATCCCTGCCTCCAGGAATACTCGAGTGAGAGATACAACTAGGTCACCTGTGCCTGAGTGGTAAGTCACCTTGTTACAGTTCAAGCAAGATGGTTTTAAGGCTGGGTGTTGAAACAGGTAGAACTGTCTAGACTGGAGCAAGGTTGGAGAAAGGCTGGCATGGAAGAGAAGCATAGTGGCAGGGCTTGAGCAAGGAGCTAAATATAGCTGGGAGCAAATACTGAAGGAAGACTACAGTCAAATGCCATTAAAATGCCTGTCTGCCTGGACAGATTGGATTGTACGGGTTAAGGCCAGTGGGATGAAGTTCAACAAGACCAAGTGCTAGGTCCTGCGCTTTGGCCACGACAGCCCCAGGCAATACTACAGGCTAGGGGCAGAGTGGCTGGAAGACGGTGTAGAGGAAACATATCTGGGGGTATTGGTTGACACTCGGCTGAACGTGAGCCAGCAGTATGTCCAGGTGGCCAAGATGGCCAGTGGCATCCTGGCTTCTATCAGAAATAGTGTTTTGCTAGTAGGAGCAGGGAAGTGATCATCCTTCTATACTCAGCCAGCCCCAGCTCAACCAACAACACATATTCCACACCAACAACACTGACATATTACTCTCAGCTGTGACAAAATTGTGATGATGGCAAGAATTAGGGGCTGTGGAATAAATACAGGTGAATAAGCCCTTCTCAAAGAAGAGCAGGGTTGGGGAGGGAGTGAATCTAGGTATTTATTCTAGTTTTCCAGGTTCTCTTCAGTTATCCACCAGATGGCAACAGAAATCTATTTTAACATGGTAGGATTCTGCAGGGACACGTTGAAATCCAACTGTTTTCCCAGATAGGTATACAGGAGGACTGCAAAGCCTGCACTCCTACAAAAAAAAAAAAAAAAGAGGTGGGCAGTAGGGGAGGAAGAAGGATAAAAACATTTTTGCTAGGCATGGCAGACATAGCTTTTTACTCATTTGGCTTTTGTAAGTGAGGGCAGTGAAGAAGTGGTAACTGGCAAGCAGAACCTTCTCTGAAAATCTGCAGTACAGTAGTACAGTGTGCTCTGCAGCCTATGTGGTGCTGCCCTTGCTGGTGATTAAGACTAGTGTGGATATGGCACCCACGCTGCACTCAACCTCTGCTGGCTACGCAGATGTATTCTTGGTGACCCAGAAACAGAAATAGCTGGAGTGGATTCAGGACAGGCGTTCAGGACAGACAGATTATCAGGCTTGGGGAGAGCCCCTGGGTAATTCTGTATTGCTAGGGCCTTTGCAGAGCTTCTCAGGAGCCCAGAGTTGATGAACTGAGTCACTCCATCACTGCTGGGGGGTTTAGCTTCTCATCAAATTTCATCTTCTCTACCAGCCTCAATCAGCATTTTGACCTCAGATGACTGTTGCCATGGGAACCTGTTTGCTCTTCCTGCCATGTCATTCACTTGTCCCTGGCAAGCAACTAGCTGTCAGTCAAACACTGGGATAAACCATCCATGCCATCTGCAGCCTCTCGTGCTGAGAAGCAGTGGTCCTGCCTGCCATGCTTTTCCTGTCCAGCAGCAGGTCATTTCTTCTCAGAAGTGCAAACTCCTTGTCCCAGTCTGAAGGCATTGCTTAGCAATCCCACTGAGATGAGCAGCAGAGCCACTGATTTCCCGAGGCAAAAAGCCCTTGGATTTTTACTTCATAAATCACTGTCGATATATCATCTTCACAATCTGTTCTGGGGCTCTGTTCAGAAGCAGACAGCTGCAAGCAGCTAAAAAACCTCTGGGAACTGATTCCTCTAGGATGGTCCTCTCCTGTTCAGGACTGACAGAAGTGAGCTAGTGGAAGAGGGGCTCCCGACCTGGCAGCTGGAGCTAATCCAGAGCAGAAGATGACCCGCCCCAAGTCCTGGCAGCACTTCCAGGAATGCTAGGGTGCGGCGGTTCCTGAGAAGACTGAGAAAGGCAAGCGGGATGCTTGGAGTGCACCCACTGTGCTTTCAGGCCCCTGCCTCTTCCTCGGGCTTTTCTCACCATCCTTCCCCTCTGTCCCCGGGCAGAACTCCCCACGCGCAGGATTGCCTTCTTCCAGCTGGTGCTGCAGGCGGCTGCAGTCAGTCAGACTCTCAACAGGCAGTGGTGGAGCTGAGGCTGTTCGAGGAGGGCAACGGTTGGGAGTTTCCAGGGCTGCAGAGCCTCTGATTCCAAAGGAAATGCAGTGGAACAGTTGTCACTGCTTCTGCCACAGAGTGGAGGTCTTAGGAATTCACGTGGACTGAAGTGCTTAATGAGATTATGCCTAAAGAGCTGTCAAGAACACATAGCTAAAAAGCAGGGTAAACTAAATTTGAAGTTGAAAAAAATGTCTAGACATAGAAACCTTAGGGAAGGTGGCACTTGGCTCTAATTCTCACAGAATCGCAGAAACTCTGATACATCTGTAATAGACATGTCATACATTGTAGATACCCTGGGAAAACAAACAAACAAACAGAAAAGCAGCAGAGGTTTTGCTGTAGCCATATAATAGTGCCTTTTGTATTGCACTGTCAACAGAAAGCTATAAGAAATTTCACAGAGATAAGCACAGCAGGGGAGCATGCCAAGCAGCAATTCACGTGTGTTAAACCAAGATCATGCATCAGCACTTTTTTAAGCACAAAGGGATGAAGCAAAACAAATAACTCTATTCACGCTATTTAACATTAGCCACAACACATTATGAACATATGCCTATGTAGTGTTCTGTAAATGATACACTTCTTTAAGGCTTCCACTTATTCTGTTTTTGCTTCTGCCCCTTTAGAATATCAGTGAAAGAAAAAATCCAGGCCACTGCAGGAAAGTGCAAAGTGCCAGGAGAATGAACATGTTGTGTTATATTAATATGCATTTTAAGACATAAAAGAGCTACATGTTTAGTAGATTTGGTGAGTTGACATCAAAATGTGACTAGTAACACAAACCAAAAGGCTACGTGAGTTAGAATTCCCCTTGTAATTCAGCCATCCCTAGCCTTATGTGAGCATGCTGTGTGTCAGTGGACAGCAAAACTTCAGTGGCCATTGGAGACTTGCTGTCCGAGTGCAGACAGAGGAAGATGAACATGATTTGCAAACCCCCCTCTGCCTCCACTGGGTCCCTATGGGCAGCTGCCGGTAGAGTGGAGTGCTGGGGTGGGCTGCTCTGCTTAGTGCCTGCTGCTTCATGCTGCCACCTGCACTTGTCTTGAAGACACTGAGGAGGTGGAATCAGGCCTCAGCCCCATCTGTGAACTTTTACCTTCATGTTTTAACTCCAATATTATTTTCTAATCTCTCTCTTTTGTTTCCTGTATGATTAGCAGCACTCTTCCCAGAACCAGGCCTCACCTTATCCCGTATCTAAGTTGCAAAGCAAGTCTTTTGTTGATTCTTTTTTTTTTCTTTTTTTTTTTTTTCTTTTTAAGTCTTTTGGGAAGGAGTGATAAACTTGGAATGAAAAGTGATCAAGTAGTAACTTAAATACATGCAAAAGAAAAATATCAAAATAAAAAAAGCCATGTGATTTGCCTGAGAGTGGCTAAAAATCACGTTGTGGTAGCAGATTCTAAAGAGGAAAAATATAGGAGTTGTGTGCTCTTTAGGGTGATGGAAAAGTTTTGCAAAAGAGCTTCTTTGGGGCAGAAAGGGGAGAAAAAGATGGATTCCAAATGACAAAGACCAGGACAAAACTGAGGAGAGACTCTTGGAAAGGATGAGTCAGAAATTAATAGAAACTAAGAGAAATGCAAAGAAACTTAAGTTTCTTGCCTACATTAGGATTTAAAGTGTCTCTTAGATTTGAACTTGATCCATTTAGCATGATTTAAAACTAGCCTACTGTGCCCGTTTTAGACGGGTAAAATGATAGGGTTATCCTGTGTAGCTAATATCACACCTTAATCTCAGAATAAATTGAACCAGGGAAACAGAAGAGAAGGGAGTTGTTGAACAAAAATGATGCTGGAAAGGAAAAAGAGGATGGAGAAAAGATGATGTGGAAGGAAACCTGCAAATGCAAGGAAGATGTGTAATTCAGAAAGGGACAAATGCAGGAGCTAGGCAGTGCTAGGTAGAGACTGTAGCACACACTTGAAGATGTGACCTGTTACAGGGCTTGGGGTAATGCATGATCATGAAGGGAGAAGGGGATGCTGGTGGTTGCAATTGCACATTTCCATCATGTTACTTTCAGTTTAGGCTGCAGAGAATGCTAAGGTAGAGAACAGAAGAAGGAATTCCAGTTGTTGTGGATGTGGGGAATGGAGGATAGCAGTACCACAAAATTAGAAAGCCCGAAGTCTGTTTCCAGGTCTGACATGACTGACCCGAAGGTCATATGGCAAGGGCAGTCTGACCTCTCTCTTAGGAACATAAATTGCTACTTTTGTGGTATTTCTATTTACAGTTGTTAATGTGGTATTCTGAGTAAAACACTTAGCAATGACAAATCAAGACTGACTTTGTTGGGAGAGATATTAACATGCCAAGAAGGTTCCTTTGTTTTAAGGTCCTACTGGCCACAATTGTTCATGTTGTCACTGAATCTAAACATAGTTATTTATGAGGAGAAGTAAACTCGTATCTGTTTCAGTGGGATAATTACTTTGCTGTGTGGTATCCCCAGATCCATTTTTAAATAGAAAATAAAAATGATCTTATTCACTCATAAATTTTCAGCTCCCCAAACCATTTTTAGCCTGCATGTTACCATCAAAATAGCTATTTATTGTGAAACAGGCTGAGAGTAGATTTCTTTAACAGATCTACTGCAACATGACTCTCCACAAGAGGAATTTATTTACGTCTCTCAAATATGGCCCATTTTGGAACTACACTCCAATAAATACATATTATAAAAGTCTAAAATGTTCCAACAGAAGAATCACAAATACCATCCATCATCTTCTGGACCATGATGAGATTTGAGGAAGCACTGTTAGGAGAACTTAGTATGCTTTAGCACTGTGGCAGATATCAACAACACTATTTGTCTAAAAGAAAGAAAATTGTCAGCCTTTTACAAAATTCACAAGCCAGGGTAATTATGAAGTGTTCGTAACTGTTGTATATCTAAAAGCAGAGTTCCTCATCCAAGTGGAGTTAAGTGAGGACACCTGATTGCTTCAGCTATGAATGGAAGACAGCTGGCAAGCTTTCAAGGGAAGGAAGTGACCTGTGGTACTTTCAGGTCTTCCTAGAAACAGGAGAGCTGGTGAGGTGGAGGAGATTTCACTCTGCCTTGTGGCAAATCCAAAGGCATCAGTGAATGCAACCCACTCTGCAGTATACTTGCCCTTCAGGAGCTAGCCTGCCCTCACAGAGCCTCTATTGGGCCTTCTGCCACACATGTGTAACCCATGGCCCTGCATGGCTCTTAAGGGCAGCTCCTCCCTCTTGTGTGGCTGGGTGCACACCTGTCACTCCTCAACAATCAAACATCGATACGTGATTGGCGGGGGGAGAGCACAGTTCAGGACTGACTCAAGTTCTTGCAAATAACATTTTGATACACTGGCTAAACACAGCCCTATGGATAGGGAAAAGTACACAGCTGTTCTTTCCATTTTAATACTGGAAGTTTAGAATAGTCTTCAAGATTGCAAAAAAAAATCCATCTATTTATGTTTGTGACTCCGTTTTTAGACAACATAAATACATCACCTGCAAACTTTCAGATGGAATTTGTAGGGTTGCAATCAGATATTCAACTAAAAAATCTGATCGTACTGCTTCATTAGACTTCTTTGTGACTTCTCTTAACAAAGAAAAGTATCCTTCACTTCACAGTTATGCCTTATTCATGTCACTGCTTTTGGCAGTATGCACATTTGTGAGCAATTGCTATCAAGGATGAAGAATAGGAAAAGTAAAACTTAATTAAAAATCTCTGATGAGCACACTGATAACTACAAAGAATTGCAATCAGTGTCATCAAGCCAGACTGATGCATTAGTTTCACAAAAACAAGGTCAAATATCCCACTAGTTTCATGTTTTTGTTTCTCTCTCTATAGCATATATTTCACAAGGGCTGCTCTGAAAGCTATGCCTGCTATTTTATTATGTTAGCCCATGCCATCATAGGTGGATGTTGGTGGTATGGCAGTAGAGGTAGAACCTTCCCACCAATGTTGTGTTACATTTTGTTGCTGTGCAACAGGTGGCAGCAGAGAGGAAGTCTGACAGAATGGTGTCTGACATGGAAGTGTATATGAAGCAAAAGTGTGTCAATGAATTCCTCCGTGTGGAAAAAAAGGCACCCACCGACATTTATCAAGGCTGATTGAGACTAAACAGTTGATATGAGCACAGTGGTGTGTTTCAGCAGTGGTGACAGTGACAGTGAGTCACCTTCACTGGTGCAAGTTTTGACAAACATTACATGCAGGCTCTTGTTCATCACTGGTGAAAATGCTAATGATGATAAGTATGCTGAAAAACATTGTTTTGTTGCTGAGAATTTGCTCTATCAAGCAGAGTGATTGTGCTAATTGTATCTATTGTAGTTTCCATGGAAAGAAATAGAAGACATTACTTTTGGAGCAACCTATGTATATGTGGTGCAAGACAATTTCTCTTCACCCAGTGTGGCCTAGGCAAGCCAAAAGGTTGGACACCCATGGTCTAAAACCTTTGTGGAAGTATGGAAGTGGCAGCCGGGAGACAGCAAACTAATGAACCTTGCAAGGCTTACAGAGCCTGCATCTGCCCAGGATGTCTGCTCTGAAGACTGTGCTCCTTGCTGCCTCTGTTGGTGTAACTCGACATCCTCATGGCATCACATCAGCTTCAGGCTCTTAGAGAGATGAGAGTGGGTGAAGGATAAAGCATAGGTGAGAGGAAAGAAAGTGAGGAAGAAACAAAAGAGAAAGGAGGTCCTGAAGGTTTGGTCTCAGCGGTGTTGGAATCTGGTTTGCTCTCTCCAGTACCAGCCATATTCCAATTCACCCGGCCAGGGAGAAGCAGCTCTGTTTGGTGAGTGCTTGTGTAGCTCTCTTGTGGGTAGGAATGAGATTAGTTTCTCTCTTCCTCAGTGGGAGAAGGTCTAATGGAAGCACAGGGTTTCAAAGTCCTGCAGAAAGCACAGCTAACCCTTCCATGCTGCCTTCTGCTTTCTTGTTTTTCTCAGCAAAGGCTGAGAGTAGGGTATTTGGAAGATGAAGATCCAGGCAGATCTGCTGAAACCAGAAGCCTGAGAAGACTTTGGTATTGTGGGACTGGTGACATACATTCTCCCATTCTCTTCAAGTTAAATTTATTGTAAAATTTATTGTGAGGGGATCACAGTATATGAATGCCATAGATTATTGTCGGGTGTTGTAGCATCTTTTCAGGTGGAGAGGAGCCAGATTGAGGTCATGGCAACTGTATGATCCTCCTCCACTGATAAAATCTACATTTACCCCATATGCCCTCCTCCCACTGCTTAACATGGCGCTAACTCTTGTGTAAGTATGCACTTGCTCCTATTTTGATTGTGCCTCCCTGTATAATGGATATCATAAATATACAGATGCAAAAACAGCTAAGCAAGGGTAAGCTACTTCATTGTGGAAACTTGCAGTGGAACACAAGAAATAGCCTTACAAGTCAGACTCATATAGGAATTTGGGGGGGAAGATGTCCTCATATCAGTGGTTTTTCCATATAGAATTACCTGTCTCAGACTTTAATTTGTTTTGTCAGACTTTAAGACTGTTTACAAGCTGAGTATATGATAGAGGAGGGAAAAAGAAAAACTGGTGTTCACCAACTAATGTCAGCACAATTATTTAATACAATTTATTGCCTGTGAGCTGTGTGTGATTGTGAACTACAACTCTCTTTGAATTTAAATAGCCTTTTTTTTTTTTTTTTTTTTTTTTTTTTTTTTTTTTGTACCAGAAAACAGTGGACCCAAACTGAACTCTCTGCTGTCTTCTGGGCAACTTGAAAATTGACCCAGAGAAGGGACCGGGGACAGCTTCATCTTCCACATCTGCTGCCACATAACCAATCAAGTTTGGAAGGAGGAGAAAGCTGTTCTCCAGAGAACATGCTGGACTGATAGAAACCTGTTTTAGTGTTAACAGTCTACACCAGATCAGGAATTAGGCCACAAAGGAAACAAAAATTAGAGGCAGAAAAAGATGTAAGGTATTTGAGCACGTCATGACCATTCTGTTATGGGGCCAAAACAGGTCTTTTACTATGCTACAATCCACCAATGATTAGTTTAGCCTTTTGAAGATGCCTGTGAGGGAAACAGGTCATAGGGCTGCAAGAATGGCTTGCATTTTTGACATATATTTTTCAGTGTTTTATTCTTCAGTGATACTTTGTTTCTCTCTTTCACAGGTTGTCTACTGCTAAAAGCAGTTTAGGAACAGTGTAACAGTACCGAACAGTACTTATTCCACTCAGTAAAAAGTATGAATATGCTTGTGCTCACATAGATAGTCACAACTACATTTTGATGTTATACAGCAATATCAGAATCTCTGTACCCCAACTTCTTTTGGTGCATAATACCAGTCAATGAGTGTCCTTGATTTAGGAAGAATGTTCTATTTTGGGTCTTACTGGAACATCAGTTTTCTAGTCATCTGTGCAAAAAAACATTTAAATATCATCTAAACAAGAAAAAAAAAATGGCCTGTAACTTTAAAAGTAGTTTTCTTTCTTATAATCTAGGCTAGATGGACAGAAATTGACATGTATTCTACCGATAAAAATCACAGAATCATAGATAGTATCAGCTTTGTACATTTCTAGCAGGCAAGTAAGGGTTTATGATCCATAACTGTACTTTTCTGCTTCTCAGCACATTATTCTTTTATGCCAGAGGCATCAAGTAAGGGAGCATGAAATCTAGGGTGAATGTGAAACACATTGAAAATACAACATTTGTAGTAGCTCTCTTTAACAAAGATAACAGCTGTTGGTGTCATGGTGCCTGCTTTTAATCCAGGGACAGATCATGAAGTGACTAGCTAGTGAAGCACCAGTTTAGGTCTCCCTATTTTTCTGCCTGGCTTAACTCTATTGTAGATTTTCTCTTGGGCTAAACCATGTAATCACTCCTCATGGTTCCCATATCAGTAAAGCAGAATTAATATTAATTCTTTTTTCTTATCTGTGTAGGTCTTGAGATTGATCTTCAAGACATGGCTAACTCTTACTGCTTATATGCAGTGTTTTCTACAGTGTCATCGTGTTTTGAACTGGACCCTTTCAGAGCACTAATTAGTCGTATTATAATCATGCCTGGCTGGTTCCACGCTCTGAAAGACATGTCAGCAGTTGTGTAATTTGTTAGTTTCTGCATTATTCTGAGCTCTGTGGGGTAAACTCTGGAACAATTAGGGGAGTAGCTGCCATGACAAAGTAATTCTAGTTCTTATATCTAGACTTGCACAAAATATGATGGGAATCAGAAAGGCTTGAGTCTGCTGTATGAACGCTGCAATAGTGGTCACACATGTATTTTGCTACTACATTTCACACCACAGTTTAATGTGTTCCCAGAAATCTTGCATTAATAGTTCACTAGGAATCGGTTGCAGATCAATCTGTTATTTATGTAACTCTTAGCTTCACTGCACTTCTAGGTCAATTCAGGATTTAGGATCTCATGTAACTAGCATATTTTCCTACCTTCTCTGATCCAGTGATTCTTCTGAAAGGCTGAAGAATGTGTTATCTGATAAGTCTTCAACCTCTTAAGGGTGATTATGCTTGAGGTCCCAAATTCCCAGGGAAACTTGAACACTTGACATAGGTTATGGTGAATGGTTGTGGTGCCTTCATTCTTTATGACTTTACAAAGAGCTGCAGAAAGCCTGCACCTAATGCTAGGTATGACTAGGAGATATTTCTTGACGAAGAGGAGCTTTGAAAACCTCCAAGTTAGTGAGTCACTGAAGTAACAATTTAATAACAATTTAACAACTGAAGGGAAAGCCCTTCTGTGAATAGTGAGAGTCCTGCCCAGGTTCTGTCCCTGTTTCTCAGTGCTGCGCTAATTGCTTGGTTTTGTTCAAAACCACTGCAAGAGCATCCTTCCCTTAAACGAAAGTCTTCCCTTAAAGTCATGCAACTTTTACTCAGTTGCTTTCTGAAAGCCAAAAGAATATAGCCTTCTAGAAAAATAAATATATCTGTATCAGCTGTGCATCTTTGTTTCTCTTTCTCCTTTTCTTCGTTTGTATGATTCTTGTTCTTTCTTTCACAAATATATTTCTCTCACACATAGCCTTAACCTGCATATTGGTTTTCTCCAGCTATATCTTTCCTGGTCTTCTCTCATTTTCTAAAAGACACATATATTCTTTCCCATATTCTTTACTTTCAATCTTTCTTAATCCTTTCCATTGCTGTCTCATTTGCTGTCTGTGGTACAATACAAGACCTAGAAAGACAGGTGAGACTTGAAGTTGCAGAAAAGGAATGATGTGGTAGCTGTAATGACAGAACTCTGGGTGAAATTGAACAGTAGATCTAAGTGACTGTATTCCACCGCCACCTCCCTCCCTTGAGAAAGACATTCTCAGGCCCACTTCAGCATTGCAGTTCACTCTTCATTGTTCAGCTGCCTATTCTAACAGAATCGAGTAGTGCAGTGCTTCTTATGTTTCAGTACAGAGTCTTAGGAGCCTAAAGGGAGATATAGACAGTGTTAAGGCGACTACACCTAAAAAACTTGTTCCTGGAAAAAAACCCACTCAGTGGCTGTCATACACTGGAGGCAAATTTCTGCCATTGCTTTCAGACACAACATCAAATGCAGCATGTGTTATTTTAGAAGAGCTTCCTTATGAAGTCCTTCTTACCACTGGAGATAACTGGAATGGTGGAGGCCCTAACAATTTAGTGAAGCAAATTCCAGGTTAGGTAGTGGGGCACATCCCCCTGCAAAGAAGATGCATTGGGCCACAATCAAGCATGAGGCAACATGATCCCTACCTTACCTGGCAAGGGTACAGAAAGCAGGTGATCCTGGCTTCTCTTCTTTACTCCGTTTTTGACCACATATATGATTGAACTTATGTTTGATGGAGAATAAGTTTATTATCAGGACTAAAACAGGGAGTTATGAGACCTAAAGAAGAGCTGAAGACCTTATGAAGATGGTAGCATTATGGTGAGCGGGTTTGTCCTTCACCAGCAAGTTCTGGATCCATTAAGACTATGTTGAAGAATGCAGAAAAAAAGTTCTGTAAGTGGAAAAGATGAAAATAATTCTCTGGTTCTGGGGTATTGCTCTAATCATAGAGTTATTCTGTCAGTGAAGAAAAAGAGCAGATTGTTCTTTTTCTTTTAAAAGTAAAAGGGGTGAATGTTAGAAAGACATAGGTTGCACATCTCCTCTGGAGGGAGACAGCTCCCAGTAATGCTGAGAAAAATAGCCTCAAGAGTTCTGGAATTCACCAATTTTCTCTAGACCCTTTTGTATTGCAGTCCCCCTAACTATTGTCTTTTTGGATCTATAGTAATCGTATCTTCTTCTGGGTTCTTTGTTTTCGTTTAAGGTGCTGAGAATGTGTCTATGCTGAAGTGCTCAGCATTCTGGCATCTTAGCCTGGAATCAAGGCCATGAGGTTCTACAGTGCTACCAAAATGGAGTATTTGCATACATGCCTTATGGATGCAGAATGTGAAATTTCTTACATATTTTGAAACACTTTGCATATTGTTCTGTGATCCCTTGAAGCTTGGTGATATGACAAGGTCTTTTCTGTGTCTGGTTCCAGCTGGCTGTACAAACACAAATAACCCAGCAGTACTTGGGGACACTTGGCTCAAAGGCACAACCCCTGCCACTGCCATCTGAGTTCCCATGCTCAGACTCAGCTAGGCCTTCTTTTGGTTTTGTCATTTCTTTTATTTCTGCCATCTAATACTACTGTATTTCCAAGTGGAAGGTGATGGGGATGTCTCCACAAGAGATGCCTGCTCTTGCTCTTCCCCCTGAAAAATCTCAGTATATATGTTTTCTTGTTTGTTTTGTGTGTGTGTTGTTTTTTTTTAATTTTTTTCATTTTTCACCCGTTTTCTCTCTCTGTTGCTTGAGATATTCAGTTTCCCAAGCAGTATGCATGTCAGGCTGATTTGCAGTGGAGTATTTGGTTCCTCAGAAATGTAACTGCTTAGAAATTGCAAGGCTAAGATGCACACATCTGTGTGTGGATAGGGAGCGTGTGTGCGTGTGGTGGGTACTGGTGGATCCCAAGAGAAGAGTACTGAGAGGAACTCCGTGGTTTACTGCAGGAAGAAGGCAAAGAAGGCACCACAAGCAGCATGCAGGGCTAAGGGGCCTCTGCAGAGTGGCTGAGCACATAGGGAATGCTCCAGCTGTGTAAATAAAGCTGCTCATCATATCAGTCCCCTGAATCCTGATGTTTCTGAGGCTTCCACACGTAGCACTAGCTCTGTCTCCCAAACACCCTAGCCTGCAGCCTCACTTCTACTGCGCTGCAATCTCAGGGCTGTACCGCACCGAGGCTCACAGCCTACAGAGGACGTGCGAGCCTGCACGGGATGCGCCCAGCTCCCCCCAGCGCCTGTCTCCCGAAGGCTGGCGACAGCGATCAAGGACAGAGGAGGACAACTCCCCACCCCCGCTTGAGCCGACCACAGCGTCCTTCCCCGAGGGCCGTCAGAACCGGGAGCAGAAGCTGAGAGAGAGACAAGGAGTGCAGGCAGTGACAAAGGAGGAGGGAAGGACTGCGGAAAGAAAGAGCCGGGGAAAGGAGTGAGCGCAGAGGGAACTGGAGTGTACAGAAAGATGTGCATTGTATTGAAGCAAACACAGCATTAGGGAAAGAGGTGGATACAGAAATCACAACGGAATGGAAGAAGATTTGGAGAAAGAGAAAGAAGTGAAAAAGGATAAAACTCGACCTGACAGTAGGAATGCACAAATGCAAAAGAAACCAAAAGCTGGCTAGAGGAAGTAACATGACATGGTAAAACCAAGGCACATAGATGGGGGTGTGAACGTAGCCTCTGGCCCTTCCCAGGACAGGGCATTGTAGCAGAAGGATGACTGATATTTAAATGCTTCTTTGGGCGAATACCACTGGCTGAAGAGAACATTTTTAAAGATTGGATCCTTTTGTCCTTCTTTATCTTTCCCCGTGGGTGGTTTACCTCTCTTTTCCCTTGGCGCTGCTGGAGCTCTCTTAGTAGCTGGGGTTAGTCTGGCCAGTACACAGTCCTCCACTATGGTTCCTTGCTATCCTAGAACTGCCATCTCATTTCTTTAGTTTAATTTCTAAGCTGGGGAATGGCAAGTTCTACTTATCTGTGTCATCAGCAGAGGAATCTACAGTCTTCCTTATACATTCAGTCTCTTTTTTCCCAGGTTCATTTCCACTTACACACATTGTTTGCAGAATGATAAGAGACTTGGCAGGAGAGCTAATTCAGGAGTATAATCTCTAGCAAACAGAATGTACCCTGTTCCCACCTGGTCAATTAAACCGGAACAAATCTGTGCAGAAGCACTGAGCTAAGGCCATGCTCTTTCACTCCTGAAAAGATATGTGATGGCTTCTCCTGTGGATTCTCCTCAGCCCTATCTGGAACTGTGGGATGGACAGCTTATTCTCACTGCCTGCCAGCTGTCTGTTCAGGCACTGCAGTTGTAGCCAAATGTGGTGGTGTTTCCTATGTGATATAGACCCACACAACCTTCCCCAAACCCCTGAGCTCTCCAAGAGTGATGCTTCTGTTGTAAAAAGTGGTGTACATGGTGGGGAACTGTTGCTATCATAGACAAAAAGCCAAAAAGCAGTTATGAGCCTGTTTTCTCCTAATTGTCTCATAATTTGTGTTATCTCTGGAGAACTGAGAACTGAAGCTTCTCAATGCTGAAGACATCTAAACCATCTGTCTGTTCTTGAAGTAGTCTGCGACCCAGAAGTTGACCTGAGGTATGAACTGTTTTGGAGCAAATGAAGTAATCTTGAGAGAGAACTCTGAATTGAGAAATACAGACTGGAAGGAATGAGTTGTAGAGCCAAGTCTGTGACCTCTCCAGTTTACAAAGCTGTCTCTTGGGAGAGGCCTGGGCCAGAGCAACCACTGGCCTATCTATGCTATCTAAGCGATTTCCACATCAACCTCTGCTGGGAGTTGCCACAGAGGAGTAACCTGTTTGCTTCCACATCTGCATCCTAATGTTGGCGGGAACAGTAGAAACTCTAGTGGAAAGATCTGTCTGTCCATATGAAAATGAAAATGTGTATGCCAAGTCCTGCAAGAGACTTTATCAGGAATAAGGTGAGAACAACTACTGGGTTAGCATCCCTGTGCACCCTGTGCGTGACAACCCCTCTTCAGAGATATGAGGGATGACAACATACCCACTCACTTCAAACACTCTCAAGCAGGCATGCAGAATTTTCCTCTAGGCTAAGCTTAAAAAATGTACTAAAGTACTTTCCATGCATTAAGTAGGTATCATAAAATCATAGAACGGCTTGGATTGGAAGGGGACTCAAGGATCATCAAGTTCCAACCCCTTTACTGCAGGCAGAGTTGCCAACACCTAGATCAAGTATTAAATGAGGTTGCTCAAGACCCCATCCTGACCTAAAACACCTTCAGGGACAGGGCATTCACAACCTCTATGGGCAGCCTGTTCCAGCTCTTCACTGCCCTCTCAATGAAAAAACTTTCCCTTGACATCTAATCTAAATCTTCCCTCCTTTAGTATAAAACCATTTCCTCTTTTCCTATCACTACCTACCTGTGTGAAAAGTTTATTTTCCTCCTGTTTATAACCTCCCTTTAAATTCTGGAAGGCTGTAATGAAGTCTCCCTGCAGCCTTGCCTTCTCCAGGCTGAACAAGCTCAGCTCCTTCAGCCTGTCTTCATAGGAGAAGTGCTCCAGCTCTCTGATCATCTTTGTTGCCTTCCTCTGGACCTGCTCCAACAACTAACTATTTCTTTTTTGTGCTGGGGGCCCCAGAAGTGGATAAGGTACTCCAGGGGGGGGTCTCATGAGAGCAGAGCACTGGGGCAGAATCAGCTCCCTTGGCCTGTTGGCCACAATCTTCTTGATGGAATGCAGGATATGGTTGGCCTTCTGGGCTGCAAGTACACACTGCTAGCTCATGTTGTGTCTTTCATCACCAATATGCTCAAATCCTTCTCCTCAGGGCTGCTCTCAAGCCATTCTTCACCTAACCTGTACCTGTGCTTGTGATTGCCCTTGCTCAGGCGTAGGACCTTGCAGTTGACCTTGTTGAACTTCATGAGGTTGATATGGCACACTTTCAAGCCTGTCCAGGTCCCTCTGGATGGCATCCCTTCCCTCTAGCGTATCAACTGCACCACTCAGTTTGAAGTCATCTGAAAATTTGTTGAGGGTACACTCAAACCCACTGTTCATGTTGCCTACAAAGATGTTAAATAGCATCAGTCCCAGCACTGATCCCTGAGGAATATAGCTTGTCACTGGCCTCTATTTGGACACTGAATGGAGACACTGTTGGATCACAACTCTCTGAGTGCGGCTGTCCAGCCAGTTGGATTTGCACAAGTCCAGGTAGATGACGTCAGTTGCTCTTCCTTTATCCACTGATGCTGTAACTCCATCATAAGAGGCCACCAAGTTTGTCAGGCATGATTTGCCCTTGGTGAAGCCATCTTGGTTACCACCAATCACATCATTTCTATTTTCTGTATGCCTTCCTTAGGGCCTTCAGGAGGATCTGCTCCATGATCTTGCCAGGCATAGAGGTGAAACTGACCGGCTTGTAGCTCCCCAGATCTTCCTTTTGTCCCTTCTTGAAAATGGGAGTTATGTTTCCCCTTTTCCAGGAACTTCACCAGATTGCCATGGCCTTTCAAACATGATGGATAGTGGTTTGGCAACTTGATCCACCAGTTCCCTCTGAATCTGAGCACTTCAGCTTTTTCCATATCCCTCATGACCAAGGCTCTGGTTTCCCTCTGGAAAGGGCCCACATATTCCCCAGTCTTCCTTTCATCACTTATATACCTGTATAATTATTCCTTGTTCCCTTTTATGTTCCTGGCTAGATTTAGTCCCATCTGGGTTTACCCTAACCTGATCGCTTACTGCTCAGACATCTTTGTAATTCTCCCAGGTAATCTGTTCCTGCTTCCACTCCCCACAGACTTTCTTTTTGCACCTAAGTAAGTCCAGAGACTCCTTGTTGATTCATGGAGACCTCCTGGCATTCTTGCCTGCCTTGTACTTTCTTAGGACGAACTGCTTCCTGAGAAATGAGAAAGAATGGGATCAAGTGCATCCTCAGCAATTTCCTGAGGGTGCATGAGATCCCATCATGGATGTCAATGATTAAAGATGTTAAAGAGTACTGGTTCCAAGACAATTCCTTGGGGAACACCACTCATCACCAATCTCTCACTGGACATAGAGCCATTGACCACAACCCCTCTGTCTGTGGCCTTCCAACCAATTCCTTATCCACCAGTCTTCAAATTTATATATCTCCAATTTAAACATAAGTATGTGGTGGGACACCATGTCAAGAGCCTTGCAGAAGTCCAGGTAGATGACATGAGTTGCCTTCCTTTTGTCCATCAGTGTCATCTCTGCATCATAGAAGGCCATGAGATTGATCAGGCATGACCTTCCCTTGGTGAAGCTGTGCTGGCTGTATTGAATCACCTGTTCATCCCTTCTATACATTAATATGTTTTCCAGGAGGATCCGTTCCATGATCTACCCAGGCACAAATGTGAGGCTCACAGGCCTGTAGTTCCCCAGATCTTCCTTTCTCCCTTTCTTATAAGTGAGAGTCATCAAGGACTTTGCCTGAAAGCCATGACTTTTCAAAAATATGGTGAAGAGCAGCTCAGCAACCACATCAGCCAGCTCCATTAAGACCCTGGGATGCATGTCATCCAGCCCCATAGACTTGTACACAGTCTTTTGAAACAGTCTTTGACTTCCTTTACCCTTATAGTGGGGGGCAATTTGCTCCTCCAGTTCTCACCTAGAGTTTCAGGGATGTGAGTTTCAGGGCTATGAGAAATAAGAATCCTGGCTGACAGTGAAGACTGAGGCAAATAACTCCAATGAATTACTATGAGTACCTCAGCTTTCTCCATATCTTTTGTTGCCAGTTATGCTTTCTCATTTATCAGAGGAGGTATGTTCTCTTTGGCCTGTCTCTTCTGACCAGTGTAACTGTAGAACCTCTACTTGCTGTTATTAACATCCCTCACCAGGTTCGGTTACATCTGCGCCTTGGCTTTCCTGACCTCATCTCTGCACGTCTGGACAGTATCCCTGTATTCTTCATAGGTGACACATCCTTCTTTCCACTGCCTGTACATGCCCTTCTTTTCTCTCATTTTGACAGGCTGTTCCTTGCTGAACCATGGTTTATTGCCTCCTCTGCCTGTTCTTCTGCATGGGAGGACAGAGAGCTTTTGTGCACTCAGAAAGGCACCTTCAAAGAGTAACCAGCTTTTCTTCACTCTTTTGTCTCTAAGGACAGCTTCCCAGGAGATCTCATCCAACAATTCCTTAAGCAGCCTCAAGTTTGCTCCCCCAAAACTCAGGATCCTAGCTCTACTCTTTTCCAGGCCCACATTTCTTGAGAACATGAATGCAACAAGGGCAAGGTTGCTGCAGTTGAGGCTGCTTCTTTAACAATTTTCTCACATTGGTGAGCACCAGGCCTGGCAACACTTCACCTCTGTTTGGTCTGCCCAGTACCTGAACTAGAAAGCTATCATCAATAGACTCCAGGAGTCTTCTGGATTGCTTGCAGCTCACTGTGTTGTTTTCCCAGCAGATATCTGGATGATTGAAATTTCCCATCAGGTTAAGATTCCTTGAGCATGACATAGAAGCATGCGTACAAGTATTTTAGCTGCATTAATGTATTCTCAGATATAAAAGCATGAGCATATATATATATTCATGGGTATAAAAGAATAGATGCACGCACATTTCAATATTATGAATTAATACACTGGTAATCTCAGACACTAGTATTTGTACAGGCATGCAGTAGCACAGTATCACATATCTGTGTCAGAACTCAGAACATATTATAAAGAAAAGCATGAGTGATGTAGACCTCTGAGAATCCCCCCTCTTCCCCCCCAGCAGTTGTGTATTCAGCACCCTTACACAGCCAA
Organism: Perdix hodgsoniae; assembly: GCA_035772895.1. Taxonomy (NCBI): domain Eukaryota; kingdom Metazoa; phylum Chordata; class Aves; order Galliformes; family Phasianidae; genus Perdix; species Perdix hodgsoniae. The sequence goes on from JAPSGF010000091.1 coordinate 575,768, forward strand.
GCAGATGAAGGTAACCATGCTACTTTCCAAAAATATGAAGGAGGCCACAGGCAAGCAGATACATGTGTGCGTAGAAGTGGAAATGAGTAGTGGCAGGCAGAGTGCACAGATCTTCAATGCAATGTTAGGACTTATCTGGAGGGAGCAATAGAAGAGCCAGATTGGTTTGCATAAGCAGGACAAAATAAAGGGCAGGATTACTGGATGGCGACTAGGTGGCTGTGACTCACTAGGGGCCTTACATAGCCATCCTGCAGGGGCTGCATCCTGCTCATCTCAAGCTTCTCTAGCCAGCCCTGTGCACACTGGGGAGTAGGCTTGGGTATGCTCCCCATCACTGTCCTGTTTTTGTGGCACCATAGCATGGTGCAGTTGTGCATCTGCCCTGAAATGTCACTGACCATCTTCCAAGAGTGGCAACAGAAATGCTTAGAAAAACAGGCTGTCTTTGGAGGGAGGCCTTTCTCCAAATTTGTAGGGTGGGGGTAAGCCCAGCAACTGTGCTGATTGCCTGAGTTTTGCAAGAAAAAGGAAGGCAAATGAAGCATATGAAACCGATGTAAGGGAGATACCCACCCCAAGGTTGCTGATGTCCTGGATGGGAGGACAGAATTGCTGGGGTGGGAAGGAAGGACTGTGTGCCACAATACTTTCTACCCTCTCTCTGATGGCTGGCAATGTAGAGCTAGACTGGTGATCTAAGGTGGCCCTTCCTAGTCGTGATTTACCCTCATTCTTCCTGGTGCACTATGCATGGAGAGGGGCAATGTGTTGCACTTTAGAGTACTCTTCACATCCTTTTCCATCCTGCTTGTAACAATACATAGACTGCTGCTTCTACTCATTGCTACTGAGCAGCAAATACAGGATTCTGTATGGTGTGGGGGAAGGGGTAGCACTGCCATGGGGCAAGTCAGAGCATCTTCCTGTGCACTAGCTGGCTTAGCCACTGTGTGAAACATACCCAGTAAAAGAAGAGAGCGTGTCTCAAATCCCACCTTCGCCAGTTCAACAGCAGCTGGTTTTAATCAACAGCAGTGAGGTGAACAAGGCTGCAGAGCAGAGTGGTTATCCAGAAGCTTTATTTCCTTTATTTATTTGTGAATCTAATTACACATGGTCTTACTGAGGCAGTTTTCACAGTCCCCGCTTTCTTCCCCCCGAGCTACAACCCTGCATGGAAAATGTGATTCAGGCCATGTGCTAGGGAGCAGAATATATGGCATGATGAGAAATGCCTCCAGTAGTGGTATTTGTGAATCTGCAGCTCTGCTTGGGCCTAGTTATATGTGAGTGTGTTTGTGTCTGAGCTGCTGTGTTAATATACGTATTTGTCTTATATATGTAATTGTGGGGCAGTGTGTGGGCAGTGTGTGCATAGTGGGTGGGTTTGCCTCTGCATATTGCGTGTGTGTTCTGGCTGTGTGCATAGCTTTCTGTTGCTAATGTTCGGGTGTGAAAAGTATGCCTAAATGGGGACAAGAGATAAAGTGGCTTACACTGCTGAAATGTCTCCACCCCATGCCATGGTGTGAGGGCCAAGACTGGCTCTATGTGCCAGCAGACAGCATGCCCTGGTACTTAGTGCACTTCTGGATTGGCTAGGCTAGGCATAAAATGCTGAAAGCAAATGATTTCTGGATAGTATTGTATCTGTATTATTGCAGCACTGCATCTCTAAGCAGAGTACATCAGACTTCCTGTCATCTCTCTTTTGGGCTTGCTCAGTGCCCTGCATGTACTTGAGAGGTTTTCTTTTTATGTCTTCCAGAGAAAAACTGTTTCCTATTAAGAAACAACCCCTCCCCTCCCTTCTGAACATATTGTTTTGCCAAGATTATTTTGCAGAAGACTAATAATAAAAAAAACCACTCTTTATGCTGCTTTTCAGTCCTCAAGAAAAGAAGGGAATGGTCTCAGCAGAAGATTCAACTGAACTGCAACCATTACTTCCTGATCTGTCACCTTCTATTCTTCTGATCTCTTTATGAATTGATCCCCAACCCAACCACTCTACTGAACCTAGTATGCTTTCCTGTTGCTATGATGCTGGTCAGGACTTTGCTAGTAAAATATCTTTTTAATTTTACTAGTCTGAACTTTTTTTTCTCCATTTATGATTATGTTTTTAAATTGAATTTAAATAGCCTGTATGTTTTCATCCACTGCCTCTCAAATCCAGTTTCTTGATCAGGGTAGAGAAAACTTAGTAAGATCCATTGACTGTTAAAACCCTTGCTGCAGATATTTAGGCCAAAGCCTTTTTCTTTTGTGCTGCAGCCTCCTGGCAACTTACCCCTGTGTGTTGCCAGCACAGGTCTGCCAGTGCCTTCTACCTCCACAGCCCCCGCAGTATCTCAATCCTGAGAAGCTTCTGAACAATTTCAAACAGCTCACCTGTTGCCTGTTGACACCAGAAAAAAGGAAGCCAAAATGGAGAAGGATCATATAAAGGACTGTTGGTTATGAAAACATTTGTACAGCGTTCTCCATGAGTCTCATGCATATACTTCATTGTTGCTATTCTTAGGTATAAACCAATATTAAAGACGATAAAAAGACAGTACAAGGAAAAAAAACCAAAACATTATCAACAACAAAAACAAATACAGAAATAAACGGCTTCTGTCTATAGTGGAAAGCTTGGTTGCCTTTGCAACTTTAATCAGAAAAAGAAAAGGTAGGTGGCTTAGAGCGAAAGAAGTGGATGAGGCCTGAAGTGCTCAATCGACTTTCTGGGTGTCACATCTCTCTCGTAGCGCAGAGCTGTGTGCAGAAAACAACTATCACCATAATGCTATTGCTCATGGTTTGCTCTCCTGCATGTTGTTTTCTGCAGGTTTGTTTTTGTTTGTTTGTTTGTTTTTGTTTGTTTCTTATGTTGTTTTTATTTGTTGGTTTTTTTTCCTCGAAAAAAATACTTCCCCTTTGCAAGTGATCATTAAAGTATTAGAAGCTTTTGACAGCAATGATTTGATTAACAAACTAGGTTAATTAGGTAGGTTTTAAGAAGCCTCTGCTACATTTCACCATGGAAAAAGGCAGAGGTTAAAGAAGACTTTGGATTAATGATAGTGTGTGTTCTCCTTATTGATGATTCCATAATTTCTTCCTGTACTTCTGTCTGCTTGTGCTTGTCTTTTCTATCAACTCACCTGTTATCCTTTTCCTCTCATAGTCTGCTGCTGCCTTTTCTTTTGTTTTTTCTTTTATTTCTCTGCTTTGATCCTCTGTTGATTTCTCTTTTCCACCTTAATATTTTTTTTTTGTTTCTTGTTTTGTTTTAGTTTGGTTTTGTCTTCTGTCTCTCCCTTCACTATCTCTCTTTGCGCTCTTTTAACATTCTGCTGTCTACAGACCAACCTATTCCTCACCCATCATCTTGTTTCTTTCTCTTATCTTTCTTTCTTTCTCCCACTCTTTCTCAGCTCTTCTCAACAATGAAAGTTACTCACGGTTAGTGGGGGATGCATCTGGCCCCTGCTGGCTCTTGTTCTCTCTCCTTTGTTCTGAATACGCTTTTGTTAGAAACACAACAGAAAACTGCAAAATCATCTCTCAAGGCAAACACTGCATAATAATTCTCCTTGTTCATTCTCCTCTTATCTCTGAAGAATTTGTTCTCCAGGCAAAACAGGAAGAAACATGAGAAAGGATTCACCGCAATCCTTTGGAATTTGAATGCAGAACAAAGAGGGGTGGGTGGAAAGTAACTTAAGGAGAAAAAGAGGCAGGAAAGAACTTTGTGGAACATTCCCAGTTGACTGAATACTGAGCAGATATGACAAAGCAGCTAAGCTAAGGTGGAATTTATTTTGACAGGAGCTTGCTTGGATGCAAGTGTAATGATGCTAAGTTGATCAGTTCCTGCCTATCAGTTCCTTTTCCCAATAAGTTGTGGAGGCATGGATGATATAAAAAATATTTTTTAGCACTCAGCTTCCTATGCCTTCTCACTATACTTTCTGAGCCAGGACCTTGTGTGTATGTAATGTGTTTGCCAGAGAGAACCGTGCCTGCTGGAGCTCCGCTGCTGTACTCAAAAAACCAAAGCAAGGTGCTTCTGGCTGGACCATTTTCCAGCTCCAACCCTTGTGATAAACTATGAACAGGCTTGCTTGTTGTTGGAGTTCTTTCTTAATGCTGAATAAGCATCCTCTGATAAAAACAGCTGGAGAATGTAGGTTACTTGGAAATGAAACATTATTTGGCATGGACCATTTTAGTTATGTCTTACATAACTAAGTTCCAAGCTAAAATAAATGAAGCTTCTCAAGTATACTAGTCTTTCCCAATTCACATTGTTCTATGGCCAGGATACTAGTGTATCCAACTGTGGGGTAGTCAGCATGAAGTTCTGCCTGGCCCTTTCCTTGAAAAACTGTCTGGCTGACAACTGGTAACCTGCAGTGAGCCTCCATCTTCATGCAATTTGCTCTCTACAACTATCTGAAAACAGGTTGTTGTGAGGTTTGGGATCAGTCTCTTCTGCAGCCTAACTAGCGATAGGACTAGTGGGAATGGCCTCAAGATGTATTCAGGTTGAACATTAGGAATAATTTATTCTCTGAAAGAGTGGTCAGGTGCTGGAACAGGCTGCCCAGGGAGGTGGTTGAATCACCATCCCTGGAGGTGTTCAAGAAACATTTAGATGTTGTACTAAGGCAAATGGTTTAGTGGGGAAATATTGGTGGTAGATGGACAGTTGGAATAGATGATCTTGGAGGTCTTTTCCAACCTTGATGATTCTATTATTTTGTGATTATATTCACATATATAAAACGATAACAACACACACACATAAAACAAACAAACAAATAAACAAATAAACAAAGAAACAAAAATCCAACTCAACCTTATGAAGTAGATAGTTTTAATTGGTGCAGTATCAGGTATCTCTGCTAAGAAGGCATTAAAATACTTTCCCCATAGCTACTCAAAGATCCCTCAAAGCTACTTATGAGCTTCATAAAAACATTCTTCATAAAAGCAATGTGGGAAGTAGATGTCTAGGACAGAAACAAAAGTGTTATTTAAGAGGAACAGATTGTGATGGCAAACTTTAAAACTAAGTATTTCAGTACCACCTGAATAACTGGAGGAAAACTAACTGAAATGGGAGAGTGGGGTATTTTCTCCACATTTCTTAAGGAAATTTCTTTCTCAGTGATGGATTTTCAGCTTCTGTCTCTTTTTTACTGCCTTTTACTCCATCAGCTCTATAAAGATAAGAAACCGTCATTCAGTTTGTTCTGCATCTTGTATCAGAGACATAATTTTCAGTTAAACTTGTATTGCTTCTAACTTGGACTAGAAGCTAAACATGTGTTTAAACTAATTTAGTCAAACTTCATGATTAATGTAATCTTGAAATATGAATTTCCCAGCACTTGCAACTGAGTCATGTGGGCCCAGAAGGAAGCAGAAGTGATGCAATTTGAGCAGATTTTTTTTCTGTCCGGAGATTTCCTCTGAAACTTGGAAATGCTTAGACTCTCTTCAAGTATAGCAACTTCACAGATTAACCAGTAATTGAATATATTCAGAGCTAATGCCAGAGATTGAGACATCTATGTAATCAGATTCAAGCTGGAGTTTGTTATGCGTGCAATTAAGTGGGAAATAAGCTAGGAACAAGAAAAATAAATGTGAGCCACGGACAGTCAAAGTGTTAGGGAGCTAGGGCTAGATCTGGCAGCCTGGTAGAAGCAAGGCTCCACAGCTCCTCGATCCCAAATGCCACCAGCCCTATAATCTCAGTAGTGACATGTATGTGAAGAGATATGTTTACCACATAAATACCTATATATGTGACTGCCACACAGATACATGAGCAGAAGGGCAGACTGACATGGAAGTGTCTGTGAAGGAAATGAATTCCTCTACGAGGAAAAAATTCCACATGTTAACATTCATTAACCCTTGCTGAGTATTTATGGAAACTAAATAATGGATGTGAGCACAGTGGATGGTACAGTGAATGTGGTGACAGTGGATCACCTCCACTGGTACAGATTTTTACAAGCACAGCATGAAGGCTCTTTCTCATCACAGGTGAAAATGCATAGCTAATGGTGGTGACTATGTTGAAAAGCTGTGTTTTGTAGCTGAGAATTTGCTCTATCCAATAGTGTTATCGTGTCCTTTGTATCTGCTGGGAGTTTCCATGGAAAGAAACAGGAGGCATTACTTTTGGAGTAACCTAATACAGAATACAGTTCCTGAATCACAGTCTCCCCTTTTGCTGGCACCCGATCATTTGAGACCTGAAGCCTGCAGCCATAGTACAGTTTCTTACACAGATGGCCCCTCTCGCAGCTGTCTGGGACTCCTCCTGATCCTTCCAAGAAGCAGCTCCTTTACACTCATTGCTTTGCAACTTCCTGCACACCTGGGGTCATTTCACCACAGGCACGTGGGCTCCTCTGATCCACAGTCCTACTGCAGTGGCTGGTACTCAGGCTTCCATGCACACACCCAAAATGGGGTGTTCATCAGCTAGAAGAGTTAGAAATGAAATTTAATGGCAAGTTAGGAGAGATTGTGCTGGTGAGGCATAGAGTAGGGCACTGGTCAGCCAGAGATTTAGATGAGACAAAACCTTTTCCCTTATTTCTCCACTTTCCCACACTTGTTCCTCCCCAAACGACCTAGACTATTCCCTTCTTCCACTTCTGATTCTTCTCCTAATTGTAAGCCCTGTGGAACGTGCGTCCCATGCTGCAGTGCACATCCCCACACCCCCATCCCAGCCTGAAAGGCGCTCCGACATCGCTTAGAGCTTTGGGTTTCACACCTGGACAATAGAGCATCCCCGGGAGTGGCCCAGCCAGGTGGTATTTCCTCTGAGCCCCCAATTGCTTTCCCATCTGCCATTTTGCCCCTCTGGGTATGTAGAGATGAGACTTTGATGTGCTGATGGCTCCGGTAATGAGCCGAGGAGGACCTGGGCAGGGCTTTATTGTACATTCCCTCCCCTCATTGTCTCTCCGTGCTCCTCTGTGGGAGTGCAGAGGAGCTTTTATCATGTAACCTAAGAAAGAGGAATTTGCAGACTTCCTTTTACACAACACCCTTTTTTTTTTTTTTTTTTTTCCTCCTGATGGCGACATTAACAACGCAAAAAGGCCCGTGAAAGGAGTGAGACGAATTGCTATACTATTTGAACTATAAATTTTCAGTTCTGTACCCATCTGTGATCAGATGGCAAAGAAACAGTAACGTAGTTACTGTAGTAACGAACTTAAAACGTCCCTTAGATTCCTCTGAATCTGGTAACAAAAATGATGAGCACACACCAGATAATTTTCCATTGCAAGGAAATGACATTACGACAACTTCCTTTGATTGCAACCTTACCCCTGCCCCGTGTCTGAGCTGTTACCATTCGCAAAATGCTCAGAAGAATTCAGTGAAGACGTGTGCTGTTTGACAACATTTTTATGTGGAATTGAAAGTACAGCTCTGCATTGCTCTTCTGGTAGAAACACAGCTTTTTTTTTTTCTATTTTTTTTTTTACCTGAAGGATGGGCTGCAAATGAATTTATAATATAGGAGCCAGTCTGATTGGAAAATGTGCTGGGATGGGACTAAGTGCAGCTGCAAAGAGACACCCCAGGCTTTATCCCCATTGCTTATAGCTTTTTTTTCTTCTTTTTTTTTTTTTTTTTTTAAATATATATCCTTAAGCGAAACAAATAGCAAACAAAAACCACACCCAAGCATCCAGAAGTCTCCTCCATAAGGTACAAATTAGGAACCAGCACCCGGCGTAGCTTCTGCTTTTGCCCGTGTGTGCTCTATGTCTAACTACAGCTTCAAAACAACGTCCTGCACGCAATCCACCGGCGTATGGCACTGGCATCCATCAGCTGATACTTGCACAGCGTCAAGCCTGCCTCTTCAGGCGCTGCCCCGCACCCTCACAAATTTTTCCTACATCCTACAGCATCAGCGACTGGCTGCACATCCCACACCACTTCGGCGCAGTGGAAACCGAAGGGCGGCGGCGACGCCCGCCGCCGCCACTCCTCCCCCGGCTCCTCCTCTGTCCCCCTCCCACAGCTGAGCCCATAAACACGTCGATGCCGGGGGGCTATAGGGCGCGCTGTCACGCAGGCGCTGCAACGGTGCGTGCGCGTGGGCGGAGTAGCTCTGGGGTTCAGTTAGGCTGGGTGCGGACGCTGGAGCCGTTCGTTGCAGGAGATGGCTGACAAGAAGGTGAGGAGCGCGGGCGGTCGCCTCGTCGGAGCCGATGCAGAGCCGGGGCTGGGGTGCCGGGGGTTCTCTACGGGAGCGGGGGGGGATCTGGTCGCGGCTAGCGGCGGGTTGCGGTTCATCGCCGTGGCGTCACCCGCCGCCATCGGGTTGTGAACGAGGAGGGATGTGGTGGTGGGACAGGCAGGCCGCGGTTCTTGGCCGGCGGCTCGGCGAGAGCTCTGTCTATCGTGAAAGGACGGGGAGCTTATCGGGGAAGGCTTGTTGCAGGCCGTGGGGTTGATCCGTTGGTGCGTGTCACCGGCTGCCCGCGTGACGCCGGCTATATTTAATTCGCTTTGATCACGGCGTGTCTTTTGTTGGCTGACTAGTGGTAATCTGTCCCATAGTTAAGAATAACGGATTCGTGGTACTTAAATGAGGGTTGTTAAAACAGGCGTTCTGTTGGTGGCGTTGCGGCTTACGTTAAGACTATCCCTCGGCTTCCAGGAGAAAAGAGAGCCAAGCCCTTTCCCTTTTATAGAGAGCTGGGTGCACTTGGCCACGAGTGAACTACGCACCCGTGGGCTGCGGTGAGTCTAGGAGCATCCAGAGGAGTGGGATATCAAGGGACTTCTACGCAGCGGGAAGGGCAGTCAGGAAACCTCGTGCTCTCGCCTCCATGTTAATGAGACATGAGAGGAGCGTGAGACGCTGAAATAAAAGGAGGGAGAGAGAACTGACAAAAGTCGCTCAAGAGTGTGGCAGAGGCATCTCAAGTTGGATTTAAAAACTTATGCTACTCTGAGGTTGCTGTCGGTGAAGGAGAGGGGAGCTGTTGCAGGGTGCTTCACGAGCTGCTACTGAATCCTGATCATGCTAGCGGTCGGAGGAAGAAGTGCTAGTTTGAGCATCTTACCACTGTATAGGCCTCAACCTTAGGCCTTTACATACTGCTTTATATTGCTGTGTTATTTCTGAGTTTCTCTGTTTTGGGAAGTGTTCCCCTAGTAGTAACAAATGATCCATATGTAAACTGTGGTCTCTCGCTAGAGAGGCTGGATCAGGCCATGTGATATCTTGGATGGTATGAGACTGCGTGGCAGTTCAGTAACCGGCAACAGTCAGGAGAATGGAGCGTGAAAGGTGGTGAGAAGGAACTAACCTTGTTATAACTTGATTCTGTATGGACCGTATAGGCAAGAGGTGCTCACAAAGCAGGTGTCCTATAATTCCTGCTGTGTCCAGAAGAAAAGGGTGAACTATGACTACAAGTAGGGCCTTGAGAGGTAGGATGCTCTTGTGTCAGTTACTGTGTTAGAAGTGGACAGCTGAACTGTGATCTTTGGTATACCTGCTAAGGTGAATAAGGGCTTAGTTGTCTTAATTGGTGTCTAGGTGCTTTGGAAGATTGTTTCTGTGCCAGAACTTCTTACACCAAAGAGGGGATGATCCACAGGATGGCAGATAGAAGGCATACCTTGTTCAGTTGTGAATAATAGCATGAGATTTGTCTGCTCAATGCAGAAATATAGGAATATATCCCTTACCTCCAGCATTAACCTTAGTAGGAAGAGACCTTAGCATGAGATATTTAAATGATGTAGCTGAGGTAAACCATGCATTAATTTGCTTTCTTTTTATTGCGGCTTAACTGGTAGCTTTCTGGGGGGGTGTACTGGCCAGAAAAACTTACATGCCTGAAAGTCTGGTACAGATAGCATTAATGCTGACAGGTTTCTGGAGTCAGCTGGAAAATGAGTGACTGGAGGTGCTGTGACAGCAGGCCCCATGGAGTACTTCATGCTCCCCTGCCAGCCTTAGAAGAATAATTGAAAAACCTTGTTGTACTTCTTGAAAGCTTTCAATTGCTCCTGGAACAGAAACATGGTATTTTCAAATAGTGCCCCTGAAGTACTGGCTGTGTAAGTTCCAATTCCAGAATCACTTGCTCCCTCCTGCTTCCTTAACAGCTGGGTTAAGCTTTGCAAACTTAAAAAAACAAGCAAAAAAATAAACAACAACAAAAAACCCTGGAAAATATCAGATGCTTTTCTCTGACAGTTAAGTCTCTCGGTCTTTGGGACTTCTGCAGATTGCAGCTGCTTCCTCTACAGCTTTGAGTGTTGAGTAGTTATTAAATTAAAAAAAAAAAAATTCACATGTACTCAAATTCCAGGAGCTGTGCTTTGTTTTGAATATTCACTATTGACTCAGTGGCAAGAAAAATAAATGAGGAATGCTGGCAGCACAGCCTTTTCTGTGAGGGAAGCTGCTGTGCCAGCTTCAGGGGAGGGTTGGGGACTTCTAGCCTGGGAAAAGCAGATCTGCTGCTGAAAAGTGCAAACTTTAACTGTTAGAAGTGACTGCTAGTGTAGTCCTTATGTAGATTTGAGAAGCATTAGCATTATTATATCCTACTTATTTTTGGGACTTCCTCAGTTGAAATGAGGAAGAGTTAGACCTTTGTTTCATGACATGGCAGAGATCAACAGAGCTTTTCTATAAAGCAGATCAACCTAAAATAACAGCTGCTAATGGAGCTGTGTGTTCATTACTAATGAGCGAGAAGTAGTCAAATATGATGTATAGATGTAGGACCTGATAGGCTCTCCTAATCACAGAACTGTTACTGTTCAGTTGCGCCTGTTTTCAGATTGTTGGTACCTACCCTCACTTGATACAAGCATGTCCCTTTACCTTTTGGCTCTTCATTGAAATTGGCCCACCTGTGTCTTCTATTTATGCTGAAGAGAAACACAAGTTATGTAGAAAGCATGAACCAATTAACCAAACAGTTGCATTCTCTTATTTTCAGAAAATCACTGCATCCCTTATCTATGCTGTTACTGTTGCTGCTATTGGATCTCTCCAGTTTGGATACAACACTGGTGTCATTAATGCTCCTGAAAAGGTGAGAGGAGGAATGAGTTGGGGAGGAGAAAAAAAAAAATAGCATAGGAAGGAGAGAGGAGCTGTCAGGCAGCTAATAGTTTAGTTGTGGTGTTTGAATTGAAGGAAAGAAGACATTCAAAGGACAGGAAAGTTACCGGCAAGGAGAGAGATCAGAGAGAATGAATATTTTAATTTGGAGTGCAGTCTAGCTGAAAGGAAGGGGTCCATCTACCGTTTCTTGGAATGTCACCTACTTCAGGGGTTGTAATTTTGTTTCTTGGTAGTTTTTTTTTTTACCCTTCCCCTTTAGGGCACAAGAGGAAAGGAAACACAATTCAGTTATTTCTGACAGGTGCTACTCTGCTCCAAACTCTTACAAATTGAGTAAGAACGTGCTTCTGGCCTGTTGCACCAGGTCAGAAGATAAGGCAGAATATTCTGAGTCAGAATGAAACAGCTGGGGCAGAGAAGGCGTGTAGATAGCAGTGAGCAGAGATAAGCTGAGAGGGTTGGTAGGGATTACTATGGCTTTAGTTTTCTCTTAGGGCCTCTGACTTGTTCGTTTATTTATTTGTGTTAAGTGTCAATTCAGTGTTTGTAAAAGAAAAATCATGCTTATACCATCAGAAAAAAAGAAGAAAATTAGAAATGCAGTTTTCTTGTAACTAAGATGGTTCTCTTCTCAGGAACTGAGTCACCAATACCACATCCACCCCACTTCCAGGAATAGATGTCACATCACATCCTGGGGGGTAGGGTCCTTCCTAGCTAATGTCCTGCTGCCATCTGCTGGGGGCTGGCATTCTGGGCCACATCCCCTTCAGTTCTTGCAGTGCTCCTCTTCGTTATCAAAGAGGATACCTCAGATTGGAACAGAACTCTGTTATGTCACATCTCATCTTGTCCCAAGGAGCAGTGAAGGATTGTTTTGCATAATGCTTCCACTTTCAGGCTTAACTTGGTGGAACTTTGTCTCTTGAACTATTTTCATTGCAGAGAGCCCTTCTCTATTGCTAGATTTCTGATGCTGCCAGAAATGTTCTCTGGCTGTTTTTCTTATTCTCATGCCTGAAGCACCAGCAGTGACCCTGATCATCTGAAAACATTCAGAAGATAAGGCCACTTTCCTTAATTATGACAGTTCTATGTGAAGCAATCCATTTCTTACCATTCTACTACCAGTCTCTGAACTTCTCAGTGAAACTTTTATTCCTCTTTCATCATTCTGATCTCTTCCTTGTATAAGCTGCTGCTTTCTACTGAATTTTTAATGCCTATTTTTGCTGCGTAACTCCTTGAAAATAGAAAAACAATCCCAGTTTTTTTTTCCTAAATTCCTCTCCCATGGGATTGGAAACCTTCCTTACCTACTTGGGTTTCTCTTGCAGATCATCCAGGCCTTCTTCAACAGAACTTTATCTCAGCGGAGTGGGGAGGCTATCTCCCCAGAGCTTCTTACCTCGCTGTGGTCCCTTTCTGTGGCAATCTTCTCAGTAGGAGGTATGATTGGCTCCTTCTCAGTCAGCCTTTTCGTCAATCGATTTGGCAGGTAAGTTGGGAAGACGAATACAAGTTATTAGTGAATTTATGCTCTGCTGTGGAATTTTGGGAGGAAGAGGGCAGAGATGAGAACTGTTGCAGGCCAAGGCAGAAGCTGAACAGGAAATACTGTTCTCTCCCTGCTTCCAAGATGTCATGGATAGCTTTATCTTGCTCCCTATGGTTTTCTTGATCTATTACTAGTTAAAGCTCAGCCTTGGTATTTCTGTCTTGGCAGGAGAAACTCCATGCTGCTGGTGAACATCTTGGCTTTTGTTGGAGGGGCTCTCATGGCCTTATCCAAGATTGCAAAGGCAGTGGAGATGCTGATAATTGGGCGCTTCATTATTGGCCTTTTCTGTGGTCTGTGCACTGGCTTTGTTCCCATGTACATCAGTGAGGTCTCACCCACCAGCCTTCGTGGAGCCTTTGGAACCCTCAACCAGCTGGGCATAGTTGTAGGCATCCTGGTGGCCCAGGTAGGCTTGACAGACTTCTACTTGGAGAAAAAGGGTATGTGAGGGAAGGCTTCGTGGACTTGATCTTGTGAAGTAGTTCTGCCTTTGTCATCAGGAGCAGTGTCTTGTCCTCTCATAATCTATTTCAACAACTTACTTTCTCTCAAATTCTTTGTGTAGATTTTTGGCCTCAAGGAGATAATGGGGACTGAAACACTTTGGCCACTGCTGTTGGGGTTCACGATTCTTCCAGCAGTTCTGCAGTGTGTGGCTCTTCTTTTCTGCCCTGAGAGCCCCCGTTTCCTGTTGATCAACAAGATGGAGGAAGAGAAAGCACAAACAGGTAAGAACTTGTTTCTGAAGGGGCAGCACTGTATTTTAATGCCCTGCTCTGAGCTTGAGTGGAAGGCTGAGATTGTCTTTAGAATCTCTGGTAGACAGGGATGTGAATCCCAGAGGGTACTAACCCTTCCCTTCCATCGTACCAGTGTCAGGAGTTAAGAAACCTGTAATCCCAATGAACTCCTGGTAGGATTAAGAAGTGAGGAGTGGAACCTGGCCTGGTAGGATGTGGCAGTACCAGCTGCTGCAAATATTAGCTCCACCTGAAGCAAATTTAACAATGGATTAGGAGGGATCTACCCCTACCACAGAGGCCTGGAATCATCTCTGGCAAGAAATAGGGATCAAATGCAAGTTCAGAGCACAAGTAACATGAAGAGGGTCTAAGTTTGGTTTCCATGGTGATCACAGCTACCTGAACAGTGAGTTGAAAATATGAGCCAAAGCTGCATACAGTGGCTCTTGCTTTGCAGCAGAGCAGGCCCAAACACAGGCTTGTATATGGTTCTGTCTTCCCAGTGTGCTTTCCCTCAAATAGCAGAATGGTCTGGGGGAACTTAATGGTTGTGGGGATGTTCCACCTTATGCTTTTGGGTTCTTTCCTACAGTTCTCCAGAAGCTCCGTGGAATACAAGATGTATCTCAAGACATCTTGGAGATGAAAGAAGAGAGTGCTAAAATGTCTCAGGAAAAGAAAGCAACTGTACCAGAGCTCTTCCGCTCTCCAAACTATCGTCAAGCCATTATCATTTCTATTATGCTACAACTCTCTCAGCAGCTCTCAGGCATCAATGCTGTGAGTTACCTTTGTCATGTCTATTGGGCTTCTGGGTGTATTTGTGCTTCAAGGTAGCTGCTTGCTGTTTGAGAAAACTACTCTTTCAAAGATGTTTTTCATCTGGAAAACATTTTTGTGATGGTGTAGAGGTTGTGAAGATGAAGATGGCGATCCTTTCGGCCTTTGTCTCCTGCATATACCCTGGCAGGATGTTAGAGATATGCATCAGGCAAATGGAACTTGACTGGAATTGTGCTGTTGATTGCTTTTATACTGCTGAGTGCTTGTTAGGGTTGTGCCATTAAGTAAGGAATGAGGAACACGCTTTCAAATACTAAGACTGCAATGGTGTCCAACTTTTTGCTTCTCTTCCTAGGTATTCTATTATTCTACAGGGATTTTTGAAAGAGCTGGTATCACACAGCCTGTGTATGCTACCATTGGAGCTGGTGTGGTTAACACAGTCTTCACTGTTGTATCCGTAAGTAGAACAGGACCTTCTTGTGAGGAAAAGTTGCTTGTCTGCATGGGATCTTCTAAGAGATGTGACTGAAGACAGGTAGTTGTGCTGTGGTAAAGCAGTAGTTAAATATTGGCCTACAAGAACAAAGACAAGAATGCATTAAAAGTATTGTAGAAGAAGAGAACATATATTTTTAAGAGGAAAAAAATAAAGGATGAAAGTAAGAGTGTTGTCGGAGGTAGAAGATAAGGGAAGGCAGTAAGAAGATAAATACTTGTACTGAAGAGCAACTTGATAACTTGACATTGAGGAATACAGGAAGATGCAAAAGAGATGCAGTGCTTGCTGACTGAGGGAGCCTCTTCTGCTTTTGCTACTTAACTTAATTCTTTGTGTTTTCAGCTGTTCCTGGTAGAGCGTGCAGGGCGCAGGACCCTCCATTTAGTTGGTTTGGGTGGCATGGCTGTGTGTGCTGCTGTTATGACTATTGCTTTGGCTCTGAAGGTGAGTAATTGATTGTTTTACCCAGACTGACCTTAGTAGGGAATCTATAAGACTGGTTGTAGAGGTCTGAATTTCAGAGCAAGACACTTATAGCTGGGGCAAGGGCTGATCATGAGCTGTGGCTAGAAGTGCAGTTCTTTGTGGCAGGAGCTGTGCCATAGCATTCACAGTACAAGTAAGAGAACTGATAGTGGATGTTGTGCTGTGACGTGTTTGCTTCTCAGATTGCAGTTAATTATATCTTTCTTCCTTGCAGGATGCTGTGGAGTGGATCAGATATATCAGCATTGTTGCCACTTTTGGCTTTGTGGCCCTTTTTGAGATTGGCCCTGGACCTATCCCTTGGTTCATTGTGGCAGAACTTTTCAGTCAAGGCCCTCGGCCTGCAGCCATGGCAGTGGCTGGTTGTTCTAACTGGACCTCTAATTTCTTAGTGGGAATGCTATTCCCCTATGCTGAGGTAAGGACTCTGTTTGCAGAACACTTGGAGAGAGCTGCAGCATTGTAATGGGTATCCAGATTACCTGTAGAGTTTTTGTTTTTATCAGCCTGATCCCTTTGAATTTTGGCTCTGCTTTGGGCTGATAGCTGAATCCCTCAAGGGGTCCCTAAGTCTGTATTCTGATTTTATTGAAAGTTAGAGTGCCTGGCCTAACATTCTGCTTTGTAGTCTTGTAGTCTAGAGCCATTTTAATACATTTTAACTTTCCCTTTAAAAGCTTCAGTTTTGGACAACCAGAAGCAGTATTAAATCACTTCATAAGTCCACAGAAATGTGGTACTTTGAATAAGATCCTTGTGTTGAGGACAAGTCATTTCCTTCTCCAACAATACCCTCATTGACATCACTTTTAATATTCTTTTTTTCAAATTAAAACCTTCTGGTTTTATTCCCACTGCAGAAATTATGTGGCCCCTACGTCTTCCTTATCTTCCTTGTTTTCCTGCTCATCTTCTTCATCTTCACATACTTCAAAGTGCCAGAGACCAAGGGCAGGACTTTTGAAGACATCTCCAGGGGTTTTGAAGGACAAGCAGAAACATGCTCTCCATCCTCACCACCTATAGAGAAGAATCCCATGGTGGAAATGAACAGCATTGAACCTGACAAAGAAGTTGCCTAAGATTCATGACACACCCGTTCTTTGACTCTTACATATTCAGAGTCATTAAAGAAATGAGCAAAGAAATTATGAGAACTGGAACAATTTGTTTCTCTAACTGCTGCTATTTTCTTCTCTGTACCTACATAATCCATGTTTCCCCTGTTCTGCTAGGCTTACCAGCGTTAAGCAAATCTGATATAGGTGATCTCTTTTTTTTTTTTTTAAATACTGGAAGATACTTGGCAGTCCAGCAAAAAATAATCTCATTCTTTGCCACAAACATCGGGTAAACACAGTGGTAATATTGTTACTTTTCTCACCTGTTATTGCTGTTTGGAATTGACATACTTATTTATGCAGTGACCGTAATGCAATTTAAATAATATTTTTGTAGTGAGTTGCCCACTAAATAAGTCTCCTGTCCTTCAAGTCTACTCTTTGTGGGTGTATGTGTACGCGTGTATGTGCAGTGTTACACTGGAATTTAACAAGCCTACTAAAAAGCCATCTCCTTGCTTTTTCCTTTCCAGTGTGCACTTTTTCAGCCTCAGGAAAAGGGGGACCAAGTTGCATGCCTATTTTTTTTTTCTTGCTTTTGTTTTTTTGTATAGACAAACAGAACATACTTTTACTTAAGTTTATTTATTTGTATGTCACCTTGTAAATATTTATTTTTTTAATGGTGTACAAAAATGTACAGATAATGAAGTTAAAGATGTTTGACAAATAGTTAATCTAACAGAAGATGCTGTAGACTTGAGGTGCAATAAAACTGTTGAGAAAGGAATACTGTACTGAACGGTAAGTTGGGTGTTTTGGATGGCAGAACAGAGCCAATTGTGCACATCACCTTTTAAAGTGAATTCTGCCCTTTGAAAAGTAATTCAAATAACTGAATGCTGATGAGAAACATTATATATGTCCACTGAAATTTGTATGCAGTTTAGATATTTTGGGTGGTGACTTTAAAGATTGCTCTAAAGTATTATTTGGGAAGTGATATTGCAGCAAAGGGGTGTTATTACTTTACACTCTCAGTAACAGTTAGGAGTTGTTCAAGGTGATTGAGGGTATTGACTGCAAACCAGGAAGTGACTTTTTTTTGTCTTCTCTTGACTTTTTGGCCTCTTGCTTAATTCTAGTAGGCCAGGAAGTTTGATGCTTGCAGGTAGTTAAAGTGCATGAGGCTAAAAGTTATTTTCCAAAGCTGTTAAGCAATTATTTATAAATATTGGAGGTAAAATGGACCATTTGTCTACCAGGGTCATACTATGGCACATGTACACATATAGAGATGCAGAGTTAGGGACTAGAGCTACTGGAATATGCTAGTTTAGCAGCTTGAAAAACTCAGTCTAATAGTTGGTTGCCAAATGTTTTTGTTCTGTGTCTTCTCTGGAAGAGGCAGTGCCCAGCATTGTTCATTGTTCTGTGCAAATATGTAGTATTGCCTCTGTTAGACCTAACAAGGCAGACACAGGGAGCATTACATAGGTAATTCTCTCTCCTCTTTCTCATTGCTAGATAATCAAAAGTGCATGTATATATACCCACAGTTATTGAGCTAAGTATAAGCAATCAGTTCAGTTTAGGAAGTGGAGAAAAAGTAATGTATGTGATATTTTGGGGACTGTTGCTGCTTCTGATTATAGTGCTCTGAGTTTTGGCCTGTATAAGGTAGGAAAAGTAGTGGAGGGGGGTGGGTAGACTCATTGTCTTAGGCCTGCTTTTTTTGTCTTAAAGTCAGGTCTACCTGTAGACTCACACCAGAGTTCATTACTAGACATCTTATCTAACTTGCTTCAAACCTGCTTCTTATATAGGTAACAGAAAGAAGAACCCCAAATGAGGGAAATGACAGCAAAATTGCTAATAGAGTGCATAACCCAAGTTTTCTTCAACTTGCTATGAAACTATGTTTTCAGGAATGTCCCTTTAGTTCTAGAGTTGTCTTTAGCATTTTCAATAATTAGTGATGATAACTTTTTTTTTCCAACCTTCCCTAATGAGAGAGTTAAGAGAGATAAGTAAGATTGGCCTCTGAAATACTTGCTGTAATGTTGTTTAAAGTACTTCCATCTTTGCACAATGCGGTCCCATTGCATCCAATTTTCCCATCAGGCTTCTCTAGGAGATATTTCAAGAGGTATTATAAGACTACTCACTCCTGTCTTCTGTGTTTTTGCCCAGTTACACAGTTTGTGCCCTTCCTTTGCAGGAAAATGTCCTCTGTACAGACATCTGCTATCCTAGGAAATTTCTCACAGCTGTGTATTCTATACTTTGCTCACAGAAGTGTGTTGGCTTGGATCAAAATATACAGGTCTTTCTCATATGGTATCTTTTGTTATTCTGTAATGGCATTGTCGATATTTTTGATGGGTTTTATAAGCTTATTGTGATTTGTTTCATGTTTTTAAAATAAAAGGTCTAATTAATAACTGCCATGGGTTTTATCTTAATATAGTTCATAGGTGTCCAACCTTCTGGCTTACCTGGGACCTACGAGTTAAGAATTGTCTTGGACTATATATAAAATGCATAATACAGTTACTGCATATGAGTAATAACTTATTTTTTCAATAATTTTATTAAAACATAAAGAGCACAAAAACATAAAAACGAGTGAAATATTTGACTTTATTTTTGCGAAACTAATGCATCAGTCTGGTTTGATGGCAGTGGTGGTGAACTTGGTGAGTTCTCAAGGTGATCGATCATCAGATTTTTGAAATTTTACTTCATTCTTGAAAATAGTTGTTTACAAATGTGCATACTGCCTGAAAATTGAAGACATGAGTAAGGTGTGACTGAATCGAGAGAGATTTTTCTGTTGTCTTGAAATCTACTTAAAGGATCAGATTTTTCTTTGAGTTGAATATCTGATTGCAACAGTACATTCCATTTGAAAGTTCACAGGTACTATATCTGTCAACTGAAAATGGAGTTGCAGATATACAAAAATGATTTTTTTTTTTAGCGGTCTTGAAAACTTCAATTCCTTTATCAATAGAAAGGAGGGCTGCTTGCTTGGTATTCAGAGGACAGTTTAGTCAATGCAACAACATGCATAAAATGATTTGCCATAATTTGAGTTGGCACTGCACTATCCCTGCACGCTTGTTTCAATGCACATAGTGCCAATTGCACACTGATGCTTGCTGCTGAGCAATAGGTGCATGCTCAGGGCTGGGCCTGGCTGGCTGGCAAGGAAGGACTGCTGCCAGGATGGTGTGGGACAAAGGTTAGGCCATATGGGGGCCACAGGCTGTTAGCTGGATGTATTTGCTACAGTTGTTTTGTACTCTTGACAAACATAGGCTATATCCTGGTATGATGTCACAAGTTCTTTCTCTGGCTAGCTCAGCAGCCTGGATTTGTTATTTTACTCTAGTGTAAAGGGCTATTTCCCTAAGCCTTCCATGCTTAATAGCTTAATGAATTCCTTTACTACTACTTTTCCATAGTACAGACATGCTTCTTACTAGAGTGTGGGGGTCCTGGTAGATGAGAAGCTGGATATGAGCCAGTAGTGTACACTTGCAGCCTGGAAGGCCAACTGTGTTCTGGGTTGAACTAAAAAAGGGTTGGCCAGTAGGGAGAAGGGGGTGTGATTGTCCCCTTCTACTCAGCTCTTGTGAGGCCCATTTGGAGTACTGTGTCCAGTACAAAAAAGATGCAGAGCTCTTGGAATGGGACTAGAGGAGGGCCACTGGGAAGATCAGAGGGCTGGAGCACCTCTACTAGGAGAAAAGGTTGAGGGAATTGGGCTTATTTAGCTTGGAGAAGGGAAGGCTCTGGGGAGACCTCATTGTGACATTGTGGTCTTCCAGTACTTGAAGGGAGCATACAAACAGGAGGCAGAACAGCTATTTACAAGGGTGGATAGTGATAGGGCAAGGGGGAAGGGTTTTAAACTGAGGCAGAGGAGGTTTGGGTTAGATATTAGGAGGAAGATTTTCACGCAGAGTGTGCTGATGCACTGGAACAGGTTGTGGATGCCCCATCCCTGGAGGCAATAACAGCCAGGCTGGCTGTGGCTCTGGGCAGCCCGGTCAAGTGGTTGCTGACCCTGCCTATAGCAGGGGGGTTGAAACTAGATGATTACTGTGGTCCTTTTCAACCAAGGCAATTCTATGATTTTTGTGATTGTTAGCCCAAATCCTCTAAGCATGGCCTTCAGTGGTACTTACCCAAAATTTCTCAGTAATGGGGTGGGGGGAAGTGGTTAGAGGAGCAGGATCTGGGCTAGAAAGTGGTAAAGAAGAAACTTCACTGCCTACACAGGCAGGAACTAAGAGCAATTCATCAAAAAGTATGAAAATATCCTTCATAGGAGGAGTATGGAGGAAAGTGGGGGAATAAAGCAAAAAGAATGAAGACAACACAAGCTATGTTAGGGGTGAGCCAGGGTAGCTTCAGCATCAGCAGACCCTGCACAAAGTGTGCGCATCACTTGGTTTGAATACTTAAACATTTTTTTTTCCAGTTGAAATGTAAATCCAAGCCAAACAGTTCTCATGGCCACCACAGCACCACTGTAGGTCATTTATTGCTGAGATAACATGTTACCATAACAACAAAAAATGACACTTTGTGATGTATTGACACCTGTTTCCTTTTTGCCTGTGTTATTTCTGATGAACTTAATTGTACACCAGAAAGAGAACAGTTTATGTGAGAAAAAATGTGAAAACAAATTTTATTGAAACAATTATATGGTTGTCTGCCTTGTGCACAAATCTTTGCATTTGATTTTATGTTACAGACATCTCATTAGTGGGCGAGTCCATGGGCATGCTCTTTCTCCTCTGGAGGCTTACCAATGTTACTCCCGTCTACAAGAAGGGTTGTAAGGAGGATCTGGGGAACTACAGGCCTGTTAGCCTGATTTTGGTGCCAAGGAAGGTTATAGAGCAGATTGTCTTGAGGCAGATCACGTGCAGGACAACTAAGGGATCAGGCCTAGCCAGCATAGGTTCACGAAGGGCAGGTCCTGCTTGACCATCCTGATCTCCCTCTATGATCTAGTGACCCATCTGGGAGACGAGGGAAAGGCTGTTGATGTGGCCTACCTCCTAGACTTCAGCAAGGCCTTTGACGCTGGCTCCCACAGCATTCTCTTGCAGAAGCTGGCAGCCTGTAGCTTGGATAGGTACACTCTTGGTTGGGTAAGGAACTGGCTGGAAGGTCAGGAGAGCAAATGGAGCTAAATTCAGCTGGTGACCTGTGATGAGTAGTGTTCTCCAAGGGGTTGGTGCTGGGGCCTTTTCTCTTCAATATCTTTATTGATGCCTGGATGGAAGGCATTGAGTGCACCATCAGGAAGTTTGCGGATGACACCAAGTTGGCTGGAAATGTAGATCTGCCTGGGGGTAGCGGGGCCCTACAGAGGGATCTGGACAAGCTGGATTGCTGGGCTGAAGCCAATGGGATGAGTTTCAACAGGGCCAAATGCCAGATCCTGCATTTTGAATCATAGAATCATAGAATCACCAAGTTTGGAAAAGGCCTAAAAGATCATCCAGTCCAACCGTTCACCTATTACCGATAGCTTCCACTAAACCACGTCCCTCAACACAACATCCAGTCTTTCCTTGAACACCCCCAGGGTTGGTGACTCCACCACCTCCCTGGGCAGCCCATTCCAGTGTCTGACCACCCTTTCTGAAAAGTAATACTTCCTAATGTCCAGCTTGAATCTCCCCTGCCGTAGCTTGAAACTAGTCCCTCTGGCCCTATCGCTAATGACATGAGAGAACAGGCCGAACCCCAGCTCACTACAACCTCCCTTCAGGAAGTTACAGAGAGCAACGAGGTCTTTCCTGAGCCTCCTCTTCTCCAGGCTGAACATTCCCAGCTCCTTCAGCCTCTCCTAATAAGGCCTGTGTTCCAGACCCCTCACCAGCTTTGTTTCCCTCCTCTGAACATGTTCCAGGGCCTCAATGTCTTTCTTGCAGTGAGGGGCCCAAAACAGTACTCGAGGTGTGGCCTCACCAGTGCTGAGTACGGGGGAGCAATCACCTCTCTGCTCTTGCTGGCAACACTGTTTCTGATACAAGCCGGGATGTCGTTGGCCTTCTTGGCCACCTGGGCACACTGTTGGCTCATGTTCAGCTGAGCATCAATCAATGCCCCCAGGTCTATTTCCTCTATGCAGTTCTCCAGCCACTCTGCCCCAAGCCTGTAGCATCGCCTGGGGTTGTTGTAGCCGAAGTGCAAGACCTGGCATTTGGTCTTGTTGAACCTCATCCCATTGGCTTCAGCCCAGCTCTCCAGCCTGTCCAGATCCCTCTGGCCTCGCTACCCCCAGGCAGATCCACGCTTCCAGCCAATTTGGTGTCATCTGCAAACTTACTGAGTGTGCACTCAATGCTCTCATCCAGGTCATCAATAAAGATATTGAAGAGGACAGGCCCCAGCACTGACCCCTGGGGAACACCACTCATGACTGGTTGCCAGCTGGATTTAACTCCATTCACCACCACTCTCTGAGCCCAACCCTCCAGCCAGCTCCTTACCCAGCCAAGAGTGTACCCATCCAAGCCTCGGGCTGCCAGCTTCTGCAGGAGAATACTGTGGGAGACAGTGTCAAAGGCTTTGCTGAAGTCTAGGTAGACCACATCAACAGCCTTTCCCGCGTCCACCAGATGGGTCACTAGATCATAGAAGGAGATCAGGTTGGTCAAACAGGACCTGCCTTTCATGTCATGTTTGACCAACCTGATTTCCTTCTATGATTTGGTATGATATGATATTGGCTGCAACAACCCCAGGCAATGCTACAGGCTTGGGGTGGAGTGGCTGGAAGACTGTGTAGAGGAAATGGATCTGGGGGTATTGATTGATGCTTGGCTGAACATGAGCCAGCAGTATGCCTGAGTGGCTAAGAAGGCCAACAACATCCTGGCTTGTATCAGGAGTGATGTTCCAGAAGGAACAGGGAAGTGATTGTTCCCCTGTACTCAGCACTGGTGAGGCCACACCTCGAGTACTGTGTCCAGTTTTGGGCCCCTCACTGCAAGAAAGACATTGAGGCACTGGAACATGTTCAGAGGAGGGCAACAAAGCTGGTGAGGGATCTGGAGCACGGGCCATGAGGAGAGGCTGAAGGAGCTGGGATTGTTCAGTTTGGAGATGAGAAGGCTTGAGGGAGACGTTATTGCACTCTGTAACTTCCTGTAGGGAGGTTGTAGTGAGCTGGGGTTCAGCCTCTTCTCTTGTGTAACTAGTGATAGAAATAGAGGGAATGGCTTCAAGCTGCACCAGGGAAGATTTAGGCTGGATGTTAGGAAATACTTCTTTTCTGAAAGAGTGGTCAAGCACTGGAATGGGCTGCCCAGGGTCGTGGTGGAGTCACCAACCCTGGAGGTATTCAAGGAACATTTGGATTTTGTGTTGAGGGACATGGTTTATTGAGTATTATTGCTGATATGTGGAGGGTTGGACTGGATGATCTTGAAGGTCTTTTCTAACTTTGGTGATTCTGGGTAAGGGCAGAGCAAGTCTGAGACCACCTCATGAGACTGAATGTGTACAAGTCTATGGGGCCGGATGGCATGTGTCCCAGGATTCTGGCAGGAGTAAAACAGAAGCAGGCTAAACTGAAAATGAAGTAGGTATTAAGGGAACAGAATCATAGGAAGCCAAGGAAGGATGGAATGGAGGAAATCACTAAGAGCTGATGCAGCACATGGCCTGTCAGAGACAATGTTGACTACAGAAGGGAGTCCTAGAGCAGGCAAGAGCTGGGGATTGTTGTCACAGAGCCAGGAGGATAATCATATAGCCAGAGCATGTCTCTCACTGTCAGTGTCTATCAGTTAGAGAAGAAGACAAGAGGAAGTTATGTGTGATCTGTAGAGAGAAGAAATATACAGTGAAAATCAGTCAGCTCTCTGAAGGCAGAAGGGATCTAAAAGAGTACAGGAGAATCCTTGAAAGCAGCATGGCTGAAGGGAAGTTAACAAAAGAAATGGAATAGTTCTCAGCTGGTGTTAGCTAGCTGTTAGCTGTCCCATTGTGAAACATCACTCGGGGGTTTCTTCCGGGATAAGTGCTGTTCAGGGAGCATGCTGCTGTGAGGCAGAGGAAATAAATAAATTCTATCTCCTACAACAAACTGCAGCTCAGTAGTCACTGTATCCCAGCAGTCTTTATCTCTTTGTTACCAAGTACCATCCAAACCAGTGTTTTCATGTCCAACCAGGAGTGCTCTGGGTTACAGTGGCTGCCAAGCATGCTGGGATAGTGGGAATGAACTAAAAACTGCAGGCAGATCTGGAGTAATGGATATACTGAAGAATAATCTTGTTCTGTTAGCCAGACACAGGACTTGGGAATCTGTGGGTAAAACAAAGCCTGAAGGCAGTCAGTGTTCAATTGAGAGAAGAGTAGGGACACACAAGTGTGCTTGCAAAAATATTGGGTAAGCAAGTACGGGCTGAATTTGATGTTTAAAAACAGATAGCAACTGCACATGACAACGCAATTGTTTAGAACATGTATGTAACTCTGACAGGTCTAAGATGAGGCAGGGGTAAAGAGGGACAGAGAGGAGACTGAAGTAGATAAGGAGAGGGGTTTTAGCCAGCTATTTTGGATGCAGTAAAATGCTGTGATGCTGTGTGTTTTCTTGTGCAAGATTTTACCCTGAGAGACCTTACTGGGAGAAGGGATAGTTAGTTGAAACCTAGCAAACAGAGCAAAGCAAGTGATTCAGGTCTTATCATGTGGCAGGGGTAGTGGAGGAGGTACTGGGCATGCAAGGCACTGGCTGTCCTGTGCGGCTGCATAAAAATTGTGCCAGCTGCAAGTAGGAGGGGCTGGCAGTGCCATCTCCTGGTCAGAACGTGCAGCGAGAACCTCGCCTCTGGTCCTGCCGCTGGCCTCATTGCACCTGAGGAATGTTATGAGCAAGCCGGCTATGAAAAGGCAGTAGTAACCAGAGCCCATGTTCAGCTAAATTAAATATTGACATAATTAAAAAAAAAAAAAAAGAAAAAAAAAGAAAAAAAAGAAAAAGGGTACGGAGCTACCCAGGTATTGGCAGTAACTGCTGGAAGGAGAGGAAGAAAGACTAACGTTGTCTGGACTGTTCCCCTTCTTTCTCCCCGAGTTTCTGCAGACACAACATTTCTTTGCTGCACTTCTTTCCATGGGACTTTCTAATGGACCAAGCTCCATCTGTATCACCCCTAGATGGCTGATGAAGTCTATTGTATCCTGTTGCTGCAGAAATTGTACTTGGTTTGATAAATTCAGCACTATCAGTTTTAATGACCATCACTGATAAGTCAGCTGAGTGTGGTGGGGGAAGATGGGCAGCCTTTGAAAGTTTCCAATAAACACAGCATAGCCATGTTTTTGCAGAGGCAAGGGTGCTACACATTTAAGACTGTGTCTTGCCAGCCACATGGACTTAATTATAGATGAATCCACAGGATATGAGCAAGCAGCTTCTGCAGAAAGTTTCTCACATCTTGCAAACTTAGGGTGCCCATATTTCTGCAAAATTAGTTTTCATAGGAAGCCAAAATGACACACGCTTTTCACAGAGGAAAAAACTGCTAGAATTTATTGTCTGCAGGAAGAGATAAGGACAAACTGATAATTGCAGAACTTATTGATTGCTTAAAGCTTAGCTGAGTGGTGTGTCAGGAACAGCCTTTCCATACAAGCAAAGCAGAAGTCTATTTCTAACCATTAGATCACGCAAGACAAGCTTCTATTAAAGAAAACCAACCAAGACAAATGTCAGCTGAGTCCAGTATTGACGGTAAATGTTTGCTTTGAAATTTGCAAGGGCCATCCATCTCTGAAAAACTGTCACTGCAGAAACATTGAAAGAAAAGTTTTCCAGCTTCCTCATTTGATGCCAGTCAAAATAGAATGCTGGAGCAGCATCACATCATCATTACGGTTAGACTTTTTAAAAATTCTGATGTGGCAGGACACAAAAATCATTTACTGTAGGGAATCATAGAATCATAGAATCATTAAGGTTGGAAAGACCACAAAGATAATCTATTCCCACAACCAGCCCATCACAACCATGCCTACTAAACCATCTCCTTCAATGCCACATCTAGATGTTTCTTGTAAACCTCCATGTCACAGTTCTCAGGGAGTCCTTTCTGGACTGAAGCCAAAAAGCATATCTAATGTGTGGTTTGTGGATGTGAACAATTCAGTTGCACACACATGCAGTGTGCTGGTTTCTCTCCAGTGGTGAAAGAAAAGGTACAAAATGTTCACATACGCAACAAGTTCTTGTAATGCAGTCTAGGGAGGACTTCTGAGATCAGCATTATCGATTATAAAATGCTGACATTTATTGGAATATATAGTAAAAGCTGAATCATTGTCATGACAGAGCCCTGCACCAATGAGCAGTTGAGTAGCTGTGAGAGTCAAGGTTTTCATCCAGTTTCATCAATGACTCACATATCACACTCCACCCTGTGGGAATCTCTGCAGCAAATGGGCCACAAAAACACTGCTGAGCTTGTGGCTCACCTCTGAGGGTAAAGGATGACTTGCAAGAAGAGCACAGTGTGATGCTAAACTCTTCCAGCTAGAAACCTGAGTTTATGAGGAATCTTTTGTTAAGAGAACTGATAAGACTACATGCTCCTTGCTAGCACTGCCTTAGGTTATTTGTCTCCATCAGAGGCACACCACACAAAAGGAGATAAACAGCATGGAAAGGATGATGGAGACTCCTTCATTTGGCAAATTCAGATCTTCTCTCCCACCCCCACACCTGTGGGACTGCTTCCCTGTTCCATTAAAGTCACTGCAGGCTAGGTGCAGTCAGTGCATGATCCTCAGCACCAACAGTTCTTTCTGTCATCTCCTAGGACCTTGGAAGTAGCTAGAATTTTGCCAGCCTCCTCTCTTCCTTACAACATGTAGTGGCTTTTCTTAGCCTTCACAGTCTCTTAATATATCTATCTCTCATCTCACACCTTTGTGAGGATTACTGTGCACTTTCATCAGGCTGACATCTCCCAAGTTTCGGAAGGACAGAGATGGCTGTGCAGAAAGTGTAGAGGTTGGCTTACACTACCTTGTTGGCTCTGGGCTCTCCCTTGTTCTCAAGGCCTTTCCTCTGTGACCCTGAATCTCACTTGGTCATATGACATGGCATTTTCCCAACTATTTTCTGGTGCCTTTATATGCCTCCTGTAGCCACATGCTGTGAGTTGCTGTATCTGACTATATATCAACAGAACTGAAAGTGATCCAGAGTTACACTCTCCTACACTTCTGGAAACCTCTCTGTACTTTCTCTCAAGTTTCCTGCTCTTACCCACTTCTCTGCATCCCCTTTTCACTGCCAGCCCTTAGAGACATTCTTTAGGCTTTATTTCATGTACTTCCCTTGGTTGAGGATTTCTTCAAAATATACAGCTCTGTGAGCAAAGCTTTGGGTGTACATGTGGAGATTTGGGCAGCAGCAGTAGCATTAATCCCACCCAAACTGCATGACACAGGGGTCCTGTTGAGCTTAAACTACTTGCACCTTAGAGATCAAGGCCCTGAGAGTGTTTCTGCTACTGTGTCTGGTATGCCACATCACCTTACTAGCCAGGTGCTACTGCTACCTGGGAAGAGAAGATGGCCAGGGGAAGATGCCAGGCTGCAGCTTCAGGTGGGCCTGTTGGACCTGGTGAGGCACAGCCACACACATGGCTGCATCCTCCCTCCACAGCTTGAGGCAGGAGGTCTATCACTAGGGCAGTGGGAAGAGCCAAGGGCTTCAGTTTCTGCAATGATCCTGGGAGCTCCTTGACATTTGCCTCTTCTGCAGTGAGCACAAAGTAGCTCTTCAGATGCATTCCAGAAGGAGAAATGAAGTTTTTAAAAAACTCTCCAATGTTTTTCCATGCTGGTATTTTCACCTACTGCTTTTCTTGTATTCCCAGTGAGTTAACTTCCCCATGAAAAGATCACCTCTAGGCAACAAATTACTTTCTTCCTCCTGAGTCATCTCATTCTTTACTCAGAGCGTGATGAGGAACCGCAATATGTTTCCCAGAGAAGCTGTGGATGCCTCACCCCATTCCTAGAGTCATTCAGGCTGGATGAGGCCCTGGGCAGCACGATCTGGTAGACAGGGGAATTGGAACTAGGTGATCTTTAAAGCCCCTTGCAACCCAAGTCATTCTATGGTTCTGTGATTCTTAATAGAGCATAGTATCCACATGGAAACACAAGGTGCTGACACTGTGTTACCCTCTCTGTAACATGAAAACGCAGCTGTTTATTTGGCAGTGTGCTAAGAGCATTTACATTTCTGATGCATTTCACCTGTAGCAACTATTCCATACTGACAATTGTCATCCACTCACCCACCAATTCTCCTTGCAAAGTGTAGACTAATCTGCACTGCAGTTATCGGTAACATTTTTTTCAGACAACCTGAGTGTTTGAAGAGGCAAATCTTGACTCTGACCATGATAAAGCACAGGGCTGCTCTGAGGTTGAACACCATGACAAAACCCCTCGAAACACTTGACTCCCTCCCACAGTGTCTATCATCTCTAAAATAATAATAATAATAATAATAATAATAATAATAATAATAATAATAA